>CM076584.1:1525011229-1525536462 GCA_034641835.2 Pinus albicaulis | reverse complement strand
GCTTCAGAAAATGTAATATCCCAAAATGGGAATAACAGCAATACAAGACATAATAATGTAAAACACAGCAACTATGAAAATATCATAAGAGGGATAAATATGTAACCATCATTTTATTTAGATATCAACAACGATATAAAAAATTTCTTGAGGGTCAAGCCACTCAAGAAATAAGAACAAGTCTCGCATGATCATATCAATAAGCACATGAGTTGTTGCTACTGTATAGGATGTTGGAAAGCAGTGACAACATTGTCTATATCAATGTAGCTGCTACTGTAAACATATATTAATGTAATATGGCTGATAGATACAAAATAAATTCCCATAAAGGAAGATATGGGTTCTAACATGATTTCTAGCCAACCTAGAAAATATTGCTAGAAATACCAGGAAAATATACAATGTGACAAATAAGCCTAGGGTTGAAATGTCACTGCAAACTAGAACTGAATAGAATGAGGCTATGACAAATCTAAAATTAAAATGTCCTCCTCCAATGATATTTCTCAATAGAAGGTTGATCCCTCTATTCATAAATAGACCCTCATGATGAGCTCAATGAACCCTCTCAAACTGCCACTAATCTGGACTGAAATTGCGCTATGAGGGATGGTAGATGGTTGGCCTAGTGCCAAAAATATATAAATATTCCCAGGAGCCCTCCTTGCTAATCCTCTAATGGATAGGCTACCTCTCCACTGAAAAACAAGCCCAGAATTGGCTCTATGTGATCCTCCTTTGTTGCACCCTGCAACACAACCCAGCTCTAAATAGAAACTGTGTTGTAGCTGAAGGAGGTCGCTTGGAAGAATGCCGAAATGAGGAAATTCAATCAAATGAACCTCTCCTTCCCTGGGAATGAGGTATGGATTCCCGATCAGGAACACCCTTGTGCTAAAAAACACAGAAAACCCCGCTAAACAGCTAAAGGATGGAAAGTCTAAACAAACCAATATCAAATAATAATATCAAACATGAATAAAAATGGCTGCCATCCCCTCCATATATAGTGTGAGCCTTCTCACATTGGTTCCCATCCATAAATGCCACTAAGCTCATGCAATTTTTCCTCCACTAAAACTGCATTGTCTCATCATGAATGCCACTCCTCCATGACATCGTTGTTGACTTGGTCAAAGTTGACTTATTCAACATGTATCCCCTCCAATTCACACCCAAAGGTGCTTGACCCAGCTACTTATTCTTCCTTCTTTTGACATTAGGAGTGTTATTATTCCCTCTAAAGATATTTATGGGCCTCCCTACCCACTTATTCACCTACCTAGTGATAAAACAAACTATAATATTCCATTTACTTGAAGGCTAAATTTTTGGAATATTACAGTCCTCCCCTCCAAAATGTTGCTTGTCCTAAAGAAACTGCAAGGATATGGAAAAATTATCCCTCCTTTCTTGTGTAGCCTCCTCATCAAATAGTCCCCACCACTGCTCAAAATAATCTGCAATAAATCTGCCCCCCAGTGGTTCCTCCCAAGTATACAAAACCAAATGGTTCACATCATGAGAAAGTGGAAGGTGTGAGTGGAAACCTCCTTGTTGTCCAATGGCCTCCTTAAGGTTAGTGAGAATATGAAAAGTGGGGACCTCCATCCCAATAAGAGACTCCCATACCCATGCTATCATCCAAATGAAATGAGCCATCCTAGGTAGCTCATCAAAGAAATGATCAACCCCCGGTTCATGCAATGTATTGGGGATGTTTGGAGGCATTATATTTTTCCACCCATGTTGTTTCTCTCTCCATTTATGATATGTATGGGGCTGCTACTTATCTTGGGCTAAAATATTATGGTCTCCAAGAATTTCCCAAGTTACCCCACCAATCAAAACATCCATGAACTGCCTCTCCCAAGAACTCAAGTTCTCCAAATGGCTCCACCCATAAGAAGACAAGAGATGTAGTTTGAAAATCATGGCTTGCCCATTTCTTCTCCTAAAATATGCAACATATGAAATAGGGAGAATCATAGTCCCAATGGGCACCTCCAACTCTTGTGCCATCCTCCCAAAAAAGCTCCCCATAAAAATAAGAACATCATCAATATATGGAAGCAAAATCAAATAAAAAAAAGTTGCCATATGACAACTGAGAGGTGGATCATAGTCCCACATGTGGAACCAGTGCAGTGCATCCTCTGCCTGCCTCAAAACAAAGTATGAAAAGTTTCTTTTCAGCCACTTTTTTGCTGCCACAATCATCCTACAAGATGGGATCATAAAAGTAAAATTTGGTGCCAATGGTGCATACCAAGAATCATGTGACATCTCCCACAAACCACCAATAGAGTGGCCAACATCAATGCTAAAAATGGCCTCAAGTACATCACAATACAATATACAAGAAGGAATGATCCTCCTTAGTACAATGTGTTGCTCACAAAAAGTAAAAGAGTACAAATCATAATGCATAAATGTACATCCTCTACTATGTACCTTGGTCATTGAGCTGAAATGGCTCAACTGAAAGTTCTCCCTCACTCTCAATGAGTAGGGAAGTGGTTGTGACAACCTATCCATCATCATCCGGGCTATGAATCTCTCCATATGTTGATATACATCCTGTTGGATGCCCTCCCAAGTGAACTCCTCCATCAAGGAATGATATGCATCAAAGTGCATGGAGAGAAAATCCACATGTGCTACATGTAATAGCTTCTCCTTGAGCTCAGAAGCTTTAGTCAAGAAGAATTTTCCATAAGAATAAATGACTACATCATCCACCATGTATCTATCATCTCCCTCCGGGTCATCAAGAATCATGCAAGCACCAAGATCCTTGGAGTACTCTACCAAAAGTTGAGACCTCCAATATGGATCAATCCTCCTAAGAGATAGCGCTAAAAATCTAAAATGTGAAGCTCCCCACATGTTGTTGTCTTTTCCTGTGACATCCCTCATGCCAAATTCATCCTCCAAAGTGCTTCCATTCCCATCATGCAGCTGCTCATGCTCAAGTATAAGTGGTGACCTTTGGAAGTAGGCCTCCCATGAGAAGCTATGAAAAACCTCCTGATCTTGGCCAATGTAAGCATGAGTGGCCTCCATCTACTCCCATATATGGAGGATTTATTCCTCAAGGGAAGCACCCTCTATTTCTCCAAATCCATGGAGTGATCTCCCTTCACCATGGTGGTGTCATCCTCCATCACTGTAGCAACTTCTGTTAGCGCATAATATGTAGTGAGAATGGGTAATGCTAAAAATGGGAGAGTGTATCCCTCCTCCTTGATTCTATCCCAAACTCTTTGCGTTGTACTAGACCCATCCAAAGTATCCACCCCTCTGAGATCTAAGAGTGGTGAACCAAATGGTAAGATGTCTCTCACCAACTCTAGATCTGGTGGCCTCCTAGGTGGAATGCCCCCATGTAGTGAGACATCAAGATCTAAAGTAGACTGTATATATGAGTGGACTGATTTGTCCCTCATTTCACTGCAAAATACAATCTCCTTCTCCTATGCAGAAACCTCCTGAAATAGATAAGGTTGAATGCTCATCTTCCTTTGATGTTAATCTTTCTTTTCTCCTTCTCCTCCCATCTGCCAAGTCCCACAATCCTCAAAAACTGATACTTGCTGCTCTGGAATTGTGCTTTGGTCCCCACAAGTTAGATCATTTGGAACTCCTTGCAAAGACACAAGGGCTCCTTTAATGGAAGCAATGAATCACTTTCCACCTCCATGTGGTGATGGACCTTCTCTTGATGGTACAACACTGTTAGCTCTTCTTTGCTCATCCTCTTCTTCAATATATGATAATGCCTCATCATCCACGAGAGACCCTATATCTTGTTCTTCCATTGAAGGAGGAATCTCCATGCCTTCATTTATAGAATAGGGCTCTTCAAGAAGTGGGGATCTGTTGAGATTCAACAAGATGATGAGCTTAGTGAAAATAGTTGCCTTCACTAAGTGGGCCCGCAGGCTATTTTTGGCGCAAGTCTATTTTTAGACTATGTCTATTTTTAGACATGATGATTATATTTCAGAAGTTGCAGGATGCTATTTGTGGATGGTTGATCAAGTTGGAAAAATAGATGAAATTATATTTTTAGAATATTGGGCGAAGTCTATTTATAGATCGTCAATCTAAAAATAGATGCATGTCAATTATTATTAGCTCTTAATAATAATCAGACTCTAAACAACAACTTATTCTCTTGGAGCACTTCAGTTCAGTGCACAGATGTGGAACATCAGCTGACAGAAGGTATTATGCAATTCCTAAGGGTTTACTGGAGCTAATGCATGGAGGACTTAATTAGAACTCAAGTGGCAGAGTTATGACACAATTGGAAGAAGTAGTTATGGAGTTGTATTTAGTTTAACTCAATTAGACTTAGTTGAGCTAGTTGTATCTAGTCTAACTGATTGATACACTAGTGAGAGTGGAGTGAATTAATTAGTTAATTAATTCACAAATAATAACTCATTAATCAACTGAACAATACATCAATTAAGTACAGTGCATGGTAGTTTCAGTGGAGACCAGTGGAGAGATAAGTGAAAGGGCAAGATAGACTATCTGTTGTGACTATAGTGATGCATTGATTGCATCACACACACATTGGAGGTGCCAATGAGGATTGCCCAGTCAATATAAGAGTAATTTGAATTCATTCAGAGCTATTCTTTAGCAGAGATTGTGCAGTGGAGGCAGGCTAGCAGGAGGTAGAGATCGGTGCATGGATTTGCAAGATTGGTCCTGATTAGTGTATGACGATTGTACTGTACTGAGGGCTTGTGATAAGCTTTCTATGCTTGTATGAGATTTTCATATGATCTCCATGTTACATAATATATATTTTGGGTTTTTAGCTTCAGGATTTCCTGGTTAAAAACTGTGTTATGTGCGATTTATTATTTTTGTTTATGCTTCACATGTGTGTGCAATTAATTTTTCCACAAAAGATTAACAAGTGGAATAGATTCAATATCTTGCATAAAGTTAAATAGTGTGAGATAAGGTGGATCTTGGACATATGCATGCTTAGTGCATATAATTTCTACATGGTTTCAGAGCATTGTTGATTGAATATTACAATTGTGAAGTGAGTTTGTGCTAGTGGAAAATTTGAATTTGCTACAAAAGATTCTTGGTGCAGAAATCGAGTATACATTGAAATGTATTTCAACGGGTTGAGATTGGAGTACGCCCTTGATGGGAGCTCGAATTACATAGCCTGGAAGGACAGGATGGAGGCGGTTCTGGAGGATAATGGGATGAAAGAGTTCATCGATAGCGATGTTCCTAAGCCGGGATCTAGCGATGTTGCATTACTTGATGCATGGCAAAAGAAGACAACAAAGACGAGGAGAATTATGTTGGAAGGTGTGAAGGACCATATTATGTCTAACCTTCACCAAGTCATTTATTTGACAGAGGATGCACCTGTTCCAAGTTTTGCAAATTTACCCGAGGTTGGCGCTGTTAATGCAAGTGGTAATAAAATGGAGAAGGGCGACAGTATTCCAAAATACCTCACGAAGTTTGTCCACTCAGTGATAACCGGGAAGTGTGGGGGTTACCGTTTTTAATGCAGCGCACTGGGTGCTTTACCTCCCTTGGGCTTTCGAAGAGTTGGCATAGCTACGAAGACTCTGTCAATGGATGGGAGAAACTGCTGGGATGGGAGCGACTTTGGTCGGATCTTGTGCAGGAGGAGATAAGGTGGGGTACCAGGGATGGATCTTCATCGAAGAATTAAGATGAAGAGAATTGCGCTTTGGCTGTCAAAGCAAGGAAAGGGAAGGGGAAGAAAAATCCTTCAAAATCCAGTGTTAAAGGCAAGAAGCAGGATTTGTCCAAAGTGAAGTGTTTTCACTGTCACGAACATGGACATTTCACCACAATTTGTCCACAGAAGAAGAAGAATAAGCAGGCTGCTGGATCTGCAGCTGGAGAGGCCTTAGCCTCGGAATTTGAGCTATATTTTTCCTTGATCGCATGCTTGGTTTCAAGCTGCATGGGATCGGTGTGGTATCTTGATAGTGGTGTGTCTTTCCATATGACGGGAGACAAAGAGTTGTTTAGTGACTTGGAGGAGAAGGACCTCCAAATGCATATAGAGATGGGAAACGATGGTCAGTACAGTGCGACTGGCATTGGGATCATTACCTTTGAGAGGGAGTCTGGTAATCCATTCTTATTGAAGAATGTTATGCATGTTCCAGGTCTGAAGAAGAACTTGGACTCAGTCGCAATGCTGGAAGACAGAGGTTATGATGTTGTTTTCAGTGAGGGAAAAGCCTTCCTTCGACATAAAACAATGGGTCAAACCAAGAAGATAGGGGTTTGAATTAAGAATCTCTACAAGCTGGAGGTAGATGGCTGCGTTGCAATGGTGGGCAAAGCAGAAGAAGTGGTGAGTCGGGATGAGGGCGAATTATGGAACAAGAGATTGGGCCATCTTCACCATGGCGCTTTGAAGATTTTGCAGCAAATTTCTACTGGACTTCCCAAGGGTACTCTTGCGCAGCCAAATCAGTGCAAAGGATGTACAATGGGTAAGTTTGTGAAGACCACCTTTCATGAGAAGGAGAACCATGCTTCAGTGATCCTGGAGAGAATTCACATAGACATGTGTGGACCTTTCTCGGTTGCTTCAATAGAAAAACACAAGTATTATGTGATATTTTTTTATGATTATTCTCATAGATGTTGGATCTTCTTCATGAAGAAGAACAGTGAAACGTTCTCAAATTTCTTTGAGTTCAAGGCATTAGTGGAGAAGGAGTCAGGGAAGCAAGTGAAATCTCTACGGAGTGATAATGGTGGTGAATACATCTCGGGCGAATTCAAAGACTTTTGTAGCAAAAAAGGAATTAGAAGAGAACTCATAGCGCCTCATAACCCACAACAAAATGGGGTCACGGAGAGAAAGAACATAATGATCGTGGGTGCTGTATGAGCGATGTTGCATGACCAGGGCCTACCGATGCACTTGTGGGTGGAAGCATGCAACACTGCGGTTTATGTGCAAAACCGTTGTCCTCATAGAGTACTTGGCATGAGTACACCCGAAGAATATTTTACTGGTAAGAAGCCTGATATTTATCATTTGAATATTTTTGGTTCACCTATTTATGTTCATGTGACGAAGGACGCCAGGAAGAAGTTGGAGTTGACTACAGAAGTTGGGATATTTGTGGGGTACACAGAAACACCCCATAATTATCGTGTGTATTTTCCAAACAGTCGGATGACTGTTGTGCGACGGGATATAAAATTCAATGAGGTGAAAGCCATGAAGTTGTCGCTTGAGAGGGAGCTACACTTGCATGCGGAAGAGGAAATTCTTGTTCCCAAAGATGAGCCTCTGGATGTGGATCAACCACAGGAGGAGATTCATGGAGTGGAGGAGTCCACTCATGCAGAACCAAACATCGGACAAGGCAGAAAGAATACCACAGAAGCTGAGAGACTAAAGCTTGATGCGGCACAGAATGTAGGAGTTCTTACATCATAACACAGACAGAGACAGTCACCTAACCGATATATTGGATACATGGCTCTTATGAGCAAGTGTATCGTGATAGAGCCATCTTCTTTCGAAGAAGCAGTGCAGGAGCCCACATGGGTAGATGCCATGGTGGAGGAGTATGACTGCATTGTCAGAAACAGTGCTTGGGATATTGTTCCAAGGCTGGTGGGAAAATTAGTTGGAGGATCAAGATGGATCTACAAGGTAAAGCAAGCTGCTAATGGGAGTGTTGAGAATTATAAGGCAAGATTTGCTACCCGGGGCTTCTCACAGATTGAGGGGATTGACTATGAAGAAACCTTTGCACCTGTCGCATGGTATTCTTCCATACAGACCATCATTTCTCTCTCAGCACAGATGGGTTGGCACATTCATCAGATGGATGTGAAGACTGCGTTCCTTAATGGGATAATTGAGGAAGAGGTGTACATTGAGCAACCTGAAGGATTTGAGATCTTCAGCAGCGAGTCACATGTTTGCAGGCTCAAAAGAGTGTTGTATGGGCTGAAACAAGCACCCCGTGCTTGGTACACTTTGATCGATAGCCATTTCACTAGACTTGGCTTCACCAAGAGTGAGGCGGATGCAAAACTGTACCAGATTGTGGTGGAGGGTAAGCTATTAATCATTGTACTTTATGTTGATGATTTAATACTAACAGGTGATGAGAAGTTGATACACTCATGCAAGGAAGATCTTGCAAAGGAGTTTGAGATGAAGGATTTGGTCCTCCTTCATTATTTCCTTGGATTGGAAATATGGTAGTGGGAAGGTGAATTGTTTGTGTCTCAAGGCAAGTATGTCTGGGAGATACTGGATAAGTTTCACATGCAAGGCTGCAAGCCTGTTGACACTCCTCTTCCAGAAAATTGGAAGAAAGAGAATGCTACATCAACAGAGGTAGTGGATGCCACTGTTTATCGACAGTTGGTGGGTTCGCTAATGTATTTAGTCAATACAAGATCAGACATATGCTATGCGGTGAACCATCTTTCACAAGCAATGGTTAAGCCTACCAAGCTCTTTTGGAAGGCAGGCAAGCATGTCCTGAGATATATCAGGGGCACATCTAAGTATGGTTTATGGTATAGACAGACGGATGAGGTGAAGTTGCATGGCTTCATGGATGCAAATTGGGCAGGAAGCCTAACAGATAAAAAGATCACACCAAGAGGGATTTTCAATATTGGATCTACGGCAGTTTCTTGGTACAGCAGGAAACAAATATCTGTGGCACTCAGTTCAGCGGAAGCAGAATACATGGTAGCAAGTTTAGCTGCATGTGAGGCTATCTGGATGAGGAAGATTCTGGTTGGTTTGTTCGGTTCACATTTAGATCCCACGGTGATTCATTGTGATAATCATAGTTGCATTAAAATCTCGGTTAATCTTGTGTTTCATGATAGATCTAAACATATTGATATCTAGTATCATCGTATCAGAGATTGTGTGCAACGAAAGATAATGTTGCTTCAGTACATTCCTACGGAGGATCAGGATGCAGATATTCTGACGAAGGCGCTCACCAGGAGCAAATTCGAATACCATAGAGGCAGGATTGGGGTGAAGGATAATCCTATCTTGTTGAGAGGGAGCGTTGAGATTCAACAAGATGATGAGCTTAGTGAAAAGAGTCACCTTCACTAAGTGGGCCCGCAGGCTATTTTTGGCGCAAGTCTATTTTTAGAGTATGTCTATTTTTAGAAATGATGATTATATTTCAAAAGTTGCAGGATGTTATTTATGGATGGTTGATCAAGCTGGAAAAATAGATGAAATTATGTTTTTAGAATATTGGGCAAAGTCTATTTATAGATCGTCAAACTAAAAATAGATGCATGTTGATTATTATTAGCTCTTAATAATAATCATACTCTAAACAACAACTTATTCTCTTGGAGCACTTCAGTTCAGTGCACAAATGTGGCACATTAGCTGACAGAAGGAATTATGCAATTCCTAAGGGTTTACTGGAGCTAATGCATGGAGGACTCAGTTAGAACTCAAGTGGCAGAGTTATGACACAATTGGAAGAAGTAGTTATGGAGTTGTATTTAGTTTAACTCAGTTAGACTCAGTTGAGCTAGTTGTATCTAGTCTAACTGATTGATACACTAGTGAGAGTGGAGTGAATTAATTAGTTAATTAATTCACAAATAATAACTCATTAATCAACTAAACAATACATCAGTTAACTACAGTGTATGGTAGTTTCAGTGGAGACCAGTGGAGAGATAGGTAAAAGGGCAAGATAAACTATCTGTTGTGACTATAGTGATGCATTGATTGCATCACACACACATTGGAGGTGCCAATGAGGATTGCGCAGTCAATCCAAGAGTAATTTGAATTCATTCAGAGCTATTCTTCAGCAGATATTGCGCAGTGGAGGCAGGCTAGCAGGAGGCAGAGATCGGTGCATGGATTTGCAAGATTGGTCCTGATTAGTGTATGATGATTGTACTATACTAAGGGCTTGTGATAAGCTTTGTATGCTTGTATGAGATTTTCATATGATCTCCATGTTACATAATATATAGTTGGGATTTTCAGCTTCAGGCTTTCCCGGTTAAAAATTGTGTTATGTGCGATTTATTATTTTTGTTTATGCTTCACATGTGTGTGCAATTAATTTTTCCGCGAAAGATTAACAAGTGGAATAGATTCAGTATCTTGCATAAAGTTAAATAGTGTGAGATCAGGTGGATCTTGGACATATGCATTCTTAGTGCATATAATTTCTACAGGATCTTGCCCTTGGCAAAGTATTAAGCAGGTTTTTGTCCCTTTTAATAGAAATATGGAGTGGAGTTGGTAAAATAGATCCCTCCAACTCATGCAAAGGTTTTGAATTTTTGGGTTCAACAAAAGATGTTTCACAATGTTTAATATCAAATGTTTTCACTAACTTCCTAGTGAACCCTGCATAAGTATTTACACTTGCATGATGAAATGAATTAGAACTATAAACCACCAATCATGGGTCATACCTTTAAGGTGCAGCGCTACTACTATAATGGCCTTCTTTTCTGAAACTTGGTGTAGTTGAAAATAGGAATCTAGCTCCTTCACCCAAGCTTTGGCTGCGCACTTTGATGATCCATCAAAGTTAGGCAGAAAGATTCTACCTCTCTTACTTCTATTATAGTTGTTGGATCTTTTGTCTTCCTCGAGTTGGAAAAACCCTTGGAAGTCCAAGTGCTCTTTGAATCTCCAAGATTGAGACTCATATTCCTGAAGATAGTCACTCAAGGTCTCCTCCCTTGGTGCATCTTCTTCCTCCATTTCTCTTGCATGAATGTGGCCAATAAACTGCACTATGGATCTGCATGTGTGGTTGAATGCTCACACCCATTATGTGAATATTCAGGGCTTTCTTCACTTTCAAACCCTCTTAGAAATTTTCTACACCTCTCCCTTTTCATCTCCTTGATATATTTCTTGATATTTTTCACAGTTTGAAAAAGAAGCTGGGAGAGCCTCTCTTCCTTCATTTCTCCAAATAATGGAGTCATGCCCTTGTTTCTTCTATACAACTTCTCCTTTCTGTGAGAAGCTTCTCCTCCTAATGGCATAATTTCTTGAATGCACAGGTTGAGCCAAGATTATGCTTTGAACCACTGTAATATCCCAAAATGGAAATAGCAGCAATACAAGACATAATAATGTAAACCATAGCCACTATAAACATATCATAAGAGGGATCAATATGCAACCATAATTTTATTTAGATATCCGCAACAATATACAAAAATATATTGAGTGTCAAGCCACTCAAGCAATAAGAACAAGTCTCCCATGATCATATCAATAAGCACATGAGTTGCTGCTACTGTATAGAATGCCAGAAAGCAGTGACAGCGTTGCCTATATCAGTGTAGCTGTTGTTGTAAACATACATTAATGTAATATGACTGATAGATACAAAATAAATGCCCAGAAAGGAAGATATGGGTTCTAATAAATGATTTCTAGCCAACACAGAAAAGATTGCTAGAAATACCAAGAAAATATACAATGTGACAAATAACCCTATGGTTGATATGTCACTACAAACTAGAACTGAATAGAATGAGGCTATGACAGATCTGAAATGATAATGTCCTATTCCAATGTTATTTCTCAATAGAAGGTTGATCCCTCTATTCAGAAATAGACCCTCCTGATGAGCTCAATGAACCCTCTTAGCAACTAGCACTAAAAATAACGCAGATCTGGACTGAAAATGCGTTGTGAGGGAGGTATATGGTTGGCCTGATGCCAAAACTATATAAATATGCCTGGGATCCCTCCTTGCTGATCCTCCAATGGATAGGCTACCTCTCCACTGAAAAACAAGCCCAGAATTGGCTCTATGTGATCCTCCTTTGCTGCACCCTGCAACACAACCTAGCTCTAATCAGAAACTGCATTGTAGCTGAAGGAGGTAGCTTGGCCAGAATGCCGGAATGAGGAAATGCAGTCAAATGAGCCTCTCCTTCCCTGAGGATGAGGTAGGGATTCCCGATCAGGAACACCCTTGTGCTAAACAGCGCAACAAACCCCGCTAAACAGTTAAAGGATGTAACGTCTAAACAGACCAATATCAAATAATAATCTCAAACATGAATAACAATGGCTGCCATCCCCTCCATATATAGTGTGTGAGCCTTCTCACATTGTGTCCCATCCATAAATGCCACTAAGCTCATGCAAGTTGTCCTCCACTAAAATTGTGTTGTCTCATCATGAATGCCACTTCTCCATGACAGCATTGTTGACTTGGTCAAAGTTGACCTATTCAACATGTATCACCTCCAATTCACACCCAAAGGTGCTTAACCCAGCTGCTTATTCTTCCTCCTTTCACATTAGGAGTGTTATTATTCCTTCTAAAGAGATTTATGGGCCTCCCTACCCACTTATTCACCTATGTAGTGATAAAACAAACTATAATATTCCATTTAGCTAAAAGCTAAATTTTTGGAATATTACAAAAAACCCCGACTTCCATACGCGTCTTTTTTGAGACAAAGCTGCGTATATACACACTTTTACCAAGACGAACTAGTGTATAGATCTGTAAATATTCAGTGACAACCCTTACACATGCACACCTTTGCACTATGATCTTCTTCTCCTTATATATAGATTTAGCCTTTACCAATACCATGAGTCAAAACCAGACAACTGACGATGGTATTCTTGGACGAAATCAAATAGATGACACAACACTCAATATTGTGGGCTAATACCATGGTAAAGCCTCCTAGTATCATATTTTTTAGAGCGCAAAAGGCATGCATGACTTGGATCGTTCGTATCTGCGTGTATATGTGACTTGGCTTGTACAAACCTGTGTATAGAACCTGCGATATGAATATTAACCAATCTTCTGCTTAACATTACACATTTCTTCTGATAGACTACTGAGCTTCTCTAGAAGACATATACTTCATCTTTTACCAAAGAGTTGTCATCAAGGACAACATATTAAGACATAAGAATCATATTGCCAACACTTTGTTGCAAGGAAAACTATTCCAACAAGGAGCCCATAGTTGGGTGGAACATTTTTATTTTGCAACTCGTTTATGGGCAATTTCTAGTTATAGATTTTATTATTTACATGTTGAAGATTAACAACATTGTTGTTGTTGTAGTATATGAAAGCAAATTCCTAGCTATTTAATGTATATTGATATGTAAATTTGAGGTTGTTGCAACCATATATTGTAATAGAGAGGGTATGATTCTACCTTTGTTATAATTTAAATTACAACCATGTTTATTGGTTGTCTTGAGAAGATACTAGAATTGTGAAAGAAATGCAATCATCTTTCTCAAGAAGTGTGGATTATATATACTATTATAATTTTCATATATCAATTGTTATTATTCAATATATAAACAAAAAAATGTTTTATATTAGATATCATTTTTGCTTTAAGTCATTCAAGTATAACCATTTCCATAAGAATTATGCTTTTATATGTTAATATAATTAATCATACTAATAGGTATTGAATTTTTTTTGTTATGAGCATTGTATATTGCATTATTAAGCCTTTTTTTCCTATAAATTCCATATAAAAATATTAATATCAATTAAATTAGATGATTGGTTATGTTACAAAATAATATCAAAATTATTAATTATATAACATTGAAGTTATATAGACCAGAAATATTATTAAGAATTAATATAAAAGAGAAAAAACAAACTAACTAACGAAATTAGCCTCAAGCCCTTTCGTTTTTGTTATTGAGCTTGTTACCAATTACAAAAATGAGATTTGATGTTGCAAACCAAACTGATCTACAATTATGATTTTTTTTACCACAACTTTTTGGTTTCAAAACCATAACTATATTTTCCAATTATCATTTTATATATAGCTTGTATTTTAATAATTAAAAAAATGTGTTATAATCATAATTTTACAGGACAATAATGTTATAAAACGCTGATAAATATTAAATTTTGGTTTTACAATACCACAGCTTTTATATATATATATATATATATAAACTTTAACTCGTTTCAAAACCATAAAGATCTTTTCCTATTGTCATTTTTATATAAAACTTGTATTTTAATAATTAAAAATAATAACTTGCTTTTATCTAGGCCACTAAGTATTTTATGATTGGAAATTTTAAGGGTAATATAGGGTTATGATATGAAGTTTTTACCAAATTTAAAATTGGGAATTCAAGTAAATAAAGTATTAATAAATTTATTTAATACTCAATTAACAAAGTAATCTTCAATAATAAAAAGATACGTACCTGGCTTAGTAGCCCATTCGTCCGAAAAATAAAAAAAATTCAAACCTGAAAGGCCCGAATCTGAATAGTTTTCCGACAAGTTTGCGGCTGTTTGAGTGGGTATTAGGTATACCGATGGAGTAAGGAATATTATATTCAAGATCCTAAATGCTGGCAAAAGATTTGAAAGAATCGAAATGTTGCATTCAGAGAGGTTCGACCTAAGTGTAAGCATAAAATGGATAGACACCTTTAATATGTGAATATTTTTTATATATTTTATTTCAATATAATTTTATAATATTTTTTTACAACTTTATAATATTTTTTAAATTAAATGTAAAAGTAAAAAGGTACATGGAGATTTTGTAATATCATTAGATATTTGATAAAAATAAATAACAATATAAATAAAATACTAAATTAATAATTATATTTATGATTATAAACACAAACATAAAATTAATAATTATATTTATAATTATAATTAGAAATAAAATTAATTTAGATCCATCTTAATTTTGGATTTATGAAGTTTTTAGAAAGATTAAACATTTTGAGATGCAAACCACTTTTAGAGTGAAAAGAGATTTGATCCCTCTTGAGATTCAAACAACTTTTAAAGTGAAAAGAGATTTGATTCTTCTCTAGTAGATTCGCTTTTATGATGGATCTAGACTGATTTATATAATTGTTAAAATTTGGAAAATATGTCAAAATCACAATTATATCTAAATTATATAAATAACTTCATTTAAAATTTTGGCTTGGTGTATGCCTTAAAATTGTTTTTGATTGGTTAAGAGTTCATTTAACTTGGATGTAAAGATTTAAGGAAACAACGTAAGACAAAGAAGCATCTCACAAAAGTGAAATCAGTGAACTACCCAACACAAAAGCATCTCATAAGAGTGAAACAATACCCCTTATATACCAAAAGTGAGTAATTCTAAGTGGTATAGCTTTCTTTATTAAATAGTGATGAGTGAGCATACACCACCAAGTTTTTTTATATGGTATAAAGTATTATAAAATTTTAAATCAATATTCTCAATAACAAACCAATACCTATATATATATATATATATATATATATATATATATAATTAATTAATGAAAAACGATATGAATTCAAACTAACTTATCAATAAATAAATAATTACAAAATTGAATACATATATGAAATATTATATTTTTTATTAAAAACAATATGAATTCAAACTAACTTATCAATAAATAAATAATTACAAAATTTAATACATATAATTACAGGACTATTATGGTTAGTCATATCTTAGCCAAGCTTTATGGGTTCATTTTGGAGAAGAAGCTAGCCTTTGGCTTGAAACTAGGGAAAAAGCGCTAAAGGACAAGCTGGTTTTATGAGACATCACTCAATTATTGACCATTTGGTCACTCTTAGAATCATTGCGGAGGAATGTCGCAATATTAAAGTTGATCTCTTATGTTGCTTTGTGGACTTTAGAAAAGCTTTAGACATTGTTCCTCGAGATAAACTTTGGGAGAGACTTAAAGAGATCATGGTCCCTCCTGAACCGAGGATTGATGTGATCCGTCTCTACGAGACCGTCACTCCCAAGCTTAAGAGCAATGAGGGGTGGTCTAAAGACATTAAATGCAATATTGGAGTTAAGCAAGGGTGTCCCCTATCCCCCTACTCTTTTTGGCATATACATCAATAAGCTAGAGGAGTGTCTAGAATATGCGGGGTGCAAGGACATCGAGCTTGTTGGTGTTCTCATTACTCTTCTCCTCTATGCCGATGATATCGTTCTTCTTGAAAAAATCCATGGTGACCTTGACAAGCAACTCCAGATTCTTCATGACTACTGCTCCAAGATGGGTATGACAGTTAATACCGACAAGACTAAAGTCATGATCATTAAACCCAAAAACAACACCCATGGTAGTTTCGTGTATAATAACCAGTGCTTAGAGAAATTTTATTCTTATAAATATTTGGGCATTGACATCCCTCATCATCTCAACTGGAATTATAGCATCGAGAAAAGGATTATTGGGGGTTAGAAATCTTATTATGAACTTGAAAACAATTGTAAGTCGATCGATCTTTACATTTGAAGTAAAAAGAGGTTCATCTTTGAGACCCTTGTCACCCATGTTGTCTTATACGCATGTGAATTTTGGGGTTGCAGTATATCCAAAGAGTCATGGAAGAAGATTGAGATGATTCAAAAGTAATTCATAACCTACAACCTTAAGATCAAGGGAAATACTCCCTATCCTATCCTCTTGATTGAATCTGGTTTGTCCCCCATTGAAAGTATGACTATGTTTAGATATCTGATGTATAAGAAGAAGCTTGACAACATGGAATAAAAAAGGCTCCATAAAATTACTTCTAATTGTAGTCAAAACCCTCACCTTCGCTTCAAGCGCGGGTGGCATAAGGATGCCCAGTCCTAGCTCAACCATTGGGGAATTAAGGAGGAGCTTAGTATGGGAAGCAAAGATAATATCAAAAATACTATTACCTCCAAGTTTAAAGACAAGTTGTGGGAAGATCAGGAGCTAGAGGGTAAAATGAAGTTAAGATACTATAAGGAGGTGATCAACCCCACCCTTGATACTCAAAATTATCTCTCTATGTTATCCAACAATAAGAAAAAAATGAACATAGCTAAGATAAGAACTAATTCCCATGAGCTTCAAAGTGAGACTAGGCGGTGGTCTATTCCCAAAGCCCCTTGGAACAATAGAATCTGTTAGATTTTCGATTCTAAGCAAGTGAAAGATGAAAAACACTTCCTTTTGGACTCTATGACTCTTACTAGCATTCACTCTCAATTCACTAACATCTGCCACACTTCCAATCTTCTTGACCTATTAAACTAACCCACCTATAGCGATCTTATAGCACTTTGACCATAGAAACAAGATTTTGAAGAATCAAACTTGGATTTTTTTTCTCCTCTCTTAAGTTCTCATAGACCACATTGGTCTTAATGGAAGATAACCATCATCATCATCATCATTATTTTTATGAAATAGTGAAATTGAAACTAATAAAATGAACTTACTAAACATTTAAAATGAGATAAAAATGGATTAAATATACTAAAATAAATCTTATAGTTATTTTTTAAAGTTAATGAAAAAGGTTCACTGTGACTTGATTTAAGGATATTTAAGGATATATATCAATTTTTTAAAAATTATATATAATTGTTATTTTTAATTCAAATCATATAGAATTGATATATGCTCAGGGCATGTTTGAAAATTGTTTTTGTTTGATTAGTTTTTATTAAACATATATGCAATATTTTTTTCTCTATAATATTTAGAAATAATGGGGTAGCAAGTTAAGTGGGCTTGATTGTGGGAAAACTCTACACTTAAGAGAGTTTGAGCGAGGTGCTATCTAGAATGAAAAGTTTTGGTTACTTGATGCAAGTCCTAAAAATGGGATGAGAAATTGTAGTTACCTAGTTCAAGTCCTAGAAGTGATGATTAATGTTATGTGATTCATTTCAGTAATTTCAAAAAATAATATCTAAAATAATTAAGTATTTTAGATATTATTTTTTTCCAAAATTTGATTATTTTTATATTAAGTTTTTCTTGCAAGAGCATTGATTGATGGAATGAAATGGAGTGATTGCATGATTACCTGCGTACTCAGGGGGCAGGTAGCCAAAGGTGCCGGCGAGCCTGGTTTCTATGGAGAACTTTCCATCGGGGACCCGCCTGACCAATCCGAAATCGGAGACCTTGGCCCGCATGTTGTCGTGCAGGAGGATATTGGAGGTCTTGACATCTCTGTGAATGAAGCTTACCAGCGCAAAGCTATGGAGGTGCTCAATCCTTCGGGCGACATCGAGGGCAACGCTAAGCCTCTGTTTCCATTCCAGTGGTCTCAGCCTGGCCTCTACCCATTCATACAGATGCAGGCTCAGAGGACCCTGGGCCATATACTTGTACACCAGAACCTTTTCTCCATCATCCATACAATAACCTAGGAAACCCACGAGGTGTCGGTGTCGAACCCTGGTAAGCACGGCGATATCTGCCTGGAACTCCTTCAACCCCATGCTGCTCATCTTCGCCAACTTCATTCTCTTCACAGCAATCTTGGTGCCGTCGTGCAACTCCCCTCTGTATACCACTCTGAATCCGCCTCGCCCCAATATGCTCTCCTCGCTGAAATTGTCGGTTGCCTCACGGAGCACCTCGATCAACATCACCATGTTGCCGGGTGGCTCGACAACATGACCGTCCCTTGTGCCACCGTTGCTCATGTAAGGCACTGGAGCGCCGCTGCGGTGAGGATTAGCCGCTACAGTTGTCGGGCTCTGCATGCGGGTCGAACTCTGACGCTTCCTCGACGCATAGCAGAAGCACAACCCCAACGCAGTAATGAATACCAAAGCCACTGCACCAATAACAGCCCCCGCTATCCAGGTTTTTCTCCCTGACCCGCCTCCACCTCCGCCACCGCCGGCATTACTGCCATTGCTACCTGAAGAGCCCGATGAGACGCCGAGTGAAGATGACGCGGGTGAAGGGGATTTCCAAATCTGTGGATTGCTGATAACCATCACACTGGAGGCGAACTTTGGGATTGCACCCGACAGCTGATTGTTTCTTACATCCAGCTTCTTTAAACTCGGCAGCTGGGTAAGGTCAGAGGGAATCGAACCAGTGAGGTTGTTTCCGCTGAGCATGATCTGCGTGAGCGACGTAAGGCTCGACAACAACGGAGATATGGTGCCCACGAGATGCTAGTCTGCGACATTGAGTATTGGCCCCGACGCAAGTCACATAAAGCCACCCGGCACATGGATCATTGCCCGTCCCGGCCTTGGTGAGAGCATACTGTTGGAATATTGAAAAATTCCAGAATAACAATGAAGAGAATAAACTCCCTTCTTCTAACACAGAGAAATTAAAATATTTCTCACTGGAAATAGAGTTTCAACTCATAAAACAAACTTTTATTACATAAAAAATGTTGTTACAATTCTTCCTCTAACAGAGGGATTTACAAAATATGATTGACTGCTACAGACGCAGTGCCTCTCAAAAAAAATCTCTGTCTCTCTCTCAGAAATATGCTGCTGTGTATTTTCTTCTAATTCGCACTGTTGTGCATAAAAACGACTATGTTCTGTGTACAATAGAAAACATTACATTTTGCCTCACAGGCCTTTGCTTTATATATGCTGCCGCACATATTAAAACATATAAAACAATAAACAAAAAAATTTAAACTATTCAACCAATTCACTGTCGGGCCCACCGCCATAGCGCATCGCGCATAGCGCATTGAACGCGCGATCAAACAAAACAAACTTCTGAAATTGCGATTTCGCGATTTTGCGATGTTGCGATGAGATCGCATCGCAAACATCCGCGATCAACTCATATGGCGGAACAAACTTTGAAAATGCGTTTTGCGATGTTGCGATCTGCGCGATGATCGCATCGCAACTTTTAACCGGCGGTAACTATTGGATTTGCGATATTGCGATGTGCGCGATTTGCGATCGCGCCGCACATATATTATTCAATGTCACGTGGTCTATGGGACCCACGGGCCTCACGCTTTATGGGAGGGCGATTGCATATATATATAACATATATATTTATGTTCGTTCCGCTCGCGGAACTCAACACATCAACAAGACATTCTTAACATAAAAGTCCTTCACCGCCTCTGCCATTTACTCCACCGTTTTTTTGGTAAGGCTTTAAAGCCTGTTTCAACCCTGTGATCAAAGCTCTGCCTGCTGGCGAGACTTTGAGTCTTGGCATTAAATTCTGCTGATAAAAATTGGCTACCGCCTTGATAAAATATCAAAGGGATCAAAATCCCCTCTGCTCTTTACTGCACCTGTGCGCTTTCCAATCCTTTTGCAATTTGTTCAAGATTGCAGGCAACCGCCTTAGCCTTGGCTTCAATGTGCCGCGGATCTTTCACTTCTGCATTTACTGCTGATTGACTTCAGCAGTTGGAATTAATTTCCAACACTCCCCCTTAATTTCAACTGCTGGGTTTTTCTGCATACCCAGGCATTTCCTGAAATGTTCAAAGCTTTTCTGTGCAAGTGGCTTTGTGAGGATATCTACAAATTGATCCTCTGTTCTACAATGCTGCAAAACTATTTCACCATTTTTAACCAATTCATGTATGAAGTGAAACTTGGTGTCAATGTGCTTTGTCCTTTTATGAAAAACAGAATTTTTAGACAATGCAATAGCTGAACTATTGTCACAAAAGATCATTGTCCCTTTTATCTGTTCTTGACATAAGCTGCTCAACATTTTCCTCATCCAGACTGCTTGACACGCTGCTGTTGTAGCTGCCACATATTCTGCTTCTGCTGTAGACAATGCTACAATGGGTTGTTTCTTAGAAGCCCATGAAATGGCTCCTGAACCCATGTGAAAAACATAACCAGAAGTGCTCTTCCGATCATCTACACTTCCAGCCCAATCACTGTCCGTGTATCCAACTAAATCTGAACATTCTGAAGTAGTATACAAAATACCAAACCTTTTAGTACCTTTAACATACCTCAAAATTCTTTTTGCTGCTTGCCAATGTGCATCCTTTGGCTTTTCCATGAACCTGGAAATCAAACTAACAGCATGCATTATGTCCGGCCTAGTTGTAGTCAAATACATGAGGCTGCCAACTATGCTCTTGTACAAACTAGGATCAAAATCCTTGCTGCTGTCCTCTCTGCTGAGTTTTAATCCCATCACTGTGGGAGTGATTGCTGCTTTGCTCTCTTGCATGTTAAATCTTTCAAGCACCTCATTAACATACTTTTCCTGTGAGATAAAAATCCCATTTTTATCTTGCTCTACTTCTATTCCCAAGAAGTATCTCAACAAACCCATATCAGTCATTTCAAATTCTTCCTTCATGACTGTTTTAAAATGTTCAATAAGGAAATCATCATTACCTGTAAAAATAACATCATCAACATACAAGACTACAATCAAAATTTTACCGTCTTGTTCTTTGATGTAGAGGGTGGGTTCTCCCTCACACTTCTCAAAACCATTTTCCAGTAGATATGAATCTATCCTACTGTACCACGCTCTAGGCGCTTGCTTTAGCCCATAAAGAGTTTTCTTCAATTTGCATACCTTGTGTTCTTGGCCTTTCTTTTCATAGCCGAGAGGTTGATCAATGTAAACCTCTTCCATTAACACTCCATTCAGAAATGTTGACTTCACGTCCATTTGGTAAACTTTCCACTTGTTTTGTGCTGCTATGGACAACACTGCTCTCACGGTTTCCATTCTGGCAACCGGTGCGAAAGTTTCCTCATAATCTATTCCATGCTTCTGCTTATAGCCTTTGACAACAAGCCTTGCCTTGTGTCTCTCTATCTTGCCTTCAGCATTACTCTTGGTCTTGTAGACCCATTTAACACCAATGACATCTTTACCTTTTGGGAGTTCAACCAAATCCCAAGTTTTGTTCCTCTCTATGGCATTTATTTCCTCATCCATAGCTTCTATCCATTTCTCATTCTTGATAGCTTCTTCGAAATGAACAGGATCATCAACATGACAATATAAAGCAAACAAAGAATTGATACCTTCATTAGCTAAATCTTGTTCATAAATTTCTTTCAAACTTCTAAATTTCTTACCTCTTTCAGTAGGTGTACAAATGCTTGAAGAAGCACTTGAATTTCCTCCTTGTGGTGTGCTTGGAGAAGCACTGTCATTTCTCCTCAAGGGTGTGCTCTGTTTTTCTTGTGTTGGTGTTGCTGTTTGGGGATGTATTTCAGCCAACTCATCATCATTCTCATCATGAGATAAACAGTGTTTTACATTCATTTTTTTCTCTATGCTTCCATCCCAAGCTTTCTCTTCAATAAACTGAACATCTCTGCTCATAATAAACCTTTTGTTGGATTGGTTATACAAGCGATAAGCCTTGGATTCCTCACTATGTCCAATGAAAATAAATTTCTCCCCCTTGCTGTCCAACTTCTTCTTTAGCTGATCTAGAATGTGTGCATAAGCCACACATCCAAAAACCTTCATGTGTGTGACACCTTGCTTTGTGCCACTCCATGCCTCTTCCGGCACTTTGTTCATAACAGCTTTTGTAGGGCATCTGTTCAAAATATACGTTGCACAATGTACAGCTTCAGCCCAATAATAATTAGACAAATGCTTTGCCTTTAACATGCTTCTTGCCATGTCCATTATAGTTCTATTCTTCCTTTCGGCTACTCCATTTTGCTGCGGAGTATATCTAGTTGTAAACTATTTATGAATACCATTTTCTCTACAAAAACGTAGAAAATATTTAGATATATACTCACCTCCTCTATCAGTCCTTAAGACTTTGATATGCAGCCCACTCTGGTTCTCAACAAGTGCTTTGAAATTGCAAAAAATTTCAAACACTTCACTTTTGTTTTTCAAAAAGTAAACCCAAGTTTTTCTTGTAAAATCATCTATGAATGTTAACACATAGTGGCTGCTTGCAAGCGATGGAGTTTGCATCGGTCCACACACATCTGAGTGGACAATCTCTAAGGGTGCTTTTTCCCTTATGCTTTTCCTGGAAGGAAAACTTTCTCTGTGTTGTTTCCCAAGAATACAACCTTCACAAAGGCTGTCCGGTTTCTCTATCAATGGTAAACCACTTACCATTCCTTTTCTGTTCAACAAATTAAGACCTCCAAAGTTGAGATGTCCAAATCTCAAGTGCCATAACCAATTATCATATTTTGGTTCGCTTTGGAAAGTCTCCTGTGCAACTGCTGCTTTCTCTTCACCATTCTTCAAGTCTGCTCTCATTCTGAGAGGGAACATTCTGTTCCTTGTCATATTCACTTCAGCAATACATTGTTTGCTAGGTGGTTTATCCATGATGGTACAAACATCATTATCAAAGAAAACATTATACCCCTTATGGACAAGTTGTCCAATACTTAAGAGGTTACACTTCATTCCTGGAACATAATACACATCTGCTATGGTTTTCTTTGCACCTAATCTTGTTAAAACATTTACATCTCCTTTTCCCATAACAGAAACTTTGCTATTAGTTCCTAGTGTGACTTGTGACTGCACACTTTCATCTAACATGGAAAACATTGCTATGTTTCCTGTCATATGGTTACTGCAACTGGAGTCTAGAAACCATAATTCCTCACTTTTTCTCTTTAGCTATATTACAAGCTAAAAACAACTTCTTTTGATTGACATTTTCTCTAGTGAAATTTGCACTAGTTCTATTTGCCATATCTTGCTGCTTTTTTCTACATTCATTAGCATAATGACCATATTTTTTACAATAATGACATTGGACATTGGATTTATCATACCTCTGTCCTTGAACATTTTTTTGACCACTCTACTGGCTGTTGTCTTGGCCGTGGCTGTGATTTTCACTATTGCACCTTCCATGTGAATGTGAAGGGCTGTTCCTTCCACCTCTGTTTTGGCTTCTGCCTTTTCCTCTTCCTCTGCCTTGCCCTCTTCCTCTTCCGAAAGACATCTGGGTCTTAAAGTCATGCTCAAGAGATGAGTTTTCATTCCTACTCAATCTCTGTTCATGGGTCATCAGTGATGCATGTAGTTCATCCACTGAACACTTTGTGAGATCCCTAGTCTCCTCTATGGTGGTGACAATCACATCAAATCTTGAGGGTAAAATTCTCAAGAGTTTTTCAAAAATCCTTTTGTCTTCAGGGGTTTCTCCATGTGATCTTATTTGTGTGACCATTCCAATCACATGAGTGAATAATGAGTCAATAGTATCTGACTCTTTCATACAGAGAGTCTCAAAGTCTCTCCTTAGCAACTGAAGTTTTGATGTCTTCACTTTCTCCATGCCTTGATAGGCTATCATAAGAGTCTACCATGCTTCTTTGGATCTCTTAGCTGCTGCTATCCTTGGAAACACACTCTCATGCACTGCTTGATACAATGAGAAAAGAGCCTTGGCATCTTTCTTCTTATTGCTCTTCAATATCTCTCTTTCTGCCTGAGTTAACATATTAAACTCAAGTTCATCTGTTGGCTCTTCAAAGCCTTCCTCAACAAATTCCCATAAGTCTTGGGAGACAAATAATGCTCTCATATTTATTGACCAGTAGTCATAATTTTTCCCATTAAACTGTGGGAGATGGATATTTCCCATACCCATACCAGTGCTGGCTCCAGCCATTCTGCACTCTTAACTATGATTCAAAAAACACTTGACTGTGTATTTAAAATGACTAACTGTTCTACAACAGTAACACAAAAACTGTCTAGAGAAATACCTTTGGATTCTTTTTGGCTGAGACTTCACTCTGCTGGAGAAGCTGCTACAACAAAGAACTCCTTTCCTTCAGCTTATTTGATCTTCAAATAGCCTGGACTAGCTTTGATACCATGTTGGAATATTGAAAAATTCCAGAATAACAATGAAGAGAATAAACTCCCTTCTTCTAACACAGAGAAATTAAAATATTTCTCACTGGAAACAGAGTTTCAACTCATAAAACAAACTTTTATTAGATAAAAAATGTTGTTACAAATTCTTCCTCTAACAGAGAGATTTACAAAATATGATTGACTACTACAAACGCAGTGCCTCTCAAAACAAATCTCTGTCTCTCTCTCAGAAATACGATGTTGTGTATTTTCTTCTAATTCGCACTGCTGTGCATAAAAACGACTCTGTTCTGTGTACAATACAAAACATTACATTTTGCCTCACGGGCCTTTGCTTTATATATGCCGCTGCACATATTAAAACATATAAAACAATAAACAAAAAACTTTAAACTATTCAACCAACTGACTGTCTGGCCCACCGCCATAGTGCATCGCGCATAGCGCATTGAACGCGCGATCAAACAAAACAAACTTCTGAACTTGCGATTTCGCGATTTTGCGATGTTGCGATGAGATCGCATCGCAAACATCCGCGATCAACTCATATGGCGGAACAAACTTTGAAAATGCGTTTTGTGATGTTGCGATCTGCGCGATGATCGCATCGCAACTTTTAACCGGCGGTAACTATTGGATTTGCGATAATGCGATGTGCGCGATTTGTGATCGCGCCGCACATATATTATTCAATGTCGCGTGGTCTATGGGACCCACGGGCCTCACGCTTTATGGGAGGGTGATTGTTTATATATATATATGTTCGTTCTGCTCGCGGAACTCAACACATCAACAAGACATTCTTAACATAAAAGTCCTTCACTGCCTCTGCCATTTACTCCGCCATTTTTTTGGTGAGGCTTTAAAGCTTGTTTCAACCCTGTGATCAAAGCTCTGCCTGCTAGCGAGACTTTGAGTCTTGGCATTAAATTTTGCTGATAAAAATCGGCTACCACCTTGATAAAATATCAAAGGGATCAAAATTCCATCTGCTCTTTACTGCACCTGTGCGCTTTCCAATCCTTTTGCAATTTGTTCAAGATTGCAGGCAACCGCCTTAGCCTTGGCTTCAATGTGCCACAGATCTTTCACTTCTGCATTTACTGCTGATTGACTTCAGCAGTTGGAATTAATTTCCAACACATACGGGTACCCGAGGCCCTCCGCAAAGGCCAACAGGGCATTTACTCTGGCATCACAGGGGGTCCCAGGAGAAGAGGTGCAGAAATTGTTGCCTAATGTGTCAGGCTGGGATTTGGATTTGAAATTTGGGTAAGGCCCTTGTAGTGCGTTGTTTTTCAGACTGATGTTCAGTGAAGCGAGGGAAAGCAACGACTTGGGCACTGGTCCTGTAAGCATGTTGTCTATGAGTTGCAAGTCAAACAGACTCGGCGACTCGAAGTCAGGCACTGGCCCTGTGAAAGCATTCGCATGTAACCAGACCTGCGTGAGCTGATTCATGGCTCCAATGGTCGCAATGGATCCGTCAAGTAGATTGCCCCTCTGATAATTTAGCCACATTACCTGCAAATTCGACGAGGCATTGAACGACGTCGGGATCGACCCATTCAGACTATTGGAAGCTAGCATTAGCTTCTGCAACCCTGCTATTGTCCCATCGCCCAAAAACTCCGGCAGCTCGCCCACAATACTGGCATTGTTGGCATTGAACGAAGTGAGATTCGTGGCACTTTCAAGCCCTGTCGGGATCGTCCACGGCACCAGCCGGCTATTATCGTCTATCGCAAACGTTTGCAGATTCGTAAGCCCGTCGAAGAAATCCGCCGGTATGAAATCAAACGCATTGCTCCCAAGAAACACCGATTGCAAATTCGACAATCCGTTGAAAGTGGGCAACGGCCCTGACAACAAATTCCTCTGCATGCTAATCGAGGTCAGGCCGCTCAGCTTGTTGAAATCCGCCAGCAGTGTCCCTTCCACATTCATCTCTTGAATGTTGATCCCACTCACTTTGTTGCTCTCCGAGCAGGAAACGCCCTTCCACCCGCTGCACGGATCGTTGCCCGTCCAGGAGCTATCGACCTTCAGAGTCTTCGCCATTTTAGCTATCACCTAAGCATCAATCGGATCGGTAGCGCCATGGAGCGGGCGAGAAATGCAAAAACAAACCCACAGACACGACCACAGCCAGTTCCCGTTCATCGCATATGAGTTAAAAACCAAGAGTCACACAAACTCAATTTGTATTCATGGCATACAAGTTAAAAACCAAGAGTCACACAAAATCCATTCGTATTCGAAAAATCCAGAGGCTTTTCAGTCTCGGCCATTTAGCCACCTATTTCGCCTCCAAATTCTACAAGTAAGAAGCACATATTCTCAAATCAGGCCCCACAGACACCACCACAGCCAGTCCCCATTCATCGCATACCATTCAGTTTTTCGCATCCGAGAAGTCCAGCCCCGATAAACGCAGACACGCAGACAATATAAGTCTCCTGAATCCGCGAAAAAGCCGCCGCACGGACAAGAGAAGTCTCCTGCAGCCGAGAAAAGGCAACAACAAAGCCCCCACCACCACAACCGATCCCTGTTCATCGATCTGAGTTCTAAAACAATTGTCGCACAAACTAAAATCGTATTAGTTAAATCCTCCAGCCCCCGGAGTTTTCTTGGCAGATTCAGTCATGGCGAAGACCTATATCCCGCCAAGTAAATGCCGACACGGTAAATATAAATCGATATGGATCTCATTTGATCTTATATGATATATTTTTTAATAATGTTGACTAGATTCAGGGGTTTAAATGACCTACATTCCACTTCAAAGAGCATTTTTTTGCTGTGAGTTTTGATCAAGAAATTCACATTATTGTGAATCCTTGCCTCCTCGAACAACTAGTCAAATTGTCCATTTTTAAATCACTTTCAAACTGATTATGAATGTCCTCATAAGCTGGATATTCCATGATGAAGTGTCATTCAGTTTCAACTACTCTAACATGCAAAAGATACAAATTCTTTCTTCCCATTCTTCATTGGGTGTTATCCATCTACCTGTCTCGCACCTAAGATGGTGAGATCCAGTCTTCAGTTGTGCTATTAAAATTTTTGCCTTTCCCTTGATTGTGGCACTGAAATAAGTCTTTTCTTCCTATAATTGTGATGGGTTGAAGTTTTTGACATATATCGCTTTTTTTTCTGCCAACCTGTTTTTCCCACATGGCAGTCCTGAATTTTTCAACCACTCAATTTTTTATCTCCTCTGTAGCATTAGGACAATCTTGCCAATTAATTCCCCATTTGCTTATCCATTTGTCATTTAGTTTCCTCCATGTTTTCTTCCTAAGCTTTAGCTCCTCCGTGTAAATAATTTTGGGCCAATGTTGTGCCTCCATGTTTTCCACGTTTTTTAGATAACTTAACAAATGAATGATTGCTGAAGCTTCCATTGGAAACATTCCAGTAGTTAGCAGGATCTCATATAAGACTGTTTCCTTGAATTTGAGGTTACTAATGATTAACTCTTTTGAATTATTTCTATTTGTCTCCACTTGTGATTGACATGTTGTTGCCCCAAACTTGACATCCATATAAGAGAACTGAGGTAACCAACACTTCAAATAGAGTTTTCTTGGTTACCCGGTCCCACAATTCTGCTTCCCTGCATTTGCTCTTGAGAAGATAAGAAGCTCTCCACGCCCCTTGGATCCTTTTAGTTACGCATGTCTCCCAACTGAGCCTATTGTGAAAAACAATTCCTAGGTACTTGTATTCTTCCACTATCTCCAGAGGTTTTTACTCAAATATGAACCTAACCTGTTGCTTTTTTCGTTTCAAAGTTAAGATCATGACTTTGGTTTTACTAGTGTTTATTTGAATCCCGACTTCGTGGGAGAAAAGCTCTAATGCTTTCAAATGCTCTCTCAAACTATGCGCATATTTTGCCATTCATATAAGATCATCCACATACAGAAGTAGCTTTATGACTTACCATGCTAGTTGAATACCCTCTCCACTGGTGTTGTTTAGCCATTCTTATAGCTTATCAAAATATAAACCAAATAGAGTGAGGGAAAGGGGGCACCCCTGCTTGACCCCAATGTCACTACCAAAGCATTCCAAAAATCCCTCTTTAGTTATGATTTTAGAACTAACTTTCTCATACAATTTGTGGACAACTGCTCTATATTCATTTGGGATTCCAAGCTCTTCCATTCTTTTCCAAAGCTTATCCCTAGGAATAGTGTCAAAAGCTTTTTTGAAATCAACAAAACAACAAAAGGCTTCCTTACCCTGTCTCATACTTTTTCAATGACGTGCCTAAGCGTGATGCAATGATCAATTGTAGAATGCCTTGGCGTAAAACCAGTCTGTCATTTTTCTCTTTTACCCTCTTTTTCTACCCAACTGCTGATTCTACGCTCCATCATGCTTCGAAACAACTTTCCAAGAGGATTGACCATAATAGTGCGATAATTAGAGGGATTATTGATGTCTCCACTTTTGTAAAGAGGGATAGCGATACTTCTTGTCCATTCCACTGGAAAATTTCATTTTGTGATGTTGTTGAGGATCCTTTTGATGATTGGGGCCAAGGTATCAACACCCCATTTTAAGAATTATGCCTGTAACCCAACAATGTCTTGGGCTTTACCACTCGCAAAAATTTTTATACCTCGCTTGACATCCTCCACTGAAAATAATACAATTGTGGAGTTGATTATGGTGGGGCTACTTTTCTCTTGATTTCTCTCATAAATAATATTTGTATATTCCACCCAATGAGTAGTTGAGATATTATTATCTAATTGCTTTCTCTTTTGTTGTATTTCTCGCCAAAATCCTTTGGGGTTGTGCTTTCCCAAAGAGATTAAATCCTTTCTTCTTGCAGTCACATATTTTCTTTTTCTTTTTATCAAAATTTTTATACTTTTTCTTGCTTTCACTATCTACCTCCTTCTCCTTGAGGGATCTTTTAGCCACTTTTCACTCTTCATCAAACCAAGGATTAGTTGGAAAGGTGTTTGGGATCCTCTTCTTAGGCCGAGACCTTTTGCACACCTTTAAGGCTTTGTGGATTAGAGGGATCAACATGTTTCTTATGACCTTGTTGGGTCTGCCCTTCCTGTATCCCACTTGAGTGTATGCCTAACTTAATATAAAGAGACATATGGCCAGGATTCATCTTTATAGGACAAGCCTCAATATTGAACTCTAAAAACTTATAGTTAAGGCTCTGAGAGTATATTACATAGTCCACCACACTTTGACCATTGTATGTTTTACAGGGAGTGCCATTGGATGTTGGCCAAGCTTTCATGCCATTGCATATTACCATGTCATGGAGGCTACATAAGCCTAACAACTCAGCTCCAAAGTGTGACACACTGCCATTCCCATATTGAGAAGCCCTTTTCCATGTGTGATCTTCGTTCTCCTCTAACCAAAGAGGATTGTTTTCCAAATTTCCCTCACTTCCCCACCAAATGCACTGATTGTTTAGCCACAGTCTAAAAATTCTACAAATTTCATCAAAACTTGGTCTAAAAATTCATCAAAACTTTGACACGATAAATATAAAAGCTTAGTCTAAAAATTCTACAAATTTTTCATTAGCCATGAAAATAATGGAAATTCTAGCAAGTTATGATAAAATCTGGCAAATTTTTTTCAAAATCTAGGTTACAGTTGTCAAACTTCAGGATTTTGGGTGGCCAGGTGTTCTTGATGGTGATAAATCCATTTCCACCATAAAAAAAAGATATTCAAACACTCCAACATTTTGATTTTTTTATTTCAAGAAAATTGTCATGGGGACAAATTTGTGGTGCCCAATATAAATCAATATAGATTTCATTTGAATTTCAATTTAAAGCTAGGAAAATAGACTAGTCTAAGAGGCTAGAAATTCTGGTACGATTTCATATTTGTTTGAAAATATTGGGTACAAAAGTACATATTTCAAGGGATTTTGGGTGTCTTATAAGTTCTTGATGGTGCCCTATGGGTTCTTGATGGTAGTGAATTCATTTCCATAAATTGTATATCTAGAGACAAAATTGGTCATCCGGATTAAAAACTAGTAATTACCTTCAAAGTGTAAAGAGTGTGCTCTTTCGTCTCACAGAGTCGTTAAATAATAAGTGTAAAGAGTGTGCTCTTTTGTCTCACATAGTCATAAAAATTAAATAGCAAGGAAATGTTTGAATTTAAGAAATAACACAACTATATAAATTAAATTATTGGTGTTTGTCTAAATTCAAGAATGAATCAGTGCAATTATATAAATTATATAGTTGGTGAATAGCTATAAACATAAACACATTTATCTTATGATGCATCACATATTGCCAAGATTTAAAAAAATCTTATTATTGTTGTTATTATTTTTAAAAACCATGTAACAATAATTTTAAATATGGAAACTCATATTCATGGAGATTCTGAACTTGTAAATAGGTTTGTTATGATATTTTATTTTTTGTTTGTCAAGTTGTTGAAATCATATTATTATTATTAAAAACCATGTAACAATAATTCTAACTATGGAAATGTAGAAATTTGCTGAATAATGAAGATTTATCCACTGAAATTATCCTGGTCACACACTAATTCGAATTCATGCATAACACATAACCTCTTCTACAATTGATCATCAATTTGCGGAAATAGAAACAGTCGCATGCACACATAAACACAATATGTAATGGGGAAAGCTTATAGCTGAAAACCCCCAGCTATTTTTTATATTATAATGGAAGAGAACATGTAACAATATCAGTACAATACTCCTCACAAGTACTCAGTACTGTCTCCAAAAGTTACACACAAACTAGCTCAGTTTTGAACAAGTCACAGGTTCAAAACTCATCCACTAATTGCCTGCCTCTATTGCGCAATCCAAGTTGGTTCAATGAGAGATCCAAGTTCTAATCTCCTTGGCTTCAACTGCGCAATCATCATTGGCAATCTCCTCCAATGCTTGTGCAAATCTCATGCACAACTGTTGTCGCAAATAATAACAAACTCACCCTTTCATCTACCTCTTCCACTGGTCTCCACTGAACTGTCCATGCACTGTAGTGAACTGATGTGTTCTTGAGTTGAATAATGAGTTAATAATTAGTGAATTAAATAATATTTAATTCACTCAACTCATCACTAGTGTATTAGCTAGTTAAACTAAACACAACTAGTTCAACTAAGTTAAACCGAACACAACTCCACCAAATTCTGCCACTTGAGTTCTAACTGAAGTCAACCATGCATGAGCTCACCAAACCCCTAGGAATAGCGTAATTCCTTCTGTCAGGTGCATGGGCCACATCCGTAGCTCCAACTGAAGTGCTGCAAGAGGATAAACTGAAGTTTATAGTCCAAATATTATTAAGGGTTAATAATATTTGACTGACCTATTTTTAGACAGGCAGTCTAAAAATAGACTTCGACCTGTATGTCTAAAAATAGAGGTCCATCTATTTTTACCAACTCGACCAATCATCCAAGAATAGCATACCGCAACTCCTAGACCATGCTCCATATGTCTAAAAATAGACATAGTCTAAAAATAGACTTTGCGCCAAAAATAGCCTGCGGGCCCACTTAGTGAAGGCGACTTCATTTCACTAAGCTCCATCATCTTGTTGCATTTTCAACAGGAAATTCATATTCATGGAGATTCTTAACTTGTAAATAGCTTTGTTATAATATATATATATATATGTTTTGTCAAAACCCAACTGACTAGATTTCTGCACAACCACCCCCAAGAGGTTTGATCCTGGGCTACCTTGCTAACAAGGCTTGCACAACCACCCCCAAGAGGTTTGATCCTGGGCTACCTTGCTCACAAGGCCCATCCTCAACCGGTTGTTATAATATTATCTTCCAATACATAACTTATTAATATATCCAAAAAAATTATAACTCATATTCATTTAATATGTTTTTAATTAATCAATTTAGTTAAAATGACATAAAAAGTATAATTACTTCTAAAATAAATTTTAACCTTTAAATTATGACTAGTAGTAAAAATATTTTACAATACTTTTTGAAAGCTATATTAAAAAAATAATTTAAAATCTAAGAATTAATAATGGAAAAAAAAGACGTTTCATGTGTGTGTGTGTGTGTAATTAAAACACACACACATATATAGATATAAGTCTTTTAACCTTCATACAATATTCTATTGATTCTTAGATTCTAAGATCCTCATATTCCAGTGATAGAAATAAAGAAGAGAGTTGTCTTTAGTGTGAGTTTTTGGAAGTTTTTCCAGTCTAAATCTAAGAGAGAGGTTTTCCAGGCTGCTAAATCCATATATACAGTAAAAAACCAGTTTAAATAACACAAATCAAGAAAGGTTTTCTAGACTGCTAAATCCATATATACAGTAAAAAACCAGTTTAAATAACACAAATCAAGATTTCACGTTGCCACCACCCCATCTAACTAATAGAGAAATAGGAACAAGACGTGGCAACATGCCCTTGTAAGTGTCAGGAATAAATGTTGGAATGTTGCCAAACTTGAAACTAGTGACTTGGAGGATGACAATTACTCTAATGAGGTACAATAAAGGCATAAGCAAGTAAGTTGGGTTATGCAAGATATAGAGGATAAAACAGACGTACTGGTTTATGAATTCCAATGGTTCAACAAATTTATCCCTAATAGGGGATGGTGTTGATTACGGAGTCAATCATCCCAAAAAATCAACTAGTAAGGTGGATGGTGTCGATTACAGAGTCAATCATCCCAAACAATCAACTAGTGAGGCGAATTCCAAACAATCAACTAGTGAGGTGGATGGTGTCGATTACAGAGTCAATCATCCCAAACAATCAACTAGTGAGGTGAATTAGAGTCTGCGAGGGTTTATATGCTTCGTAACAATCAACTAGTGAGGTGGATGGTGTCGATTACGGAGTCAATCATCCCAAACAATCAACTAGTGAGATGAATTAGAGTCTGCGAGGGTTTATATGCTTGGGAAGGCTATGAATCTATCAACATGCTTTAGAGTGAGGAGGAAGCTTAACAGTTTAAATAATATCTCACTTCAAACAAGAACGATTGTAGTGGGCAAGTGGGATAAATTGTGGAAGTTCATCAAAAGTAGAGCTCTATGGGAGGGAAATGTTGCTCCACGTTCGTGGTTGTGATATGTAATAGAGGTCTGCTACAACATCACAGACTCTATAGGTATTTCTCATTTTATTTGGTTAGTTATTGAGGCTGGTGTTGTTTCTTGTCCCCATAAACTTGCTTGGTGTAGTCCTAAATATTTGGTTGTTGGGTTAACTGATAATTAGAAATTTTTGTTTCATAAACTTTGATGTTGGTTTTCTCGGTGGATGTTGGAGCTTTTATAATGCTCCTTTTCATAACTGGAGGTGTAGAAAATGCTAGATTAAGAGGGCGGGGTTATTTTGGAGGAAGAGAAAGTATCGTTGGGCTCTAATACTATGAGGGGAAAGTATCAAAAAACTTGGTATGGTAGAATCATATACAACCAGGGGGAGAATATAGGTGGTGGTCAAGGAGTATTTTATGGGCTAGAAAAGAGGACAAATCATTCTATGTCAGTCAAGGTTATAACCAACATTTCCTATTGGTGGTTATCTTCTAGTTGGACAAGTAGGCAATTTCCTTTATCATGGAAAGATAAAATATATAAGGGAAAGTATAATAGACATTTTCTAGACCAGAGGATTGAAGTATTTCTCACTATGCCACGTGAGAGAGGAAGACCAAGGAGAGGGTCAACCTATTATGAGGAAAGAGCCCACCATGGTAATTCTCGGCCTCAAAACAGAGCTGGTAGGTTTGCAACCAGATACCGTGAACAAATGCCATAACATGTTCAAGAGGAAATGTCGATATAGGAAAGGGAGGAATTCTCCCAGAGAACCTCTCTTTCTGACGTAGAAGTAAGGGCTCTGTGGGAAAGCTAGATTCCATATACATGGAAAAGTAGAGTGAATGAGTACATGTAGGCAAACAACCTTATTGGAAAATAAAATTCCTTTTAGGTTTATCACTCTTGGATAATCAAGAAGCAAGGAAGGATCTACCATAGATGTTGGATCACATACATGGCCACCTCAGGCATTATGATTGCAAGAAATGGATCAGAGACTAGTGCGGATAGAAATACATTTTGGTATTCTACCAACAACCCCAAGATCCCTGGCAACACCAAAAATCATATTCTCGTAGATGGATTGGACTCTGATCCCATTCCCTAAGTTTATGATGTTTGATTATGCTAAGTAGGCAATTCCTCTTTCTAGTTTTCTTCGACATGATAGGATATAGCAACTTTTTAATGTTTTTATGTTAAGTCTAGTTATGTCAAATATTTTGAGTCACTTATGGCCCTTTGTAAGGCTCAATTTTGGGTATCGTCTTGTCTTCCTAGAAAGAAAAAGATTACAAAATAAAAGTGAATATATTTATACTCAAAAGTCATCTAATACTCTAAAGTGTTTCTTAAAGTACATGTGAATAGATCTCATACTTGCTAAAAAAAATTCCAAACGAGCAATGTGGACTAGCACTACTTTTTATGTAAATTGTTATTTATAATGATAAAACCATTACAAAAATTAAAAAAGATAATAATATCTTATGTTAATTACAAATTTTAACATTTTTTTAATAATAATTGTACTTTATTATATTATTATCATTTATTTTTATGGGTATAGTTAATTTTTTTTTTTTTTTTTTTCTAGGTAATCTAATAATATGATTCACAGTGAGGTTGTAATTTTGGTTATTTAAATTGTATTTTTAAATGCATAAATAAAATTAATACGCCATAAAATTATGATTATATATATCCATAGTTCAAATTTCAAAACAAATTTGTATAATTTATAGCAAAAGTAACCAAAACATTTGCCAAAAAATAATTAAAAATAAAATTTTTAAACCTTAAACATTATAATATTTGTATATATTTTAAATGGAAAAGCATAATTTTGAATATTAATTTTATTGATATTATAGTCATTAATAATTCGTCGATAAGCATATATATTTCAATCTCTAGTGGATGTCAATCACAATAATTTCATTTTTTATTTTTTTTATCAAGGGCCAAGATCGATTTTTACCTGAATATTCTTGTCTAACAACTTGATGCATGTCTACAATGAGAGGGAGTGAAATAGACGTGGAAACGTGGTGGTGAAGGATCAAAGCATTGTCTGAAACAGAAGGGTTTGCATCGTGGCTATCATGGTGTGTGAAGAGCTAATGCCACGTTACAAATTGAAACGTTTCTCACATTGTTTGGATTTCTAATTCAAGCAGAGGGACATGTTTTTTTCGCAATGGTGTGTGTGTTTGCATTAGATTTCATGGTGAGATATATTCAAAAATACCAGGCCACTGTGTGTAGACATACAACGATATAAGTTGTAAGGTGTTTTTGGTCCTTTGATATCTATACGCAACATTTGAGGTGTATTTCTAATATGAGGTGGGTTACACGGTGAGGAAGGTATCAAATGTTGAATTCGCAAAAAAATGTAACTTTTATTTCAACTTTCACCAATGGAAAACAATTCTTTTGCGATAAGCTTCATTGATTTTTCTTTTATTTAAAAAAAAAAATCTTTTCTCTTTCAATAAGATGGATAGATAATGTGGGTTTGTATGGCTCATTATATTGATAGCATAAAATTGGTCTTGAAATTAGTAAACATGTGAAATTTATAGTTGATCATTCTGCTCTTATGCTTGCAGTGATTAGATGTAAAAAAGTGTTGATGATCTTGTGGAATTTCCAGTGGATCTTTTGATAGAATTTCGAGTGGTATGTGTATTATCGAGTAAGAGAATGCAAAGTAGTACATTTTGATATAGAATTTGTTGTGAGTTGTTTTGAAGATTTAGCTTTTTTTCGCATCTAATTTCTTGTAAAAAGAAATAAAAAGAATTAAGGTTTGTTAAAAGAATATGGAATTCGGTAACATGATTCTTTAGGAGATTGCATGTTAACCAGAAATTATAAGCGATAAAGTGAAATTCAAGTACTTTCTTTGTAATTGGATAGAAGTTTAAGAGAAACAGTGTAAAGAGGACGTGAAGAAGAGATTATGAAATATAAATCGCAAAGGAGGAAAGCAGGTAAATTTTGTTAAAAGGTTGCAGACCAATAGCAACATATCCGCATGGAGGTGAGGTCAGATGAATGAAAACCGGTGAAGGTTTAATTGAAATATAGGTGATTGCAAGTTGTGACTTATTTTATAAAGAAACAAAAGGAAAGTACAAGAAAGTGATTGATTGCGTGGAAATTTGTTAAAAACAATATTTTAACCATAGTCAGAGCTGAAGTCAGTCTGGTAGTCAAAAATTAGGATGGTATTGGATACAAGGTAGTTGTAGGGGTGACCTCGACCTCGACCTACAACATAGTCTGCATAGGGACGATTTCAGGAGTGGGGAGCTCGAGCAAACAGAAAGAAAGAGAAAGTTATTTCTTCCATAGAAGTTGGTAAAAACAATGTTGTATTGGTAGTCGAAGCTGAAGTCAATTGGGTAGTTGAAAGTTGAGTTGGTATTGCATACAAGTTAGTTGGAGGGGGGACCCCGACCCCGACGTACAACATAGTCGGCATAGTCGTAATATATATTTATTTATTTATTTATTTATTTATTTATTTTCCTAGTAATGTTATTTTCCAAGGATTGTTAGTTGACATGATGTTTTAAAATGAAAATGTTTTGTTTCAAGAATGTAATTGTTTTTTAAATTGTCTTGAAATAATGTTATTTGTTAGAAAAACTCTTTTTTTTAATAATTGTATGAGAAGGATATTTTTACATGTCCAAAATGATGATTTGCATATTTAATAAGATAAGGTTTTTTAAGGATTTTATCCTTTGCAATGTAACGTACAATATTTGGTTTTTTTTTTCAGAAAATTTGTTGGTTTTCTCATGGATCCAAGTATTTGGAAGTTTCTGCCGTTTGATATTCTTGAGCTTATATCTCATTGGATTCCTTTGTCGTTGATGATTAAATTTCAATTGGTTTGTAAAGAATGGAGTATTATATTGGAAAACCTTATTTTTCTCACTTCTTGCAATCAATGTGATGATAGAGAATTTGGATTTATTTCTTTTCCATCTGGTATCGAGGATAGTTACTTTGTTGGATCTTACCTTAATGACAAATGACAAATATCTCCATTGGTTTTTCCTTTTTTTCACTTTGGATAGAAAATTTAATGTGCAGTTGGATCGATGATTGTGTTCAGTGCACCTGGAAGCTCTTTGTGTCCTAAAAATTATTTTATAGTAAACCATTTTACAAAGACCTTTAGAATTCATGGAACTCTAACTGTTGGATACTGGAGATTCTTCTCTTTGTTGGAGAAATTTAGTCTGCGGAAATATGATTGAGTTATGTTGAAACATGTGTGAAAAAACATGGAATCACATTTTTTTATTTTCATGAGCGTAGACATGGTTTGGAGAAGGATGAAACCTCCTTTTGGTAGTGTAACGCCCCCAAAGGTGGCTATCTTTCATAAAGGAATTTTTTTCTGGTTATATTTAGACAAATATTATGATGATTACCCTTCACATTGCTAAAATATCTATTGGTTGGAAGTTATAAGAAACAAGTGGGGTTTTTCATTGATCTTATCACTAACATACGATGTATGTCATTATTATTGTACAAGAATCAACTAGTTTGTATGGTAAACAACATTTCAACATTTGTTTGGTCGCTTGAAGAGATAGAAAATTTTGAAGTTGGTCAAACTTCAAATGAATGAAGCTTGGAATATTTTGAAGATGATTGGGGGTTCATATAGAAATTTCTTCACACTATCTCAATGGATATAAATAGTAAATGGCCAGGCTACACACATTTTTTGTAGTTGAAGGAAAATTACTTATGTTGGGTTGTATGGAAGTGAAACTAAAGCTATATGATTTTGTGACTAGATTATGCACAACGACAATTGGCGATGGTGTCTCCCTCTTAGAAATATTTGGGTTCCATGTGCAGTTGGTTGAAGGTTTCAATGATGTTATTGAAAATGGATTTTTTTCTCACTTTTTCCAAATACAGATTCTATTGCCGATATACCACTACTTCCTGTGGATATCATGGTTTATCCTTAGAGGCTTCAAGAAGTTTTTTGGTATACATTGTTGCAAATGTCATGTTTGTTTAATCTTTGCATATATATTCTAGAGATCATTGTGATATGAATTTGGACTATTTAATGAAAACATAGCCATGTCAAATTTTTATATTTTTTTTGGAGATTACTTGCATTAATCTGTTATTTTGCAGAATGAACAATGCACTTAAATGTGAATTTTTGTTATGTATTTGTGGATTGTATAGAGTCTTTTGCTATTGCTTATGTGAAACTTTGAAAATGATGGTTCTTTTTGTATTGGTAATATGGAAGAGTGATTCTTAGTATTTAAACTTATTTATTATTGAAATTTACTTGAAGTATAAAGTCAATGAGCCTAAAGACCTGATATTGAAGATGTAACACGAGATGCAAGATTGAAAATTGAAATTCCATACCAGAAATATAAATTGGGTGTGAAGAACATATTGCAAGATAGAAAGCGAAAAGCAAGAAACTTGCTAAATTTTGTTTAAACCCTCGGGATGAGCAACAATAAAATCTAAATGAAAGGTGTTAATTTTTCATTAAAGTGACGAGGCATTTGAATAAACTCCATGCGAAAACAGAGGTGAGGTTAGATGATTAGAGTTTAGGGATGGTTTTATTGGAACGTAAGGGGTTGCAATATGGGAGTTAATTGAAAATAAAGTAAATAAAGCTAAGAGAAAATTATGGTTTGCACGCAAACCAATAAATAAATGATTTTATTCCTAGTCGAAACTGAAGCCAATGGGGTAGTCAAAATTCAGGTTGGTATTAAATTGAAGTTTCTGCCAATGGTGACCTTGAGCCCGACGTGATGCATAGCCAAGGTAAGAGGGACATTTGTAGTTGGGAAGTCGGGTGTGAAGAAAGTTGTTTTATTTTGTTCGAGTATGGAGTTGGGGGCCGTTGTAGTCGGAAGTCAGAAGGTCAAGAGAAAGAGTTATGTTGTTCTCAAATACATAGCCTTTGAGGTCTGACTAACATAGTTTATTTTTTACTTTTTACTTTTTATGTGATTAAATTTACTCTTTTTTTTTACTTATTATGTCATTAAATTGGCTTTTTTTTTTAACTTTTTGTAAGCATTGTTTTTTGAAAAAAAAAAAAATTGTTTACAAAAAGAAGGAATTAGGACTATTTAATGAAAATATAGTCATGTGAATATGAATCTATATTTTTTGACGAAAACTATTGCCATAATGAAAACTATTATTGAAATGTGAATTTGGATTGTTCAATGAAAATATAGCCATGTCAATTTTTTCATTCTTTTGTTGGATATTACTTGTTTTGATCTACTATTTTGCAAATCAAACAATGTACTTCAATGCCAACTTCTTGTTATGTATTTGTAGATTGAATAAAGTCTTTTTCTATTGCTTATATGAGACTGGACAAATGGTGGTCCTTTTTATATTGCAGTATTTGAAATATTGTTTATATATATATATATGGAAGGATGATTATTTTTTTTTCTAAGTTAAACTGATCTATTAACAAAGGGATAATTTTACGACGGGACCGAAGTCCGAGTCTACTGCCTTAGAGGCAGAATTTACAGAAAGAGACTGAGATACACGCCATAGCCCACGCAGGGGAACATTGAGAAGCATTTCAGAGTTCACTTTGAACCAAAAAAGCATTTCAAAAAAAAAAAAAAAAAACTCCAAAAAAGTTCCATGACTAGCAACATCAAGATAGGCCCAATAATTTGGGCTACAGACACAGAAGAACAGACATGTAACAAACCCATTAATTGTCTGGAGGCTCCTCCACAATCCTGCACCAACCAAAGGCTTGCAGGTCTCGGGCGAGCGCTTCTTCAGAGGCCGAGGTGCCTGGTGCATCTGGGGCTCTAGCTTCAGCCGGAGCAGACCTTGCAGGTATGGTCGGAGGCAGCATCGAGGCTTGATCATTCGCTATGTTGACATTCGAGAACAGTCCAAAGTTTGCAGGAGGATCCATAGTCTGCGTGCTGGGCTCCCCAGGCTGGTGTTCCACGAGAAAGACCACCGATAGAATCGCAGTAATCTGAGGGCGCGTGAGGGAGCTGTTAAATATGAAACACGCTGAGTCTGAATTGGGGATAGAGGATGCTAGAGGATGCGATGCGAGGGAGCTCCAGATCTGATTGATACCATGAATGCGCCCCCTGCCACTCCGCGTCCGAGGGTAATGGCCAGTACTTGGGCCACTGGACGTGGAAGGCGATATCGAGGATGGGCTGGCGCGAGCACTGGAGGGGCGCCCTCTGGAGCCACCCCTTCGGCTCCGCATGCGATGTCGCAGCTGTGGCATCGTGAAAAATAAAAGTGACTCTGCTCAGAATATAATTCCAACGAACAGATCCTCTCCCAGTAAAGAAGAAACCGACCAACGCCTCCAAAGCAGACCTGGAGAAGAGCATCTGTCGGGTTACATATAGCCCATCGCGTTAGGTACCAGTCTCTGGTGTGCACTACGCCCACTTGCCTCAAATCCATACCTCTTACGCTTAGAAGATCAAGCTTCATTACTGCTCCTTTGATGTAAGTCGAGTCGGAGCACTTGAAGGCCGGAGCCATCGCAGAAGAGATCAAGTGAAGATTGAAGTGTTCAGAGCTCATGTCCGGTAGGAGTAATGTGTAAATGCTGCAAGCTTTCGCGCGGAGGGCCTAATAACTTCATGTTCAGGACAGGCAGGTGTCGGCATGGCGCGCCAAACCTCTGTCCCATCTCATCAATACTCCTTTTGTCCACCCACATCCGGGAGAAGGATGATTATTAGTATTTAAATGTATTTAGTATTGAAATTTAATTCATGTAAAAATTCAGTGAGCATAAACACTTCAACTTGTTGAAGATGTAATATCAGATGTAAGATTGAAAAGATAAATTAAAAAATAATTGAAATTTATTGTAGAAATGTTAAGTGAAGGAACAAGTAAGCGTTATTCGAAAAGAGCTTGGTTGACTGGTTCACGTGAGAGAGAAAATGAATATCAAAAGCATTGGTATTGGTAGAAAAAGGGTGCAGTAAATGCCGAGAGAAGAGCTACATATTAGGGAAAGAAAAGATCTTTAATAAATCATCAACATGATGAAGTCAATAATCATAAGTATGGGAACATGAGAAGTATCAACATAGTTACCGATCAAACAGGAACTATTATCTCAAAAAGGGAACTCTAACAAAAAAAACATCAAAAAACCATAAAAAAACAAGCTGAAAATGAAAAGTTGTATTGTGGAATAACTTTTTTTTTTTTTTGGGTAAATTTTCAACATTTTAAAAAATAGAGATAAAAGCCTTTTCTTTTCTTTTTTTTAAATGTAAAAAACACCCCGAAAACAGAAAGTATTGAAACAAAAATTTTATAATAAAAAAAATTACTTTTTTAATTTAAAAATTAAAAAATTAATAAATAAATAAACGTTTTAAAAATCAAAATTTAAAAATATATTAAAAGTTAAAAAATAAAAAATAAAACAACCAAATTTTAAAAACAAATAAATTAAAAAAAAATTAAATTTAAATATACAAATTAAATTTAAAAAACAAAAATTAATTTTTTATTAAATTAAAAACAAACGAATTTAAATTTAAAAATAAAAAATTTAATTTAAAAATATATATATTAAATTTTAATAAATAAAAAAATAAAAACAAAAAATTGAAATTAAAAATAAAAATAAAATAAAATAAAATAAAATAAAAATATTCAATTAAAAAAAAAATCTATTAAAAAAAGAATTTAACTTAAATTATAAAAAATCAATTTTATATATATATTAAATTAAATTTTAAAAATATATATTCTACATCTTATTAAATTTAAAAAATATTAATCTAGAATATTAAATTGAAAAAAAAAATTGCATTTTATAAATAAATAAAATAAAATTTTAAAATGAAAATTTAAAAAAAAATTCAAGTATCAATTAAAAATAGGAAATAAAAAAAAATTAAAAACAAAAAAAATTGAAAAATAAAATTGATTTAAAATATAAAATTTAATTTAAATAAAAAATATTAAATTTTATGTGATTAAAAAAAAAATATTAAATTTAGATAAATAAATCAAATTAACAAAATTTATTAAATTAAATTCAAAAATTAATATTAAATTTAATAAAATTAAATTAAAATTAAAAAAAATATATGAAATATAATAAATAACAATAAAAATAAAAATAAAGAATATTAAAAAAAATTATTAAAATTTAATAAAAAATAAAAAAATCGAATTAGGTCAATTCTTGGAATCGACCTCCCTAGTCGATCCCAAGAATCGCCCTCTCCAGATTGATTCCTGGAATTGACCTCCCAAGTCAATTCTTGGAATCGACCTCCCAGTGCGATTCCCGGAATCGACCTCCCAGTGCGATTCCCGGAATCGACCTCCCAAGTTCGATTCCCGGAATCAACCTCCCTAGGTAGATTCCCAGAATCGACTTCCCTAGGTAGATTCCCGGAATCAACCTCCCCAAGTCGATTCCCGGAATCAACCTCCGAGGTCGATTCCCGGAATCAACCTCCTAAGGTCGATTCTCGGAATCGACTTCCCAGAATCGACCTCTACCCGCCACTTGGGCGGCGCAATTAAATATATATATATTTTTTTAATTCAATTTTTGTTTATTTATGAGATTTTAATAATTTTTTATTTTTAATATTTTTTATTATTTATTATATTTCGTATTTGTTTTTTTAATTTAATTTAATATTTTATTCTAATTTATTATTATTATTATTATTATTATATATATAATTTTAATTTGAAAAATGTTTTTTTTTGTTTTTTTATTTTTATTTTTTCATTTTGAAAATTTTAAAATGGTTTACGTTTTAAAAACAATTAGATTTTTGTTTTTGTTTTTGTTTTTTTTTAATTATTTGAAAATATTTTTTCTCATTTTTTGTTTTTTAATTTCTATTTTAATTTTTTAATTTAAATTTTTTTTTTAATTTAATTTAATGTTTTATTATTTTAATTATTTTAATTTTCTTATTAATTTTATTTATTTATTTATTTATTTTAATTTTTAAATTTTAATTATTTTTTATTTTTTATTTTAATTTTAATTTTTGAATTTTAATGGTTTTTAAATTTTCTATATATAGATATAATGTTTTTAATGTTTTTATTTTTTATTTTTTTGTTAATTTTTTTTCTTTAAATTATGTGTATTTTTTGAAAATTTTCCTTTTTTATTTAATTTTCGAAATTTTTTGTTTTATTTATTTACTTTTGTTTAAATTTTTTATTTTTACATTTTTATTTGGTTTTTTTAATTATTTTTTATATTTGAGGTGTTTTTTGTCATGTTTTTCTTATTTTATTTTTATGTTTTATTACCAACATGAAAATTACCACTCTAAAATAAAATGGTTGATACTGCATCAATACTTTTCAAAATTAGCATGAAAATCACCACTCCAAAAAAAATGGTTGATGATACATCAACACTTTTCAAATTTAGCATGAAAATCACTAACATTTTAAAACAAATGTTCATACTACATATATAAAAAAATTAAAGTGTCAAAAATATGCCAAAAAAAAAACAGGGTGATTTTGCATCACCACTTTGCAAAATCGGGTGTTTTTTTTGCTACCTCAAAAAAGTAGGTACCAGTTCAGTTACCTATTTGATTGGTAACTATGTTTCATGGGAAGAACATTTGCTTGAAATTTTCCTTTACGTGGATGTTGAAGATGTTGAAATTTTTTACTGAGCCAAATTTTTCTAACTATAATGTTCTTTAGGAACATTGCGTTTACAAAGAAAGTGTTCGTGCAAACGAGAACCAAGGGTCCTCTATAAACAACACAAGAAATGGAGTATTGGAACATGGGCACAATGATGCCAATGAACAATTTGCAGCATCCGATTTATTTGGTCATAGCAATATGCTTGGTGACATGGTTGGGAATTTCGGTCATTCTAGTGGAAATGTGGGGTCGGGCGTTCCTTCCATCAACTATATAGTGAATATTGTCAGTCCTTCAGAATGTGTTCGTGCTTAGTCTTTTGGAATAGAAAAAGTGCTTGATGTATTTTTTGTTTTGATAGGATTTTGACATCGGAATGAAATATATTAATTATTGCATGTTTTTCTTGTTTCATTGCTTCATGCATAACAATGTTCCAAGGAATATTGGTCTAGAAACATAGGGAGAAGGAACACAAACTTTGTATGTTCCTCAAGTTCAACCTCAATAATTTCACTGCCAAACTTCATTAAATTGTGAGAATGATGAAATCTTTAACGACAATTTTCAAAACTTGGGTGTTTCGTGGAAAGAACATTTCATTGAAATGTTTGTGTTGGGCCTCCAAAATGTCATCCTCTTTTACCCTCATTTCCATAATTTTTACCATATTTTTTAACTCTTTACCATATTTTGTAGGTCCATAACCCTACATTAATAACCATTTTCATGATCATATGGGTTTATCATTATTGTTTTCCAAGTTGTTTATTTTAAGAGAATTTATGATTAAATATTAGGAAATTAACATGTTTTCATATATATATATATATATATATATATATATATATATATATATATATCTAAAATTGGTATGAGTTTTATGATATTTTTGGCATATTTGAATATCCTAGAAGAGCATTATTTGGCCACTCAACCATAAATTTGAATTTCAATTCCAACTCATGAAGATTTGGATCATTTACTAAGCACATTCAAAGGAGAAGAATCATGGATGTTTTGATATGCGTCTCCTATCAAAACTATGAGAGAATTTTGAGAGGAATTGTATCTCATATTTTTTGGTGATTGGTTGTAACCACAAGAGATAAATGTGGATCTAGGAGAGATTTGTGGATGTACATTTATTGATTAGTTATCTTAAGTTTTTGTATAAATAGGAGTGCATCCTTCAAAGGAACCCCATTCAGAGTCCAATCAAAGATGTAATTTGTAAAATGAGGATAGAGAGGAAGAGACTTGAATTATTGTAATATCTTTGGAGCTTTTCTCCAACTTAATTTTATGGAATACATATTGTTTCTTTGATATCCAAGCTTTGATAATTGTTCGATGTGCTTGCTGAGGAGTAGAGGGCCCCTATCAATCACAATTTGCACATCTTTTTCATTTGTTTTACATATTGGTAACATTGTGTAATTATGTTATTTCATTTATTTTCATTTTAAGAAAGTGTGATTTTCAATTCAAAAAATGTGATTTTCATTTTAGCAAGTGTGATTTTCAATTCAGCAAGTGTGATTTTCATTTCAAGAAAAGTGTGGTTTCATTTTAAGAAAGTGTGATTTCAATTCAGCAAGCGTGATTTCAATTCAACAAGTGTGGTTTCATTTCAAACAAGTGTGGTTTCATTTATACAAGTTTAGTTTAGTTTCCTTTATGTTATTTTGATTCATGTTGTTTTGTTAAGATTGATTTAATTTCTTTGAGTTTGGATTGGATTAGAGTGGATTGAATTGGATTGATTTAATTTCTTTATGTAATTTGTTTCAATTTTCTTGCATTAAATTAATATATTCTGAGAAATAATAACCTAGTATGTATAGTACATGCATACCTCATCAGTTCATGAACCCTGGGTTGAAAAATTAAATGACATGGAATTAACTCACAATTAAATCACGCAGCAATTTGTTTCCCTGGGTGTTGTGCATTTCGTAATTTTCCATGTTTTGTAAATATTATTGGTATTAATCTTATTTGGGAACATTGTGTTCAAATAGAGAGCATTAATGGAAGTGTAAACAATTAGCGCTATAAAGATGGTGGAATAGATGAAATTATGCAAAAAAGGGACAATGATGTGATTCAACAATTTCAAGCATCTGATGTTTTTGTTGATAGTGGTATGCTTGATGGGATGGTTGAAAATTTGCAACATTCAGTTGAGAATGTTGGAACAAGCGTTTCTGGAAGAAAGTGTCTAGATAATATTGTTATTGATAGGTAATCTATGCAGAATCCCTCTTGTTGGACAAGATAGGTGCTACAAGTGGATTTATTTTTGTGGGATTTGTGAATTTGAATATATATTTTGCAATTGCTCAACGAATATTTTTTATTTTTTTATTTTTTTGTAGAGCAATATTCAAGTGAATAGTAGTGGAGAAATAAATTCACAACCAAGGCAACCTTTATCAATTGGTTAAGTTCATCCCTTACAGTGCAATTGACAAGAAAATGTATGTGTTTTGTTTGTTAAACTTATTGCATACTTCAAAAATTAACTTGTCATTTTTCATGTGTTTTTATTTTGGCATTATGATTTATAATTTATGTAAGAATAATGAATCCAACTGCAACCAATATAGAAGAATGGATTCCCATAATTTTATGGAAACTAATGTTCAAGCCAATGCTCCAATCCTACAAGTTGTTTCACATCATCCTAAATCTAGATTGTTGTTTCGCGGAGAAAATGAAAGTGGTTGCCATCATTTTAACAGAGAGATGATTGAGGTGCATACAAAAATTTTGTGTGGGATTGATAACTTGTCTAATGTGGAAATTTTCCAAGTTTGTAATGAATCTTATCCTGGTATACAAGTCGTGAGATGGCATGAAGTACCCATTTGTAAAATATGTAAGAATAATAGAGGTGCTAGTTGTTTCTCTCACTTTAATAACATGGATCTTGGTGAAAAAACTGAGGTTCTAAGAGTTTTGACGTCGGTTGAAGAAATGTTAATAGCATGAGTGAATCCAATATTACAAGTGACACATGCATGTGGTGGCTTGTATAGATATAGTTTTCATATGATTAGTTTTCCATAGGTTATATCTCTAATTGTAAATAATATTCCACGACATATAGAACAACTTGATTTTCTGATTCTTAGAAGACATGGTGCTGAGTCAAAATGTTATGAATTTTATGTCAAGAGATAGTGTGTGGTGTATGCATTGGTTTACAAAATTCATATGGATAAATATTACAGATATGTTGAAATCGATATGTATTCTTTTGTTGCTCTCCCATAAGGACCCACTGATGTGTCTAGTAGACTACAATATGTAGATAGTGATATGCATGAAACAAAGAGACCCGATGAGGACATTGAAATGTTGGGGGCTGGTGGTTTTCATTTTCATCCATCATCGTTTCTTTCTCACTTGCCTAATCAATGCAAGGAAGTGGAATAGATAAGAAGATTCATTGAAAAAACACAGATTTTAGAACTGATGAACTAGTGGAATGTCCATATATTGGCACATTTTCCACTGGTGATGTTGATTGGTTTCATCCATGTATTTGCAATGTTGAAATTCATGAATATGGTTTACATATACTTAGGTATTGTGATCAAATATTTGGAAGCCATCCTCAATTTTGATATTTCCTATTGAATATGATTATGTTCCATCATAGCCAGGGAACAACTTCTTTATTTTTAAAAAATAATATCCATGAGAGTGCAGCTAAAAATGTTCAAAAATTGCATCAATAACTCAGGGATATGTTTAATAATAAATTGGCTAAGAAATTAATGCATTTTGGTTGTTGTCTTAGGGGTACAAGGGCATATTAGAAGAAGTGTCGTTCTGAACTCACTGTCATGATCACACAATTGGGTTGCAACAATATTTTTTATGTTAAGTGCGACTAACACTAAGTGGCCTAACTTGCATTGCCTTATTCTTTCAAATACATGTTTTCATATAGAAAACAAACATGCGCAAAAAATTGAGAATGTTATTCAGTACCCACATATAGTTGTTATGTACATGCACCAAAAATTTAATATATTACATGAGTTTTTTCTTGATAAATATCTTGGAGCTAAATAATTTTGGTATAGGTTCATGCTTGTTTCTTTTTTCATATTGTTTATGGATTTTGAATTATGCATTTGTTCTTTTTGCTGGTTTTTATACGCTAACTACAAGTTTTTTTTTTTTTTTGGCAGGTATGAGTGGTTGCACAAGGGTTCAACGAGCATCCATGGTTTCCTGTGGTTTCCAAGAGCTTTGAATATGGAAATACTGGAATGGTCCAAACCTTTGAATATTCATGAAGTGAAGTGCTACTTTGACAAATATGTAACATCCTGGCATCCACGCAAAATCCACCATCAAAATGTCATGGTTCCTCGAATTTTTAATGATGACCCATGCCTTTTGAAAACCTCATAATTTTTTCATGCAATCCTTATGAAGATTATGAGCATCTGGTGAACAGAGTACAAATACACACAAAATGCAGTGTTGATTCCTGTTTATAGACAAAAAGGGTTTATCTTTTCATGTTGTTACGATACCTCATGGGAGGTCCATGTTGAGTCTGCAATGTATATAGATGAAAACAGGAGAAAGAAATATGAAGCAACACAGAACGATGACCATTTAAATTTTCACAATGTTGATCTTATGACAATGTGGCAAGAAAATGTTAATTTTCAAGCACTTTTTTCTCAACATGCAATAATGAAATATATTGCAAAATATGCTTTGAAGGAAAAAAGGAGATCTGAAATTTATCATGAATTGTTGACAAGGGTTTCGAGTGTAGGTGGATATGACACTCCTATGTTATCTGCATATAGAAGTTTTATTGCAGAAACAATTTTTGAGTGTGACATTGGAGGACAATAAACTTGCATATGTTACTAAAATTGCCTCTTGTTATGTTTAGTGTTGGCATTGATGTTGTGTTAATGGTTCACATTGATTTCAACCTGATGGCATGAGCTATTGATATCATATGATGGTTTGTATATCGGTTTCAGATATTAGTTCAGTGGTTAAGAGACTATCAAGTCATGTTTTTGTGTGTGTGTGGATGGTATTGGCTAGTATGATTAGTTGCAGGGTCCTGTAGGGCCTATCATTGATAGTTTGAAGGTTATGAAAGTTTTGGCACAATTGTCGAGCAACTTGATGGTTTAAGTGTTAGTGTAACTAATGGATGGCATTCAAGTCAACCTGGTTTGACTTGTGATGATGATGGAGGTTCTGTAGTGGATTTCTGAAATGTTTTAGATGCTACAGTGGTTTCCTGAGGACTTACTGATGATTATCAACCATTGGATCATTTTTTGTAGAAATTATACAAACAATATGTATACCAATTGATTCAATCCGATCATGTGATATGCTAAAGAAAGATACTAAATCCTTATACAAATTAATTGCGAAAAATAAACACGATCGCACAATCACACCAAGTACAAGAAAGAATCAAATCAATCCATAACATAGATATTTTTCCTGGGAAATATTGTTTCTCAAAACCCCTCTATCTTGTATTGTATATTCAACCAAGGAATCATGAAACAATTACAATGCACTCTTCTCACAAGAGTATGTTGCACTCTACCAACTATCTCACACTAATCCGGACAAAATTGACCAACACTTAGCCAATTTCCTTCCTTTGCTCAGCCTGCCTTGCTTGCGCAATTCCTGTAGAATTAATTCCCTATTCTTTAGGAATTTCAACCTTCCAAAACTGCGCAATTCTCATGGGAAATCCTATGGGTGTATTACTGCATGCGGGTAGTTTGCTAATAATACAACTGATAGTTAACATCCCTTTAACCTCTGTCTCAACCGGTTTTTCATCAGAAGTGACATACATGCAGCTATTAATAGTAAATCATCAGTTACTTGACAGATCACTACATGTGAATTAATTCTGATTTAATTCACTTGACCTCTCACTAGTGCAACAATCAGTTATAACTAGTTAAACTGATTTTAACTCAATTAATTGAGTTAACTAATTTATCATGCATTAAACTAATACACTAACTACAACTTGGACTCTAAAACAAATAGAATCACTCTGCATGCCTCACCAACCACCCTCAACTCGAATTTCAAGATCTAACTGAGTTTATAACACTCAGTTAACTATTACAAGTGATTATGAGATAATATTACAATTTATTGTCCGATTTAATTAAGGGAAACTTAAATTAGACACACATTTCTTGTTGACTTTTCAACACTCCCTCTCAACAATAAAGGGATTATCAGCTACCTCGATCCTACCTCTATGGTATTCGAATTTTCTCTTGGCAAACGCCTTTGTTAGAATATCTGCATCTTGATCCTCCGTGGGAATGTACTGAAGTAACATAATGTGTCATTGAACACAATCTTTGAGATGGTGGTACCAAATGTCTATGTGATTGTACTTGTCATGGAATACCAGATTAACTGAGAGTTTTATCAACTATGGTTATAACAATGTATCATTGTTGGATCCATCTGATGACCAAAAAAGCCAACAAGTATCTTTCTCATCAGATGGCCTCACATGCAGCCTAATTGGCTGCCATGTATTTTGCCTCAGCTGAACTGAGTGCAACTGATCTCTACTTCCTGTTGTACCAAGAAACTGTTGTCGATCCTATGCTGAATATGCCTCCTGATGTGCTCTTTCTGTCTAATGGACTTCCTACCCAATCTACATCGGTGAAGCCTTGAAGCTTCACTCCCTTTGTCTGTTTGTACCATAATCCATACTATGTAGTGCCCCTGAGATATCTCAAGACATTCTTCTGCGCCTTCCAAAAGAGCTTGGTTGGCTTAACCATAGCTTGACTAATATGGTTAACTGCGTAGCATATGTTTGGTCATCTGTTAACCAAGTACATGAGTGAACCCACAAGATGCTTGTAAAAAGTAGCGTCCATTACCTCACTTGAAGTAGCATCCTCCTTCCTCTGGTTTCCTGCAAGAGGAGTCTCCATGGGTTTACAACTCTCCATGTGGAACTTCGTCAGAATCTCTTTGGCATAATTTCCTTGAGAAACAAATAGTTCCCCATCCCGCTTCCATATCTCCAAACCAAGGAAATAGTGAAGGATTCCCATGCCCTTCATCTCAAACTCTCTTGCAAGATCCTCTTTGCAAGAAGTTATGAGTTGCTCATCACCTGTCAAAATAAGATCATCAACATAAAGTACAATAATCAAAAGCTTACCATCAACCACAATCTAGTACAGGTTTGCATCCACTTCACTCTTTTTGAAGTCCAACACGGTGAAATAGCTTTCAATCCTGGTGTACCAAGCACAAGGTGCTTGCTTGAGCCCATACAATGCCCTCTTGAGTCTACACACATGCGACTCACTGTAAAAGGTCTCAAAACCTTTTGGCTGCTCAATGTACACTTCTTCCTCAATAACTCCATTAAGAAATGAATTTTTCGCATCCATCTGATGTATCTTCCACCCCATCTGCACTGAGAGTACAAGGATAGATCTAATCGATGAGTACCTTGCAACTGGTGCAAAGTCTCCTCATAGTCAATCACCTCAAATTGTGAGAATCCTCGGGCTACAAATCTAGCCTTGTACTTCTTCACATTCCTATATGCTGCCTGTTTCACCTTATAGATCCATCTAGATCCAACCACTGACTTCCCGACTGGTCTTGGGAAAAATTCCCACGCACTGTTCCTAACGATGGAGTCATACTCCTCAACCATGGTGTCAACCCAAGTTGGTTGCTGCACTGCTTCCTCAAAGGAGGATGGTTCTGTCACAATACACTTTCTCATAAGAGCCATGTATCTAGTAAACCTATCTGTTGATTGTCTCTATCTATGCAATGATGTAGGTGCTCCTACATGTTCTACCGCATTGTCTCAATTTGTCAGCTTCTGTGGTGCGCCTTCTACCATGTCTGGTGGATGGCTCTGCATGAGTGGTTTTAGCCACTCCATGATCCTCCGCATGGGGCTGCTCCACATCTTGAGGTTCATCCTTTGGAACCAAGAGTTCCTCATATGCATGCAAATCAAGCTCCCTCTCAAGGGACAATCGCATAGCTTTCTCCTCATCAAATTTTACACCCCGTATGATAACAATCATCCTGTTGTTCTGAAAATACACCCAATAGTTGTGGGGAGTATCAGTGTACCCCAAAAATATCCCAATATCAATTGTTGGTTCTAGCTTCTTTATGGAATCTTTGGTCACATGGAAATAGACAGATGAGCCAAAAAATTTAAAATATGAAACATCGGATTTCTTACTCGAAAAAGGCTCCTTTGGTGTACTCATGCTAAGTATCTGATGAGAACTACAGTTCTACACAAATACCTCTGTGTTGCATGCCTATGCCCACAGATGCAACGATAGGTCTTGATCATGTAACATCACTCGTGCCACACCCACAATTGTTCTGTTATTTCTTTCTGCAACCCCATTTTGTTGTGTGTTATGAGGTGTGATCAATTCTCTTTGAATTCATTCTTTGCTACAAAAGTTCTTGAATTCATTGGAGATGTACTCACCACCATTATCACTCTTCAGAGCCTTCACATGCTTCCCTGTATCTTTCTCAACCAATGCTTTGACCTCAAAAAAAATTGAGAACGTCTGATCTTTCTTCTGCATGAATTAGATCCAACACTTTCAAGAAATATAATCAACAAAAATCACATAATACATGTGCTTTGTTTTAGAAGCTGAAGAGAATGGTCCACACACATTTGAGTGAACTCTCAAGGATTTCCACTGCTCGGTTCTCCTTCTCATGAAAAGTTGTCTTTGCATACTTCCCCATGGTACATCCCTTGCATGTATCTATCTGCACAAGAGTACCCTTTGGAAGCCCTGTAGAAATATGTTGCATGACCTTCAAAGCACCGTGGTGTAGATGGCCCAATATCCTGTGCCATAACTCACCCTCATCCCAGCTCACCACTCTGTCTGCTTTACCCATCAATGTTGTGCAGCCATCTACATCAAGTTTGTAGATATTCTTCACATGAATCCCAATCTTCTTAACTTGTACTGTGGCTTTGTGACGAAGGAATGCTTTCCCTTCACTGAAAACCACATCATATCCTCTATCCTCGAACATAGCAAATGAAACTAAATTTTTTTTCAAGCCTAGTACATGCATGACATATTTTAATAAGAAAGGTTTACCTGACTGTCTCTACAAAGTAACTCTACCAATCCTGGTAGCGCTATACCTCCCATAATTAGTACCCATTTCGATATGCGTCTGAAGATCCTTCTCCTTCAAGCTACTAAAAATTTATTTGTATCCCGTCATGTGGAAATATGCACCACTATCCAAGTACCACACTAATCCCATTGCACTAGAAACCATGCATGTGATGAGTGAGAAGTCCAACTCGAATTGCAAATCCAAAGCTTCACCCGCTGCAGATCCTGAAGCCTTCTTGTTCTTCTTATTTTTCTGTGGACAATTAGTGGCATAATGTCCATGCTCGTGACAGTGAAAACATTTCACTTTGGACATGTCACACTTCTTGACTTCTTTTCCGGTCTCAGATTTGGAATAGGATTTCTTTCCCTTCCCCTTCTTTTCCTTACCTTCCAAAGCACAATTTTCCTCATCATTTTCCTTGGATGAGGATCCATCCCTGGTATTCCGCCTGAATTATTCTTGTACCAAATCTGACCAAAGTCACTCCTAATCTGGTAGCTTCTCCTTCCCATTGACAGAGTCCTGATAACTATGCCAACTTCTGGGAAGGCCTAGAAGAGCTAGGCTCACCAAGTCATCATCTGCTACAATAATCCTGACACTCCCAAGCTCATCTCGACATTGGATGAACTTGGTCAAATATTTTGGAATAGTGTCTCCTTTCTCCATTTTGATTTTCCTGAGCTTGTCCTTCACTGCCAATTTTTTGTGGTCACTGCTATTTTGAAACAGATCTTTCAAAGCCTTCCACATTGCATATGGAGTCGCTTTGCAATGGAGACTTGAGACAATGTGATCTCGAACTCCCTCTAATAAGTTACTCCTCGTCTTTTCAACCTTCTTTTGCCAAGCATCAAGAAGAGCGATGTTTGCTACTGTGGGCTTGGGAATATCATTATCAATGAATTATTTCAACCCATTGTCCTCCAGAACTGCCTCCATTCTATCTTTCCATGCAATATAATTAGAACTGCCCTCGAGTGCATATTCCAATCTTAAGCCATTGGAAGCCATCTTGATCCGCCTGTCGCACCAAAGAATATTTTTGCAAATTCGAATGTTGTTTAGCACAAACTCAATTTCTTCTCCACTATAGTGATTTCTTACACTCTTATACCATGTAGAAATTATACAAACAATATGTATACCAATGGATTCAATCCGATCATGTGATATGCTAAAGCAAGATACTAAATCATTCTACAAACAAATTGCGGAAAATAAACATGATCGCAAAATCACACCAAGTAAAATAAAGAAGAGAATCAATCCACAACACAAGTATTTTTCCTGGGGAAAGCTTGCTGCTCAAAACCCATCTATCTTCTATTGTATAGGAATCATGAAACAATTACAATTCACTCTTCTCACAAGAGTCTGTTGTACTCTACCAACTGTCTCACACTGATCCGAACAAAATCGACTAACACTTAGCCAATTTCCTGCCTTTGCTCAGCCTTTTTACCTTGTGCAATCCCTATAAAATTAAATCCCCATTCTTTAGGAATTTTAGCCTTCCAAAACTATGCAATTCTCATGGGAAATCCTATGGGTGTATATTGCCTGCGAGAAATTTGCCGATAATACAAATGATAGTTAACATCCCTTTAACCTCTGTCTCAACTAGGTCTTCATCAGAACTAACATGCATGAATCTATTAATAGTAAATCATTAGTTACTTGACAGATCACTGCATGTGAATTAAATCTGATTTAATTCACTTGACCTCTCGCTAGGGAAACAATCAGTTACAACCTGTTAAACTGATTTTAACTCAATTAATTGAGTTAAGTAATTTCTCATACATTAAACTAATACACTAACTACAACTTGGACTCTAAAACAAATAGAATCCCTCTGAATGCCTCACCAACCACCCTCAACTCGAATTTCATGAGCTAATCGAGTTTATCACACTCAGTTAAATATTACAAGTGATTATGAGATAATATTACAATTTATTGTACAATTTAATTAAGGTAAAATTAAATTAGACACACATTTCTTGTTGACTTTTCAACAAGTTTGATCCGGTTTTGAGCAAAGGAAATTTGTTTCTAGTCATCCTCTACCATAGTCACATGGATCCAAGCTAGTGGGAATGGCTGAAAAACTCTAGTCGTTGGCAGACAGGCCTATGGGAGTGACTATGATGTTCCAGCCAGTGCTTGTGTGTGCAACTAGGCTTTAGAGCTAAAATCTCTGTGCATTCCTCGTGCTCATCAGGTGTTTATTTATTTATTTGGTTTGTCTTGTTTGTGAGTCATCATGTAAAGGTCTAGAAAATGTTATTGAGATTATAGAAGTTGATCAAAAGAGAATATTCATTAGTAAACTAAGTTAGTGGCTTGATTGAGTCAAGAAGAATTGAACCAAACCACTTCCAGCATATGAACAAAGCTCCACTATAGGGTTGGAATTAATTGATTTAATCATCTTCAAAAACTACAAATATGTGGAGAAAGGTTGCTCATTTGGTTGGTTCTCTTGTGTGAGAAAAGTGTCATAATGTTTTGGGGAGCCATTGGTGAGGAATGTCAATTTGCTGAAGTGGAATGTGCATGGAGGTATAGTTTTAGCAGAGACAAAAGTATGCATTGTTGGAGACTATTCTTGTGTGACAGGGCTACAAAGGAGTTGCCAATGCATTTTTGATTGCGGGGGAAAAGTTTTTATTTGAGTTTATATGATTGTGTAGATTGGTTGCAGTAGTGTCTCATGTTTTCACATGGTAGTTTTTCATATGGCAGTTACATATTGCATTTTTGTGGTTTTGAATCTATTTTGTTTGCTGAAAATGTAATGAGGGTATGTGAGTTGAGGATGATGTATGAATTTGAGAAAGGGGTATGATTTGAATTTGAATCATTGATTGATATTTTGTGTTGATAATTTTAATTATGCGTTATGAAGATATTGTTGTTGTGGTGTTCATGTTGAGCAGCTCAAGAGTTCCAGTTTGAAAATTCCTAAAAGGTGAACCACTTAGAGAAGTGGGGTGGGTGCTCCAACAAAACAAGGATTAAGAAAAAAATTATTCATAAACATAATGGGTGTTGGGAAAGGCTTGTTTTTTTTTTTCTAAATTTGGGTAAAATCTATTACTGTTACATAATTTACAATGAGGCACTAGCCTCAGCAGTAATTAGCCAGGATTCGTGGCATATAGCATCCAAAACATGTTAGAGACTGCCCAATGATGGGAAACCAGTCGACTCCAAAAATTACGTGTCGCCCTCACAGGGGAAACTGGCATAAGATCAAGAAATATTGTTTTGTTTACATCCATTTTAGAACTGTCTAAATTTTTCAAAAAAACAAAAATGCACCCAAGTGATTGGGAGCTGTGAACCTGATTCCTGAAGTAGCTAGTATAATTAGCTGTCATTTGGTGTAGTTGGGCGTTCTTCCACAATTTAGCAATTGTAGGCATCGAATTCATCCTTTTCGGTCTGATTTTCACCCGTGTCGTCCTTCTCCCACTCGGCGCCAGTTACCTGTTCCATATGGTCCCGTGTCTGCTCTGCGTTATCTAAATCTGCGGTGCCTTCTCCTATATGAATCCATTTGCATGTGCAAGCAGAAGGCTCGCCCTGAATGCTATCATGAGGCTCATCCTGACTCTTGCCCTGAGTGACGTCTTGTTTCTCCTCCTGGAGCATGACGGTTATGGTGGCTTTGATAGTGGGTCTATCCATGGTGCATTGGTAGGTGAAATGGGCAGTGTAATGGGAAGGCTGAGAGTTGGACGGGATGGTGGCAAAAGAAGGGCTAGAGTGCTAGGATTGAAAGCTAGAGAAATGAGTGCGTCCTCTGCCACTATGCGTGTCTGGGTAGCGAGGTGAGAAGTATTCAGAAGAGGACGAAGAAGTGGAGCTCAAATCAGGCGTGGCCGAGGAGTGAGGCATTCTCCCTCTACTACTACCCCGTCTGCATTGCATACAATGGCGCACCCTGGGCATGGCTTCACTGGGAGAGGGGAAAAGATTTTGCGGAATTGGGATGGTGAGGAACTGGTCACTGCCAGTAACAGCAGAAGCAGATTTGAGGTAAATACTACAGTGAGCGCTCTGAGATTAATGGAAGCATGGCCCAAACTCAATGCAACCGAGAATTGGGCAACACTTACCAGTGGTGGTGCGGAGAAATGACTTCGCAGCTAGCTGGGGGCATCGACATTGCAGAGGCAGAGGAACATTCATGAATGCAGGTCTGAAGGCATCGGGAGAAGCCATGATGGAGTATTGAAGTAGAAAGGCGGTGATAAATCGAACACAGTGCTGCATTAAAGGCCATTTATGAAATCACATTAGTGCGAGGTTACGAGCAGCAAAGTGGCTGCGCCACTTGCCAACCCAAACGTCCACCATCACATTAATGTTGAAAAACACCCGCATCCGTGGTTGGGAAAGGCTTGTTGATCAGATGAGTGTATGTCGATTCGTGAGATGGAGGTCATATCTCCTTTCATATATTTTCCATATTATACTCTTTATGTAATGGTTTGCTTGACTGATAATAAAATATTTTGAACAGTGCAACATCAACAAGGGTGTTTTTTGCCCCGTAGTGGGGTTTTCCACCATATATCTTGTGTTCCTATGTGATGTGGTGATTTTTGTCTTATTATGCATATTTATTTCTTATGTTATGGCTATCATGTGTTGATTCTAGTTGAAGTTGCATGTTCAGATCTAATGCTTATTTGTTAATAGATGAACTGATTAATATATTGGAGAAAAAGTTTTAATCACTGTTGAAATTGATATCACTACTGATTCACCCCCCCCCCCCCTCAGTAGGGATCCTGGTTACAAAAATTGGTATTAGAGCACAATACCTTTGTTACAACTTCACTACTGAAAGGTAGATCATGGGAAATCAAGGAAATTTTATTGTAGATAGAGTTCTTATTCTTCACGGATCAAATTATGCACTATGGAAGGTGAGATTGGAAGCGTACTTCATTAATCTTGATGAATGTGTTTTTATCGCATTATAATACAATGCGCATGATGAATCGAATGCAAAAACAAAGAAGATAATTTTGAAAACCATATTATATCATGATGTTTCTATAGTGAGACATTGCAAAACTACAAAAGAGATTATGGACAAGTTGCATTCTTGAAGAGAAAGAGAATGATAAAGAATACTCCACATTCATATCAGTAGTGGATCAATTTTTATCTCAAGAATATAATGAGAGTATCCATGAGAGTAATGACATACAAATCATTGATCTCAAAATCAAGCATGAGCAAGTCATCAAGGAAAATGATAATTTGTCAAATCAGCTTCAAGACCAGGAAGTTGTTGGAAATTTTGTCATTGATGGAAAAGGAGATGGCAAAGGAGACATTATAGAAGTAGAGAGAGAAAAGAGGTAGCAAGATGTAGAGAGAGTCGAGTAGCAGCAAAAGAAGCAAGGCATTACAAGACAAAGGTTGTAGAGACAGAGAAAGGAGGCAGAGCCATGAGATGAAACGGTTGAGCAGCAGAGAAAGGCTGTAGAGAGCATAGTGAAACAAAGACAGAATAACTGAGGCGGAGACAAATAATACAGAGGCAGAGCCGTTAACAAACCAACAGTGAAATGATTGCAGGAGATGCAGAACTGTGCAGAAAGGGCAGAATCGAGAAGCTAAATAACAATGGGGTTCTGTGTATATGGGTTAATACACAATCAGTACATTTAAACGAAGAATATAGGTTAAAATAAACCATTGACGTGAAGTTATAAAATATTGGAACCCGGAGTCAAGAGAAGAACCCTGAGCAAATAGTGAAACCAACGCTCAAAAACCAGTGGGTTCACGCGATAGTTGAAGTGGTAAGCAGTATTGTCAAAATGAACGTGATATATGTCATTGATGGCCACGTGTCCTAAAGCTATTTTCAAATACAAATTTTTTCGCGTAATTTTGGAGAATTATGTGACGAGCATATAAGTTGCACGATATTGCGCGTCGTCCATCGGATGGGGGTCCAAAGCTCAACTGGTGCGCAAGAGCAGATTGATCGTCCAATCAAAGGAGAATTTGTGGGGAAGAGAACCAAGGCTGTGGGTCCTACATTCATAGTTGAGGGGCAAAGTATTAGACGAAATCCTGTGTATTATGTGTATTATGAAAGTTAATAAACAGGCGGAAGGTAAATAACAAAGCAGTGTGGGCCCGAAGGTTATTTTTAATTCATAGTTGTAGTATAAAGTCTGAAAGGCCTTCCATATGCGTTGGGGGTTATATAAACTGTATTGTGAGTGAAAAGGGATATTGTGGGCCCAAGTATAGTTACATGAAGTTTTGAGTTTAATATATGGCCTAAAAGTAAGTTACATGTCGTGAATGCAATACATTATGAAGTGTTGGGTTAATGTTATAAGCCTTGGTTGAAAGGTTATAAACACTTGCATGTTTAATAAAAGGCATCAAATCCATTGTTATAACATTAAGTAATAAGGTCAAGAATATGCAAGTGTTTATTATATCAGGTTCAAACCTTAGAGAGCGGGTTAATAAGGTTATGCATTGGGTTAATACACTTGACATAATAAACAAAGGAAGGGGTTCAATATAATATGAGCGTAGTATTAAATGGGGACCCAGATTATAATACAAGGCATTTAAAACATTGTATATGGGGATACAAGTTGTGATGGGCCCAACTGGAGTATCGTGTTAAAGGTTAGTGATTAATCATTGGAGAAAATGTTGAATGGTTGAATTGTTTATATATATTAACTGTGGACCCCGATTATGTTGCGGATTGACGAAGAGGTAACCCAAACTTTAGACAGTGCATTATATCATTACAAACAAGACGAGTTAAAATAACTCTGGAGCTCGAAAGGTTATATTACTACATATATTAGTGCTGGGTTTAAGTCTGAGTCAAAGACTTAATATAATGTGGACGGAGGATACTATATATGTAGTGTGGGACCCCCCCTACATAAAATTTCGAGAATCTTAACCCTAGCTGGAGGATCCATAAAAGCTGAAGCGGCAAAGTATATATATGCAGCACCTTATATATGTAGTGCTTTATATACAAGGGACCAAAGTATATATGTGTGTAGCGCTCCATTGTTCGGGTTTAATACAAACGAATTCCTATAAGGTGGGACCCTCACAAATCGCATTGGAGAAAATTGTGGCAGCGGAGCATGTCAATAAAAGTTCCGATTGCGATTGCGATGAAGATGCGGACCCGATGGGTTTGTGAACTGTGATTCACACGTGCTTGAGTTCCGACATCACAGTGAACTATCGCATTGGAGCGATTCATCGCACCGGCACAATGAAGAGAAGTGAATAGTGAACCATCGCATTGGAGCGATTCATCGCATCGGCACAATGAAGAGCAGTGAACAGTGAACCATCGCATCGTAGCGATTCATCGCATCGGCGCAGTAAAGTGCAGTGAACAGTGAATCATCACATCGGAGTGAAAGAAGAGTATCGAAACATGCAACTGGAAGTTGCGATTGCGATTAATTGCAATCGGAAGTAGTCAAGAGGTGATGCATCCCATCGGAGAATAAAGCAAGCTCAGAAAGTGGGCTCGAAAGGGAATTTTATGTATTAAAACGATTTATTATTGTTATATTTCCAAGAGTTATCTGAGTTATTTAACTCAGAAATTTATATGTTAAAAACGCTTTATTATTATGCCGAGAGTTGAATTGCGCTATATAAAAAGCGCAGTTACATATATATACAACAGTTACACCACGACAGTGAACATGAGAGCAAGCAGATCCAGAAAAGACAGACACAGTCACAGAAAAGACAAACACACAGTGATCCAAAACTGAATGGGTTGATTTTTAATCCATATTGTAACTGAATGTAAATATTTTTGATTGGTTTATATTGTTTGTGATGCACTGGCAAGTCTCCGTAGGAAATAAAACTCCACTGTAAAACTGAAAGTTGTATAAATTGCTGAGATTTTCTGAATGAGCTAGATAAAGAATTGAGGAGGTAGAAGGCAAAGAGTCAGGGCTATTCACTTTGAATTCCCTGTGGAATACGAACTATTATGAGGAAAACTGTATAAAGCATATCACATTGATGTGCAGAAAGGGGTTAGAGAATGGAGAGTACGAAGAATTAAGGCAGAGAAGATAAGAAAAGGAGGAGCAGAAAGAGATGCTATAGAATAGAGTTGATATCTGAGGTAAATTAGCAAATACTTTATTTTGATAGAATGAGGAAGTTGGAGCTTCCCTATCAAGTTGTAGCTTGATAGATGTCATTTGTAGCTGACTTAGGTTGGAGCCTCCTGTAGGTTGGAGCCTGCAAAAAATTGATGGGATTTGGAGCTTCCTTGCAAGTTGTAGCTTGTAAAATTGAGGTTGGAGCCTCCTGTGGGTTGGTGCCTACAGAAAATCAGTGGTGAGAGGGAGTTGGAGCTTGCCTTTGCATCACAATAATGATAATATGTGGTTTTCTCCTTTTATGGGTTTCCACTTATATATGCTATCTCTGTGTGTGTTGCCTATGTGTTGATATGTTCTATCAATGTGCTTAATGCTTGTTGCTCTCATAATAAGTTTGGTGTCACATTATCTTAATACTTGCTTGCTACATATTAAGACTGTTCACATATTGAGTTGGTTATAAAATTAAGTTGTAAATAAGCTTGATGAAAATTTTTAAAAAGCTCATGTATGTGTTAAACTGATTCACCGCCCCTCTCAGTTTAACTAAGGGTTCAACAATTGGTATCAGAGCAGGTTCCTTTTGTATCAGTTTAACAACTGAAAGGAGATCCTAGGTTCCCAGGATGGCTAGTAAAGAAGGATGCTCAACCAATAAAGCCCTTTTTTCACTGGTGCAAATTATGCCTTCTGGAAAATCAGAATGAGGAAATACATAATGTCTCTAGGAATAGAATTTTGGGCTGCTATGGAATTGGGATATGCCCCAAAGGAAACTGACTCAGAGAAAGAAACCAAACAAGATTTTGTAGCTAACACAAGAGCCATGAATTCCATCTTAAATGGATTGTGTGAGGCAGAATTTATCAAAGTAACGCACAAAGAGACTGCTAAAGAGATGTGGGATACTCTAGAGAACATCCATGAGGGAGACAAGAAGGTAAAGACTGCCAAAATTCAAGTCTATAGAGCCCAGTTTGAGAACTTAAAAATGAATGATGATGAAGACATTGCCAGCTTCTTTTTAAGGGTTGAAAAAATAGTAAATAACATGAAAGCTCTAGGGGAAACCATAAAAGAAGCTGTGATTGCTCAAAAGATTCTGAGATCTCTTCCACCCAGCTTTAACCCCAAGGTCTCTGCCATAGAAGAAACAGCTGATTGGGAAACCTTGACCATGAACCAGTTACTTGGAAATCTAACAGCCTATGAAATGAGCCTCCCACAGAAGAAGCCAAGTGCGAGGGAGGCAGCTTTTAAAACAGAAAAGAAGAAAGAATAAAAGGAATATATATGCTCTTTCTCTGATGAAGAAGAGGCCAAATTTGTCAAGAAGCTGGATAGAGGCTCAGGTAAATATAAAGGTAAACTTCCATTCAAATGCTTTAACTGTGGAAGAGTTGGACACTATGCTGCTAAGTGTCCTCATAAGAAAGCAAGGAATCAGTCTCAAGAATTAGAGAAAACTACATCAAAGAACTGGCAGAAAGGAAAGAAATTCAATAGAAAATCTTTCTATTCTCAACAAGACAGCAGTGCATCTAAAGACTCAGATGAACCCTCAAGTGAAGAAGGAACCTCTGAATTTTTATTGATGGCCATAGAAGAACTTGAAGGAATCCTTCTAGAAGATGAAGAAGAAGGTGAAGTTCATCTTGAGGGGGAGCTAAGAAGTGCCCTGGAGGAGATTGACAGACTCAAACTGAAGTGCAGAAAAAAAAAAGACATACTCCTCAAGTATGCAAGAGAAGAACAAAATTCAGAAGTCCTCATGCAGCTGAAAGTAGAGCTTGAAGAAGCCAAGAAGATAGAAGACATGTTACTTAAGAAAATCAAGGATAAAACTCAGGAACAAGAGAAGTTGGAAGAAGAAGTAGTATGTCTGAGGAAGAAATTAGAAAATGCTCAAAGGAAAGTGTCTATAAATCCTTCTCAAATGACAAGCTCTGGTAAGTTGAATGAAATCCTGGATGCTCAAAGATCTTCTCTGATAAAAACTGGGATAGGCTATGAAGGAGAATCAAGTAAAGGCAAAGAAAAGGAAAACAAAAATATTATTTTTGTAAAAGAAAATAAGGCTGATGAAGCAGCTCAAGTGATTCCTACAAAAGAAGAAACATGCAATGAAAGAGACAGAAACCATAAGGAACTTCTAATAACAAAGAATGAAATAAATACTCAGCCAACAAAAAAAGGCTCATATACCCCTGAGTATGTCAAATTTGGAAGCCATCAAAGGAGATTCTTCCCTCCTATGAAAAATGCCACCTGTTATGCCTGCCACAAGCTGGGACATATTGCTGCATACTGTCATATAAGGAGGAGTAATTCAAACCAACAAAGGATGCAAACAGTGAAGAGACTATCTCAAGCAAACAAATGGAGAAGACAACCTCACATCAGGTATGCAAATATTTTCTATGGTTACTATTTTTATTGTAAGGAATTTGGCCATAAAATCATTGAGTGCAAAAAATATGGACAAATATTGATGTTCAACACCTCAAGGAGGTTTATGAATCATGGATATTTTACTCATACTCACAATTCTGCAAAAATTATGATCAAATGTTGTGTATGAAATAAAATTGGACATATGCCTTCCAAATGTCCTCTCAGAGAATGTGACTCATCATCGCACAAAAGGTACCAAACAAAAGGATGCTTCCAGTGGAAAAAGAAGGTGAATAAATGTGACCTGGCTCTAACTGCTCAAGACCTGAAAAACCAATGGTATTTGGATAGTGGCTGCTCAAAACATATGACTGGAGATAGAAGCAAGTTTATAACCTTTGATGAAAATAAATCTGGAAATGTTAATTTTGGCAATGATAAAGCAGGAAAAATTAAAGGAAAAGGAACAGACATCCTAGATAATGGCAGAGGAAAGGCCCAATATGTACTATTTGTGAATGGGCTGAAAGAAAATCTGCAGAGTGTCAGTCAAATGTGTGACAAAGGCTGTGAAGTTATTTTTAGAGCACAAGACTGTGAAGTCAGATCAAGCACCACAGGGAAGACTCTGATCAAAGGTGTTCGAACCGAGAGAAATATCTACATAGTAAAAGAAGAGAATGAAGCATGCCACCTTAGCAAACTAGAGGAGTCATGGTTATGGCATAGGAGATTGGGACATCTTAACTTCGACCATATCATCAGACTAAGCAAGAAGAAAGCAGTCCAAGATATGCCAGCAATAAAATGGCCTTCAAATACCATATGCAAATTTTGTCAATTGGGCAAACAAACCCGGACATCCTTTAAGACCAAAGATGAGCTATCAACAAGTAGGCCACTTCAGCTTGTACACATGGACCTGTGTGGACCTTCAAGAACTAAGACACCAAGTGGATAATCCTACTTCATGCTAATCATAGATGATTTCTCAAGAATGACATGGGTTGCATTTCTCAAATATAAATCAGAAGCACTTGAGAAATTCAAAATATTCAAGGCATTGGCAGAAAATCAAACAGGATGCAAGCTAAAGTGCATCAGATCAAACATAGGAGGTGAATTCACAGACTATGACTTTGCAGACCTATGCAATGAACATGGGATAAAGAAGCAATTTACTATTTTAGGGACAACTCAACAGAATGGAGTGGCAGAGAGACAAAACAGGTCTGTACAACAAATTTCCAGAGCCATGATGCAAGAGAGTAACATTCCTCAAACCTTCTGGGCAGAAGAAGTACACACATTTGTGCATATCCTTAACAAAGCTCATTTAAGGCCAAGCAGTGACAAGACTTCCTATGAACTATGGCATGGTAAACCAGCTTCAATCAAGCATTTTAGAGTCTTTGGAAGCAAGTGTTACATAAAGAATAATGATGAAAATCTGGGGAAGTTTTATGCAAGAGCAGATGAAGGGATATTTTTAGGATATGCTTCCAAGAGTAAAGGTTACAAGTGCTACAACAAGACTCTTTGGAAAATTGTGGAAAGCATTGATGTAAAATTTGATGAAGAATTGCCAAACAAGACAAGAAGTACAGGTTGCAGCAATCCTCCAGAAGACTATGAAGAAGAGAACCAAGATGATGATGAAATAAGTAAGACAACAGAAGATGTTGAACTAAGCTCAAAAGCCCCTTTAAGATACACTCAAAAGAACCATCCAGAAGATCAAATCATTGGGGACAAGAGTGTAGGAGTCCAAACAAGAAGGCAGCTAACTGAACAGACAGAAGAGGTATACATAGCTATGTTATCACAAATAGAGCCAAAGAAGTTTGAAGAAGCCAGCAAGGACAAGTATTGGGTGAATGCTATGAATGAAGAATTGGACCAAATTGAGAAGAAAAATACTTGGGAATTAGTCCCTAGACCCACTGAGAAAAATTTCATAGGCTCAAAATGGGTGTTCAAGAATAAAATGAATGAGCAAGGACAGGTAATCAGGAATAAAGCTAGACTTGTTTGCAAGGGATATTCACAAATCGAAGGACTTGGTTACGATGAAACATTTGCCCCTGTAGCCAGAATGGAAGCTATCAGAATGTTTCTGGCCTTTACATGCTACCATGACTTCAAAGTATATCAAATGGATGTGAAATCTGCATTTCTGAATGGATATCTAGAAGAAGAAGTCTACATGGAACAACCAGAAGGATTCTCTTTAACAGACAAAGAAGACTATGTGTGCAAACTAAAGAAGGCTCTATATGGACTGAAACAAGCTCCTCGTGCTTGGTACTCAAGGCTAGATAAGTACTTGCAAAAAAAAGGCTTTAAGAGAGGAGTAGACAACAATCTATACATAAAAGCCCATGAAAATGAACTCCTGATTGTTGTAGTATATGTTGATGACATTATGTTTGGAAGCAACAAAGATGAGCTAGAAAAAGGATTTTCTGAAGAGATGAAATCAGAGTTTGAGATGTATATGATTGGAGAGCTCACCTTCTACTTAGGACTTCAAATTCAACAAAAGAACACAGGTACATTTATCTCACAGGAAAAATATTTAAAAGAGATGTTGAAAAAGTTCAAAATGGAAGACTGCAAACTTGTGTCAACTCCCATGGTCACTGGATGCAAGCTATGTGCTAATGATGGATCTGCTGATATAGATCAAAGACTTTACAGATCCATGATAGGAAGCCTGCTATACCTAACAGCATCTAGACCAGACATTATGTTGGCAGTAGGACTTGCAGCTAGATATCAAGCAACACCAAAACAAAATCACCTTCTAGCAGTCAAAAGAATATTTAGATATCTACAAGGAACTGTACAGTATGGGCTATGGTATCCAAAAGGCAAGAGTTTCACTTTGACAGCATATACAGATGCAGATTGGGCCAGCTGTGTGGATGACAGGAAAAACACAAGTGGAGGTGCATTCTACTTGGGAAAAAGTCTGGTGGCATGGCTAAGCAAGAAATAAACATCTAACTCCCTATCTACAACAAAATCAGAATACATAGCAACATCAACATGTTGCACACAAGTCATGTGGATGAAACAAACCCTCCAAGACATGAAGGTAAGAATTGATGAACCTATCTCTATCAAATGTGATAATCCAAGTGCTATAAGTATTTCAAAAAATCTCGTACTTCATTCAAAAACTAAACACATCCCAATCAAGTACCATTTTCTAAGAGAACAAGTAGCACAGAAGGTAGTGAAGTTGGAATATGCCCCAATAAAAGAACAAATAGCAGATATTTTCACAAAACCTCTTGCTAGAGAGCCATTCGAATATCTCAGAAACAAACTAGGAGTAGTGTCTTCAAATACTACTCTCTGACAGGAAAAGAAAGCTTCATTATAGGGGGAGAACAGAAAATAAGACATCATTCCAGGGGAGATCAGTCAACAAAGAAAGTCACAAAAGAGCCAGAGCAACTAAGCAGAACATGAAACAGGTCCTCAGAATCAGAGTAACATGGAATAGATTTAAAAGCACACGGGGAAATAGGCAACCCTTTTCCATTGATGTCAAAGGGGGAGGAAGAGCAAACAATAGAAGAAAGGATCCCAAAAGGCAAGCAAAGGAAGTATATTTCCATCAATGCCAAATGGGGAGACTGTTGGAAATGTTGTCATTGATGGAAAAGGAGACAGTATAGAAGCAGAGAGAGAAAAGAGGCAGGAAGATGTAGAGAGAGTCGAGCAACAACAAAAGAAGCAAGGCAGTACAAGACAGAGAAAGGAGGCAGAGCCGTGAGATGAAACGGTCGAGAAGCAAAGAAAGGTTGCATAGAGCACAGTGAAATAGAGACAGAGAATAACTGAGGCAGAGACAGAGAATATAGAGGCAGAGCTGTTAATAAACCAACAGTGAAATGATTGCAGGAGATGCGGAACCGTGCAGAAAGGGCAGAACTAAGAAGCTAAATAACAACGGGGTTCTGTGTATATGGGTTAATACACAATCAGTACATTTAAACGAAGAATATAGGTTAAAATAAACCATTTATGCGAAGTTATAAAATACCGAAACCCGGATTCAAGAGCGAAACCCTGAGCAAACAGTGAAACCGGCACTCAAAAACCATTGGGTTCGCGCGATAGTTGAAGTGGTAAGCAGTATTGTCAAAATGAACATGATATATGTCATTGATGGCCACGTGTCCTAAAGTTGTTTTCAAATAAATTTTTTTTTGCATAATTTTGGAGAATTATGTGAAGAGCATATAAGTTGCACGATATTGCGCGCCATCCGTCGGATGGGGGTCCAAAGCTCAACTGGTGCGCGAGAGCAGATTGACCATCCGATCAAAGGAGAAGTTGTGGGGAAGAGAACCAAGGCTATGGGTCCTACATTCATAGTTGAGGGGCCAAGTATTAGATGAAATCCTATGTATTATGTGTATTATGAAATATAATAAACAGGCGGAAGGTAAATAACAAAGCAGCGTGGGCCCGAAGGTTATTTTTAATTCACAATTGTAGTATAAAGTCTGAAAGGCCTTCCATATGCGTCGGGGGTTATATAAACTATATTGTGAGTGCAAAGGGATACTGTGGGCCCAAGTATAGTTACATGAAGTTTTGAGTTTAATATATGGCCTAAAAGTAAGTTACATGCCCGTGAATGCAATACATTATGAAGTGTTGGGTTAATGTTATAAGCTTTGGTTGAAAGGTTATAAACGCTTGCGCGTTTAATAAAAGGCATCAAATCCATTTTTATAACGTTAAGTGATAAGGTCAGGAATATGCAAGTGTTTATTATATCAATTTCAAACCCTAGAGAGCGGGTTAATAAGGTTATGCGTCGGGTTAATACACTTGACATAATAAACAAAGGAAGGGGTTCAATATAATATGAGCACAGTATTAAATGGGGACCCAAATTATAATACAAGGCATTTAAAACATTGTATATGGGGATACAAGTTGTGGTGGGCCCAGCTGGAGTATCGTGTTAATGGTTAGTGATTAACCATTGGAGAAAATGTTGAATGGTTGAATTGTTTATATATATTAACTATGGGCCCCGATTATGTTGCAGATTGACGAAGAGGTAACCCAAACTTTAGACAGTGCATTATATCATTACAAACAAGACGAGTTAAAATAACTCTGGAGCCCGAAAGGTTATATTACTACATATATTAGTTTTGGGTTTAAGTCTGAGTCAAAGACTTAATATAATTTTGACGGAGGATATTATATATGTAGTGTGGGACCCACCCTACATAAAATTACGAGAATCTTAACCCTAGCTGGAGGATCCATAAAAGTTGAAGCGGCAAAGTATATATATGCAACACTTTATATATGTAGCACTTTATATACAAGGGACCAAAGTATATATATGTGTAGCACTCCATTGTTCAGGTTTAATACAAACGAAGTCCTATAAGTTGGGACCCTCACAAATCGCATCGGAGAAAAGTGTGGCAGCAGAACATGTCAATAAAAGTTTCGATTGCGATTGCGATGAAGATGTGGACTCGATGGGTTTGTGAACTGTGATTCATACGTGCTTGAGTTTCGGAATCACAGTGAACTATCGCATCGAAGCGATTCATCGCATCGGTACAATGAAGAGCAGTGAACAGTGAACCATCGCATCGAAGCGATTCATCGCATCGGCGCAGTAAAGTGCAGTGAACAGTGAATCATCGCATCGGAGTGAAAGCAGAGTATCGAAACATGCAACTGTAAGTTGAGATTGTGATTAATCACAATTGGAAGTAGTCAAGAGGTGATGCATCCCATCAGAGAATAAAGCAAGCTCGACAAGTGGGCCCAAAAGGGAATTTTATGTATTAAAACGATTTATTATTGTTATATTTCCAAGAGTTATCTGAGTTATTTAACGCAACATTTTATATGTTAAAAACACTTTATTATTATGCCGAGAGTTGAATTGCGCTATATAAAAAGCGCAGTTACATATATACAGCAGTTACACCACGACAGTGAACAAGAGAGCAAGCAGAGCCGAAAAAGACAGAAACAGTCACAGAAAAGACAAACACACGGTGATCCAAAACTGAATGGGTTGATTTGTAATCCATATTGTAACTGAATGTAAATATTTTTGATTGGTTTATATTGTTTGTGATGCACTAGCAAGTCTCCATAGGAGATAAAACTCCACTGTAAAACTGAAAGTTGTATAAATTGCTGAGATTTTCTGAATGAGCTGGATAAAGAAGTGAGGAGGTAGAAGGCAAAGAGTCAAGGCTATTCACTTTGAATTCCCTATGGAATAAGAATTGTTATGAGGAAAACTGTATAAAGAATATCACATTGATGTGCAAAAAGGGGTTAAAGAATGTAGAGTATGAAGAATTGAGGCAGAGAAGACAAGAAACGGAGGAGCAGAAAGAGATGCTACAGAACAGAGCTGATATCTAAGGTAAATCAACAAATACTTTCTTTTGATAGAATGAGGAAGTTGGAGCTTCCCTATCAAGTTGTAGCTTGATAGATGTCAGTTGTAGCTGACTTAGGTTGGAGCCTCCTGTAGGTTGGTGCTTGCAGAAATTTGATGGGAGTTGGAGCTTCCTTGCAAGTTGTAGCTTGCAGAATTGAGGTTGGAGCCTCCTGTGGGTTGGTGCCTACAGAAAATCAATGGTGAGAGGGAGTTGGAGCTTTCCTTTGCATCACAACAATAATAAGATGTGGTTTTCTCCCTTTATGGGTTTCCACTTAATTTTGTTGTCTCTGTGTGTGTTTCCTATGTGTTGATATGTTCTATCCAATCTGCTTAATGCTTGTTGCTCTCATAATAAGTTTGGTGTCACATTATCTTAATACTTGCTGCTACATATTAAGACTGTTCACATATTGAGTTGGTTATAAAATTAAGTTGTAAATAAGCTTGATGAAAAATTTTAAAAATCTCATGTGTGTGTTAAACTGATTCACCCCCCCTCTCAGTTTAACTAAGGATTCAACAGAAGCCTATTGTGCAAGGCTGGAAAAGGAATTATCCTCTTTGAGATGTGAACTTGAAAAGGAAAATAATCAACTATCCCAGTATCATAAGTTGGAGAAAAGCACCAAAATTTTGGTTGAAATCCTCATTAGTCAAAGATCTCTTCTTATTCAAACCAGATTGGGATTTGAAGAAGAATCGTGCATTGTGAAATAAAAAGAGAAAGTAGAGGAAAACCAAGGATCATACAATTCCAAGTCCACCACCTCTAAAGTCGATCAAGGATCTAGGAAGTAACATCATCAAAAGAAGCCAAAGAATAAAAGAGATTATTAATAGAAGCAAAGAAAAGAAGATCATAATCACAACATGCAGCATTTCGTGAATACAAGGAAGCAACCAAGTGTTGATCATCCAGCAAATCAAAGAATAAGGTATCAAAATGTATTTCATGGGTATTGTTTTTCTTGCAATCATTATGGTCATCATGCTAGAGATTCGAGAATGTAAATTTATTGCAAGAAAACAAAAGTTTTTGGATAATCGTTGTTTCAAGTGTGGAAAATATGGCCACAAAGCTCTATCTTGCAAGTATGAAAAGATCAAGCCAACAAAAAGAGCAAGCCAACTATTGAAGACAAAGAATGTATGGAGGAGAAAAGATGAGCTGCAAAATATTATCCCTTTAAAGGACATCAAGGAAGAATGTTTTGTTTTGTAAAGAGATAATATACTCAGGGGGAGTAGATATTTGTTTTGTGCCCAATAATAAATGGCTTCAAAGAGAAGCCAAACTTGATAGGTGCATGTGATTAAAAGGAGGAAGTTTTCAGCTTCATGCATCTATTTAGGCATAAAAGGAGAGCACATGAGTCCAGGGGGAGTTATACTATGTTGATTTATTACATGTCTTTTATATTTTTGTTGATAGTTCAAGTCATGTTATGTGAAGATCATTTTTCTATTTATGCACACTAACATAAGTTTATGCAGCAAGCAAGAAATGTTGATGGAAATATGGCATATTCTTAGGGGGATTTTGATGGGGCTTTATGTTTTTTCATATATAACACTTATGTCATGAAAGATACTATGTCTTCCATGGGAATTTTGGTGATGGTTTTACAGAGTGATGTTAAGCCTTGAAGTCAACTCGGCGGAGGACACACCCTAATTGGCCGGCTCCTCTTAGGTTTTTTCCATGGGTTTCTTTTGTCCCTCTGCTATCAACATCTCTATTATTGTGCTTATGTTTCTCGGCCCTCGAGGGCCCTCAGTCCTAACAAGGCCAGGCAGGCCTTAAAGTATTGTACAAATTTTGTAACATATTTTTGCCCCTCCGGAAAGTCACCATCAAGAACTATTCTAGAAGATTTTGGTCACTGTTTCGACCCCAGTCCAACATGTAATGTAAAAATGTATACACCAGCTACTCCAAAAATCAATCATGATTAGATCTTTCTTGACTAAGGTGCTAAAGCATGTTGCTCGCACCAACTCTCTATAGATATAAATACTTTTCTTCTTCTTTTATAATAAAACTATCTTATTTACAAAAAAAATTACAAACATAATGTAACGAGTCAAATTTGAAAACTTAAATAAATATACAAACATATTATAATTATTACAATAAAGCTTTTTCTAATACATGTTTAAAATAACTTACAACAAAAATTTCATAAGGAAAATGCATATATTTAATAATTATCTTGTTTAATTTTTAAATTTTGTTAATTTAAAATCAGTTTCTATTAAAATTATTGTATCATAATAGAAAAATATTTAATTTTTTTTTTTTTCAAATGGTAAGAAAATTTACAATGAATTATTAATGAAGATAGTTATTATTGATTATCGTCTACAAATATGAATAACGTTATTACTTTTATTTAAAGAAAATCAGATTATCTAAAAATATTAATAGGTGCTCCATTAAAAAAATAAAAAAACAAACTCTTGTGAACCATTTGGGTTGTTATCTTATTTTCTTATATTTCAAGAAAATGAACTTTAAACTAAATAAAAACAATTTTGATCATTTTTATTTTATATATACATTTACATTTGTAAAATACACATTTTTAGTTATAAATTTTTTTTGAGAAAATTTTAGTCTAAAATAGTTTTCGAAGGAAAAATAATAAAATAAGAGTTATGAATTTTGGGGGAAAAAAAGAAAACTATGTTTTAATTATATTTTTGGGTTATCTCCTTATAGGTTTATTCAAATTTCAATTTTAGACACTGATTGGATGCGGAATTAAATTTCACATCCAATGAGTACCCATTATGCATACTTATGAGAAGACCCACATTGATAAAAATTGAAGATACATTTAAAAAAATGATTTATCACTCTTATTTAAATAAAATCAATTTATCTAAAAAATTCATAGGTGGTTCAAAAAACAACAAGGTTTTTCTCTTACCAAACACTTCTAAACTTTAGGTTGTTATTCAATTTCCTTATATCCCAGAAAAACAAACTCTCAACTAAACAAAAACAATTTTGATCATTGTTATTTTATATATACACTTATATAACATTGTAAAACAAAAATTTCAAATTTTAAAAATGATTAATCTAAAATATTAATTATCAGTAATTAATAGGTGGATGGTATAGATTTAGTCTCCATGAATATGCTAGAATATTCATAATAATATTCACAAATAAAGGGTTAAGATTTATTTTCAAGTTTATTTTTGTTTGCTAGACTCTCACCTTTAACATGTGGTTTGAGAAATCAACATATGATTGGATATTTTCCCATGGAATTTCTAACTAGTGACCTTTTCACCACAGATTGCCTTGGATATTTTCCCATGGAATTTCTAACTAGTGACCTTTTCACCACGAATTGCCTTAACACGATAATTTGTCACCATATGCTCTAGGCACATGGGTAAGATTTATCTCCAAGTTAGTTATATTATTTTAATTCATTTATCTGAAATTAATTAATTTAAGAAAATGTCATATCAACATATCTCATATCGACCATGTATATTGATAAGCCATGGTATTAGCCCATGATATTGTAACAAAACTTATTAACAAATTAAAAATAGCTATTCTAATTTCCATTGTAAAATAGATTGGTAAAGTGAGGTGAATATCCATAATTGAGAATATTATTTAATTCATTTTATAATAATAATAATAAAAATTTAAAATAAAGTTATAATTTAATTATTTTTTATAAAAAAAAATTAATTTAAATAATATTGTAAAGCTAAGTGTTTTGATAAGTATCATAAATTTATACTTATTTACATTTACTAACCATGATGTGATATAATAGCTTACTATTTCACTTTAATGCAAAAACACTTAAACAAAATACCCAATTATATTTATATAGCTTATTATTTTTTCTAAAATATAGTTTTTCTCTAAAATGACCCAAAATTTATATAGCTTAATATTTTTGGGAATGCTTGTTTGTTAGAGTATTGATCAAGCTTTCCTTGTTTAAGAGGGATGGAGCTCCTCCTCCTCCAACGGCATGCCATCGCTAGAGGACACATCAAGGTCAGTGCCGTAGCGGTCTTGGGCATCCATGTTGGCAGGCTTCCACTGCTCAACGAGTGGGGAGAGCACATTGACGACGTAGCCCATGTCAAGGCGCTACAAGGGGTCCCCGGAGATGCAGTGCCCAGCTAGCTCCGCCACTGTGCACATGTTTTGGAAATTATCGTCAGTCATGTCAAGGACCGGGTCAACAACATTGCGGAAACCGTCATGGCTCATGAGCACACGCCGGAACCATGTGACCAAGTGCATGCTCTCCTCTGGTTGGGTTTCATCCAGAGCCTTGCGTCCGGTTATCAGCTCCATCAGCACCGCACCAAATCTGAACACATCCACCTTGGTTGTAACCCTCCCCGTCCCTACACCAAAATAACAATCAACATAAGTACCACCATTGTTCTCTTTTGCATCTTGCTTCTCTCTATCCAATGTAATCTATGCATTTGCTTGTGTGGAGCATGACCCCTCAAGAGTAAAAGTGATAGTCTCTAGCATTGGCTCATTAAGATCGAAAGATCGAGTTGACGATGCCCTTGCCCTTACTTGTTTCCCTTGATTGAGCCATGAATGTTGTAAAAGTAAAGAAAAAATGCATTGTTATAAGGTTGTGCATGTAAACAAAATAGACAGTTAGATTGTTGTATCAAAACTAGAAGAAAATGGAAGGGAAATCCACTTACATGTAGCTTGAATCACCTCAAAAACACTCATATCTCCTTTGTTGGTCATTCCCACAGTCCCACAACACCCAAACAATGAATGAAAATAGACAAATGCAACTCAATTCTGGCTTTTATCAAGCATGGGATCGATGTTCGACTCACATGTGTCTAAAAATTACAATTCTCTTTGGGCACGAATCATACTCCTTCCTGAAATCATACTCCTTCTGACACAAATCCTGAAATTTGGACAAGCACATATGACGAATCAGACATGTATCAACAAAGAATCATGTCCAACATGTTGGATTCGAGACACGTTGGGGGGGGGGGTGATGAATCTGGTGATTTATGTACTAATATAATGTTAAGATAGGAATCCTTGTGAGGTTGTGGTTTAGTGGTTGAGATGGGGCATTGCCACAACAATGAGCTATATTCAACAAACCCTAGAGTCACGCAGTCTTTGATCTTGTGTTTGATTTGGTTGAATTTGATGAACCCATGTTAAGGTGACAAGGATGGTACAAGAAATAATCTCTTATTAAGTTTGTGGGGCATATCGTAATCATGTTGAGTTGAATTTCATAACTCTAAAAAGGGAGAGAAATGAGGACAAGAATAATTAAAGAAACTTGTGTAAAGAAACTTGTGTCCTATTAATTATTCAAGTAGCTATGGGCTTTGCACTACTACTACAATGTTAGGTTTCATAACTCCTCATGGATCAAAAATTGAGAAGGAAAAATGATAGTATAAGAAATGGGTCCCTTTTTCAGGTTGTGGGTTTCATTATGAAATTGTGGAGTTTGGATTCATAACTCCCCATGTATTAAAAACAAGAAAAAAATAACAACAAGAACTTACAAGAAGCAGGTATCTTGTTTAGATTGTGGGCTTTACTACAATAATGTAGGGTTGGGTTTTTTTTAACTCACCATACATTCAAAAACAAGAGAGAAGTAAGGGTTATTGGTGTAGAAGAAAAAGGTCACTTGCTCTAGTTGTGGGCTTTACCTACGAAAGGCGGGGTTCTTTTTCTAAGAGTATCTAAAAACAAGAAAGAAATAAGAGAAAGGAGGGTGCACGAAACAAGTTTGTTATTATGTTATTTATGTTGTGGGATTTGTAATAATATTGAAGTGTTAAGGTCCATAACTCCTCACAAATCAAAAATTGAGAAGGAAATAAAGACAATTATGCTACAAGAAATACATCCCCTGTGTAGGTTATGGGATTTATTGTGAAATTGTAGATTTAGGATTCATAAATTCCCACATATCAAAAAACAAGAAAAAAGTAACAAATAACAACAAGATTTTTACAAAAAAACATGTCTCTTGTTTGGGTTGTGGGCTTTACTACAATAACAAAGAGTTAGTTTTTTTTTTTTTTTTTTTGTTTTTTTTTTTTTTTGCTTTTTTTTTGGATTTTGTATTTTGTTTTTTTTGTTTTTTTGTTTTTTGTTTTTTTTGTTTTCTTGTTTTTGTTTTTGTTTTGTTTTGTTTTGTTTTTTGTTTTTTTTGTTTTTGTTTTTGTTTTTGTTTTTTTATTTTTAACTCGGCATCGATAAAAAAACAAGAGAGAATTAGGGGCCAATATGGTACAAAAAAAAAATCTCTTATTCAAGTTGTGGGATTTATTAAAAGAGTTGGGATTCTTGTTTCTCAGAGATCTAAAAGAAAAAAAGGAATGAGGCCAAGGATGGTGCAAAAAAAAGGTGCTTTATCTAGGTTATGGACTTTAATGTGATCATACAAGTTGGGTTTCATGATTCCCCATGGACCAAAAACCAAGATAGGAATGAAGATGAAGATGGTACAAGAAAGATTTTATTATTTTAGGTTGTGGGATTTACCTCAATAATGTGGAGTTATCTTTCGTAATTCCCCACTGATCATATAACAAGAGAGAAATGAGGACAAGGATGGTACAATAAACATGTCTCTTATTCAAGTTATGGTCTTTACTACACTTATAGGAGTTGGGGTTCATAACTCCCCAAAGGTCAAGAAAAAATAGAGAGTGACAAATACAAGGATGGTATAAGAAACTGGTCTCTTATTAAAGTATGGACATTGGCAAAACGATGTAGAAGTGGGTTTCATATAACTCCACAAAATACTAAAAAAACCATGAGAGAAATAAGGACAAGAATGGTACAAGAAATATGTCCCTTATTTAGGTTGTGGACTTTATCAAAATAATACAAAGTTGTCTTTCATAACTCCCCAAGATACGAAAAACCATGAGAGAAATTAGGACAAGGATGATACAAGAAATAGTTCTCTTACTTAGGTTGTGGTCTCTAACATGACAATGCATAGTTAGGTTTCGTAAATCCCCACAAATCAAAAAACACAAGAGGAATGAGGACATGAATGGTTTAAGAAATTGGTCACTTATGTAGGTTGTGGCCTTTAGCATGGCAATGCAAAACGAGGTATCACGACTCCCACGAATAAAAATACCATGAGAGGAATGAGGACAAGGATGGCACAAGAAACATGTATCTCTTATTTGCGGAAAAATAAGAGGGAGTAAAAATAGCTAATAACACACTCAAGAGATCCCAAGGGGTCAAATCAATAGGTTAATACCATGTTGTTGGGCATTTTTATAGTTTTGTGCGAATAGGTACCAAGTTGGAATCCCTCTTGATAGGTGAGGCACACTACTCTATGTGTAATGTATCCAACCATATAATTAAGCTAACATAAACATTTTTATATGGAATTGATAGGAAAATAGAACTTAGCAATGGAATATACAATTCCCAAAAGATATTAATTTAATACCCATGAGTATGATCAAGCATATCAACATATAAAGCATATTTATACTCATACATTGAATAATAACAGCTGATACATGGAAATTATGTAAGTATACATAACCAACATTTCTTTAGAAAGGTAATTACATATCCTTCAAGATTCTAGCCTCCTTTTAGGTACCCATAATGTCATTTACAAAAATTGAAATCGTCGAAAATTAAATATGTAATGGAGGTAGAATTATTCCCTCCCCATTATAATATATAGTTCATTAACAACCTCAATGTGTATACCAATATATACTAGAAAACTAGAAATTCCCTCTTGAGCCAAACCTTACTTCTAGCATTTCATCCTCAAGAATATACATAATTCTCATATACAAGGACAACAATAGCATTAAACTTCCGTTCTGACAATAATAAAATCTATAATACCTATCTATTTGGAAATTTTCCACCAATTGGATATAAAGGAAGGAAATTCCACTTAACCATAGGTTTCCTATTACACAAATTCCCTTTGCAATGAAGGCCACCCCCGAGTTGAGACTATGAATCCATGTGGGGCATTCTGTTTCTATGGTTGCCTCTAATTTCTCTTTTCATATCCCAATTTCTAGGCCAATGGTCATCTAAAATAATTCCCAATCCACAACCTTCTTCCCCATTACCATCCACAACCTAATGAATGAGATCCTCTTCTCCTTTTCGAAATAACTAGGGCTATCCCACTTCCCTCCAAGGCTCCAACACAAGTTGGTTAGGGCATCTTCTTGTCTGAATTACATGGAATTATTAGTTGTAGCAAATTTTCCTTGATTATAGTTAATACATTTCCATGTAGCCACAATTCTCTATAAATGTGTGGTTGTATCTATCACAATTCAAAAACAGTCTACACACAACGATTCTCTTTAACCAATTTACCCAATTTTCTAGAAAATTTTCAAATTTTGGGATGAATTCCTAATTCTTGGTGAGTTTATTATAATTGAAAAATAGTCCTTTTTGAACTCCTCTCTGCATTCAAACCTTCAAATTTGAGCCACCATGATTATCACAATCATTATTTTCTCGTTTTGTAACATCAATTGCATGGCATGAATGGACCACTTATCCCTTCAAGAATTAACCCCCTCGTAAGGTTTAATTAAATGATAAACCATAATTAGGCGATCCTTAGCCTATAAAACCTAGAGTGTAACCTTTGTTGCAAGGAAAACTATTCCAACTGATGCAGGAGCATTAAGGCCAATTTTCATTATTTAATTATGTAATAAAGGGGGGTGTGACATTTTAATTATTTTATTAATTAAATTGTTATTTTTAAATAAATTAAGAGAAAAGGTGAGAATTTGGTATATAATTAAAAGGATATGAGGGAAAATAGAATTAGGTAGCAAATTTAGGGAGTAGGAATTCTATGTACGAGACTTTGTTGAGTCCACACCTAAAATGGATCTAAATTAGATTTAGTTGAGGATTGGGTGGAGAAATTTGTGGGGTGAAATAAATACATTATTTATATATAAATAGGAGTGTTTTTGTGAGGGAAAATAAAAGTTGAGTGTGTGAGGAATACAGAAAGGGTGAGGAGAAGTTCGAAGGGCCAAGAGCCGAGAGGTCGCCCAATGTAATATTTGGCCAGAGAATTTTTTATATTTTATTTTTGTAGTTGATTTGAATGGCTCTTTCTCCTTCATGTAAATTTTGAGCTAAATGTTTCCATGATTTTATTTGAAGCAAATTGGAGTTTTTTTAAATGAATTGAAGCGGTGAATAAATATATGCTAGGATATGCTTTCTAGCAGAACCTGACATCATTTGGTATCAGAGCTGGAGAAGATACTTGTTTTGAATCTGAAAATATATATATATATGGAATATATATATATATATATATATGGACACAGGTATGATAATATTTGCAAGAAAAATGGCGAATTCTAAAGTCTACATTGATAGCGTAACAGGAATTGGGCAACCTATTTAAAATCGAACTGTGTATGGGAAAATCGAAGCAGGGCCGGTGTTGGAAGTGGCATTTGAATGGGAATTGTTGAGCAGTATTGCACACAAGATTGAGTAGTAGTGCTAAATACAAGTGGGTGAGCGAATATCATGAAGTCGATTGTTGCATCGAGAAGTTGTGAAGGTTCGTATGAGAGTGTGTTGTGGATGCAGGAATTAGTCTCATTAATGTTTACATTATAAGTTAATTTCTGAATCTGCAAATTTATATAAATATATGTTGTGATGAGCTCATAGTAGGGACTGGTGATATCCATGTGAAGTAGTCCATGCTGAGTAATCCTGGTGGAATAGAGAACAAAGTTTGGGAGTTTTCTAAAATTATAATTGCAGGCAAAACCCTATCATCTCCAGTTTAGTAGCAGAATAGTAATAGCAGTTGACATTTCTACTTCGGATTCACATGCTGTATGAAGTTGCAAGCTAAACCGCATTTTTTGTTTTTCTGAATAGTGCATTGAAGTTGGTAACATTGCTGCAGAAATGAAATCATCTTTTAGCTAATGATTGATCAAGTTGCAGCGCTGAGAATGCCAACGGGTGGACACCGTTGCAAGTGGCACAACGGCATCTGGATTGCCTATCGTGAGGATCAGGCTCATTTTTTAATGCTCTTTGGTGTGTGGATCGGGCCCATTGATAAATGTCGCTGCTGATCCAGTCAAGAAAGGGAAGAGTCTTGTTAGTAATTATGCATTGGTCACAGCGGCACTGAGAATACGTGTGAATGAATTTCTGGAGCAGTTAGGGATTCTTCGACCGGGAACAATCATCGTAGTGCAGATGTATTGGCATTGCATCACTCTGAGGTTATACTGCATATGAGAACAATGTTTTTATTTATTTATTTTGTGGAACAAGATGAGCCTCGAGACAAGTCTGTGTGAGATCCATCATTGCACAAGGACGAGAAGGTTGAGGCGCGAGATTCGTCATGATATATAGGGCATCATAAGTTTGTGATCACTATGAGATTGCGTGGAGGCTTTGCTGTGTTCGTAGTCAATATAAAACAACGTGAAGCCATTGTAGAGGTTGCGTTGTGCAATACCCGTATCAAATGGCAGCGTTGAAGCCGATTCTAACATATCATACCCTGCCAGAATCATTACGTAAGTTGTTAATACATTTGCATAAGTGTTTGCAGGAGATTGACACCAGATTGAAGGCATCTGCGTTGGAGCAAAGAGGATGATGATGGCGTAGTGGAGCCACAGGGCAATGTAATTCGTTGGTTTGCCGTAGATGGAAGAAATGTCGTGTTACCATGGACATTGATCGAACGAAGTTGCATAGGTCGGAATGCGAAATTGAAATGCTGTCAGAACCGTGACAGTAAGTGAGTCAAAGGGCCACGGTATTGCAGGTTGTCACAAAACTGTGGCTATAAGGAGTGAAGACCAAACATTTGCGTCGAGTTTGGGCCATCTTCCAATGTGGAAGCGTTGCTATCTTTGCAGCGTTGAATGTCAAATCCCTCGCTGGCCGTGCGTTGAGGTTACACAAGGTATGACATGCGTTGTATTGCATATGGTGTGAGAAAATGTTGATATCACATATGCCCTGGGGTTGTAATCGCAAGAAATTTTCAAATGATATTGCCAAAGGTCGGATGATATTGCAGGTTGAATGATATTGCTGAAGGTGAAATGAAATCTGGCTTTAATGGTTTTAAAATATGTTGAGATGTGGTTTAAACCATTGATAGCTTTTAAAAGATCCTTTTTCAACGACTGTATGTGTATGGTAGAATAAATAAACCATCATATATGTTTGGTTGGAATTTCATGTTATTCGAATTCTTTAATGAATTCAAATTTTCAATGATCAATTGTAAAAAATATAGCTCTAATGGGGTTTGAAAAAAAATACCATTCTGACAAGAATAAATGGTATGTGGTTATGAGACACTTATATCAATTGTGTTGGGAAATAAGTGGGAATTCTACGTTGATTGATGTAGTGGTAATTTGGCATTTTTAGACCAAGAAGAGGCAAACTAATTTCATCAAGAAGAAAAGTTTGGGCCTTGGTAAAAATGCACATTTTACTACAGTGCTTTGAAGATCGATGATTTGTATGAAGATCCGAAACATGAATCGGGTTGGTGCAACGAAATTATGAGGCAAGGACAAAGTTGTATGGTGCATGAAAGTGCAGATGAGGGATGGAACAAGATCACACAGAGATCTTGAAGGGAAATGTTTGCATTAAGACTACGAGTTCGTAAGTATTGACAGTGACAAATATGGCACAGAGGAATGGAAAATAGAAGGTTGAGTTTGCAGAGAGAAAGTTTTATTGATAACCTTAACAGGGCATGAGGTATGATAATTCAAGAAGATATTTTTTTGAAGATTGAATGGTTTATTTATTTTCACCTTAAAATAAATCTTGGAAAACTTGAACTACATTTCGACTAAGATTTCAGTATCATGTGAAATGATGAGGAAAAACTGATGATTTTCATAAAGAATGAAATATGAAAGAAAGTCAAGATTGTATAACTTGAAACATCCATTGTCATAATTTTTGGGTCGAGTCTTGAAGTGAAAATAGGTGTTAGAGTCGAATGAAAATTTGGATAGTTTTGAGTTGAGATTGAGTATTTTCATCCAAGATGACAAATTGGTGTAAGTCTGAAGTCAAAGAGTCGTAAGATAAGTCCAAATTCTGAATGTAATTGGGTGCATGATCGGCGGAGCCCAACACCCAAAGAATTGGTCGTTGTAACACATGCCTGCTAAAGTGTTGTTGCAACAAATTGTAGCAAGAAGGTTGTCAGAGATTGGTTCCAAGACAAGGATAAGCCAAGCGCAGGAGAAGAAGTTTCATTTTGATAAATGACAAGTGTGAAGGATTGCGGGGAAGTGGATTAAATGAAGTCCACACGTGAACAGAGGCAGTTCACAAAGAAGGAGAAGATGACTATTGATAGTCATTTCCAGAGATCCAATGAAGAATACAAGTGAGAGAAGGTTGAGATAACAATTCACCTTGAATTGTTAATAGATTTGTTGCAGGAAAATGTGAAATACCAGACACATGGTTGGACCATGAGAAAGAAGGTGAAGTGGCAGAAGCTACACGCAAAGAGGGAAAAGCTGGTAAACATACAGTTGATGGAAGTGCTGAAGAAGCTCGAACAGATGTTGAGTTGTGAAGAACTTAGAGACACTGAGTTGAAAATGGATGTTTCCATTTGTGGCCTGGAACATGGTGAAATTCTGGGTGAAGAGATCAGTGAAGAAGATCTCATGAACTATTGGAATAGTTCAAAAGCATCTGAAGATGTGTTGGCGAGAGAAATAGATGAGACCATGAAACCTTACATTTTTTCTCACAGTTTTTGTATGTTTGCAGGATGTGTGAAATATGGTGAGCAGTCTGATGGAACTGTCACAAAGGAGAATGAAACTCTTGAGGTAAAGTCTGGTAGAGAATTCCTTTTAGAGAAGGAAAGTGCTGATTGGTTACAATAGGAAGAAATCATAAATAAATTCTTATTTGGGGTAAGACAGCAAGTCGAAGCTGTTATGGAACAGGAACAAAGTGGAAATGCCGAAGAAAAATTCCAAGGAGGTACATCACAGGGTGTTGAACAAACTTTGAAGTTTGTTAAAGAAGAAGAGTTGAGTCTGAAATCTGTTCAGAATAATGCTGAGATAGCAAGATCTTAGAAAGAAATGAAAATATAAGGGTCTCGTGGAAATATTCAGTAGAATATTGAAGCAGAGGAAGAAGGACCATCTGATGATTGGTCAACAGCAAATAAATGTATGGAAAGTTGTGTAAAATTTCCAAGTTCTACTCCAGTTGAGATTGTTAAGTTATATAGAAAGTTAGATCTTCAGAGAAGAGAGTTGGAAAAGCAGAGGATCTATACTCAGGGTGCATTGCTGAAAGACAAAGACAAAGAAATTGTTCTGAATAATAATCAAGAAACAGGGAGTAAGGAGGTAGGAAGGATTCAACAATTTGAAGAAGTTCATTATTGTGAACCAGAACAGGGAGACATTCTTGGAACAGGTGTTGTGGAGGAGGGACTAGCTGATAGTCTCATGGAGGATTTAAATCAGCATACTGATGTGCTGATGGAAGAGGAAATTTCAGAGCAACATACTGAAATGTTGCCAGAAGAGGAAGAGGCACTGAGGTCTTATGTTTTTTATTTTAACAATTGTTTTGTGAGTACAGGTTTTATTACAGATGTTGGAGGAAATCTATTAAACATAGAAATTGAACTGATAAGGCGGATAATGATGAAAGTATCCTAGAAGAAGCCAATAGCAGTAAAACAAAGAAGAGGGAGTAAGAGAAAGACAACAGAAGATTGTGAAAGCATAGCCAGTGGGGCGATGCAGCATAAAGAGTGGGGACCTGGAGAAGAACAACAGATACAAGCAATGACAAATGGAAAGTTGCAGCACAAGATATGGGATCCAGGCAGAGGAAGATCCGAACACATGATCAGGCGATCGTGATTAATTTTTCAACCTTGGGAGTCTGATGTAAGAAAATCAAGGCCAATTTTCATTATTTAATTATGTAATAAAGGGGGGTGTGACATTTTAATTATTTTATTAATCAAATTGTTATTTTTAAATAAATTAAGAGAAAATGTGAGGATTTTGTATATAATTAAAAGGATATGAGGGAAAATAGAATTAGGTAGCAAATTTAAGGAGTAGGAATTCTATGTACGGGACTTTGTTGAGTCCACACCTAAAATGGATCTAAATTAGATTTAGTTGAGGATTGGGTGGAGAAATTTGTGGGGTGAAATAAATACATTATTTATGTATAAATAGGAGTGTTTTTGTGAGGAAAAATAAGAGTTGAGTGTGTGAGGAATACAAGAAGGGTGAGGAGAAGTTCGAAGGGCCAAGAACCAATAGGCCGCCTAATGTAATATTTGGCCAGAGAATTTTTTATATTTTATGTCTGTGGTTGATTTGAATGGCTCTTTCTCCTTCATGTAAATTTTGAGCTAAATGTTTCCATGATTTTATTTGAAGCAAATTGGAGTTTTTTTAAATGAATTGAAGCAGTGAATAAATATATGCTAGGATCTGCTTTCTAGCAGAACCCTGGCATCACCAACAAGGAGCCCATATTTGGGCGGAACATTTTTATTTTGCAACTGGTTTATGGACAATTTCCAGTTATAGATTTTATTATTTACATATTGAAAATTAACAACATTGTTTTTGTTGTAGTATATGAAAATTGTGTACTTATATTCTTATAAGAATCCAAAAGTGAAGTTTGGCTCAAAAGAAAATTCCTAGCTATTTAATATATATTGATATGTAAATTTGAGGTTGTTGCAACCATATATTGTAATAGAGAAGGTATGATTCTATCTTTGCTATAAGTTAAATTAAAACCATGTTTATTTGTTGCCTTGAGTAGAGACTAGAATTATGACAGAAATGCAATTATCTTTTTCAAGAAATGTCCATTATATATATTATTATTATATAAAAATATGTTTTATATGTTAATATAGTTGATCGTTGAATTAGTTTGTTGTGAGCATTGTATATTATATTATTGATTTTTTTTTTCTATAAATTCCATGTAAAAATATCAATATCAATTGAATTAAATGATTAGTTGTGTTGCAAAATGAAATCAGAATTGCCCACGTGGTGTAGAACAGTCGGTGATGGGGTGCACTGTTAAGGCACTCCGTTCTGTAAGGTCACCGGTTCGAAACCCGTGGGTGGCATGGGAGGAGAAAAAATGGAAAAAAATTAGGATTAGTCTAAACAAGAAAAAAAAATAAAAAATGAAATCAGAATTATTAATTATAACACTGAAGTTATATAAACTTAAAAATGTTAAAAATTAATATAAAGGAGTCAAACCAAACAAACTAACATAATTATTATTAATTATAGCATTGGAGACCAATTATTATTAATTATTATTAATTAGGCTTGTTACCAATTACAAAAATAGGATTTGATGTTGCAGACCAAACTGATCAACAATTATTATTTTTTTCTACCACAACTTTTTGGTTTCAAAACAATAATGTGACCTAACTGTGTCGATTTTATTTTTTTCTACTACAACTCCTTGGTTTCAAAACCATAATGTAACCTAACTGTGTCGATTTTTTCCTATTGTCATTTTATATATAACTTGTATTTTAATAATTAATTTTTTTATATATAATTTATATTTTAATAATTAAAAAACATATTGAATTATAATTTGACTAGACAATAATGTTACGAAACGCTGCGATTAGTGTTTAAAATGTAAATATTAAATTTTCATTTTACAATACCACAGTTTATATATATATATATATATAACTTGTATATAATTTAACTTGTATTTGTCTACGCCAGCAAGTATTTTATGATTGGAAATCTTAAAGGTAGTATATAAGAGTTTTTTTAAAATTCAAAGTATATAGTTATGATATGAAGTTTTTGTGAAATTTAAAGTTTGGAATTCAAATTAATATTAATAAATTTATTTAATAGTGAATAAGTAATCTCCAATAAAAAAAAAGTGTGTGGCTTAATAGCCCATTCGTCCGAAAAATAAAAAATTCAAACCTGAAAGGCTTGGATGTGAATACTTTTTCGACAAAGTTGTGGCTGTTTGAGTGAGTATTAGGTATGGGCAACCAATATTTTCCAATCTATTGGCCCATTAATACTCTTAAGAGTACTAATGGGCATGCCATGCCTTGCTTGTCCTTACTTGCAGGTGATTAACTCCTGACTTCTCCCAACCGCCGAAAAGGATATACATTTCACGTGTATGTTGATTGCTTTGGACTCTGGAGTAGTCTAGCTAGCTGGGAAAAAATACGTTTCCGATGACAGAGAATAGCATCATGTGTTTCGGGCAGCCTGGGGATGACCGCCGACCTGGGGATTACCTTTCTCTGCACTCGGACTTCGTTATTCCGAACACAAATTTTGAAACTGCTTCATTCAGCGATTTGAACTTGAATTGGTTTACCGCCAGTTTCATTTCCCTAGTTTCATTTTCATTTGCCGTGAATACACAGTAATTGAATAAGTTTAGGCATAGGAAAGTTCTGAAAGATATCATTTAGGCATCACCAAGCCTGCCATCAGGGGTCTCGCCACGAGAGGAGGCAGAGGAGGCGTCAATCGTATCAGTGACCTCAAACCAGAGGCTTCTTGAAGATTTTCGTGGAGAATGTCAACGAAGATGCGGTGACATACAGAGAGCACACTAGGAGAAAGACTGTGACCACTATGGTGAAAGACTATGACTACTATGGACATCGTTTATGTTGGAATTAATGGAGAAATCCATAGTTAGGTTGTTGTTCTCATAGAGATAGGATTGAGTTTCTAATCATAGATCTCATATCCTGATATTGAGGGAGTGGTTGAAACCATCCCGTTAGTGTGAGAGCCTATATAATTAAGGCTCATCTCATTCAATGTAACAGAGTGTGTGTATGTATGTATGCTCTCCAGGTTGTCACCTGGAGAGCTATTTGATCAATAGCTAATTTTATCATGGTATCGGAGCAAATCAGAAGCATGTGCGTTGTGAGGCTAAGTGCTTGGAGAAGATTTCCAGTAGTGGATCGTTGTGGATCGATCAGCGTGATAACCCTTCATTGTGTTGGCATCTGAGTGAGGATAGTCTCTGCGCTGATTGAAGGATCTTGTTTTGCTAGAGTGTATTGCTTTCCTCTGCTCATGGCTGCTGGTGGTCAAAGACACAGTCACTATGGAGTGACAAAGAACCGAAGAGCGACAAGATCTCGAACCGCCCGTGCAGAGTAGCAATTGCGTTCGGGGCCGCCGGTTGCCGGAAAGTGACGTTGGTGGCAGTACCGGTGCCGCTGAGAATGCAAGCCCCGCATTGCCTCCTGTAGGCGTAATTGGCAACACTCTTGTTCACATCGCAGCCGCTGTCGATCTCCAGCGCCTAAGCACGGAGTGCGTTGGCGCTGTCGCGGGTGATGATAATCGGCAGCTTCGGCTTGTTTTTGGATCCCACAGGTCTGCCTCTAGGTCACCGTATCAGAGCCCCGTGGCTGAGTTGAGCCTTGGGTCCCCGGATTCGAACAGAGATCGCAGTCATGCCACGACGATCATGCTCTCTGCTCAATGCTGCCATTACAAAGGGACTGCGAATCCAACCTATCAGTTTCACCTGCTTCTCTCATCTACAAACCTCCATCGCCATTGCTCACTTTGTTGAGTCGCTTCAGATTGCTCCCTATAATGAATGTTTCATTATAGCTACTTCAGATTGCAGTTATATTTCCTATTTCGGTATTGCACTGCAGCTTTCTGCCACACCGTGTGGATCAAGTCAAGGCAGTAGTCGTTGGTCGTTGGAGTTATTGGACGTGTCATGTGCTAGAAGTTCTGTTCATGTACATCCTGGCCTCCTATGTCATAGTTGTCGGCATTTTGAGTTATTTCTTGATGATTCCATAAATCCCATCTCCACTTTCATATTGAAGAGAATTAATGAAGACGCCCCCAATCTGGAGGAATAGATTGATCGATTGGCCGATGATTTAATCTCATGTTTTCACGCCACTTTTCGAATGGAAAAGTAGCGGTCATATCGGCAATATAAGGAGATGCTTTCCAGGGGCACCTAGGTTTTAATGGGTCGTTAGAGATTCAAATCGCTAGCCTTGTAGGTCTAACTGATATATATTATTATTATCATTTTTTAACTAGGAATCCACGAGTTGTAAATTTGAAACTCGGTGGAAGTAGCAGTAGAGTGGGGGAGATCTGAGAGCCTAAGAATTAGACATTGATAGCATTGTCAGTTTGTTGGGAGGTCATTTGTTGCTCGTCGCAAGAGCTGAGGGCACTAAACTCTGCGTGGCATAGAAGCCATAGTCTACAAGGTTCTACTGTTGAAGAGCTACGAAAGGGAGGATTCCCGCCTGCGTGGAAACGGGGTTGTTGGAGCTCGTAAGAGGATCGAGTGGAGTCAAAATCTGGAAGCAAGAGAAAACCAGATAAGCTGGACCTTTTAACAATATGTCTATATTTTTAGATATTTTTGATTCTGATGATGATGATATTCTCATGCTGGCATTTGGAGGCATTAGCATGAGTATTATTTTTAAGTCTGGAATTTTTTCAGAAAAACAATGTGGTTCTGTTGATGACCACGAGAAACAAGAGGAAAAATCCGTTGTGCAAGATCCTGATATTGAAGAGTCATAAGTTGATCTTCAGAAGGGATGTAAAGATGAACAAAGTGTTGAAGATCAATTCGACGAGCCACATGAAGCTGATGGCGAAGACGTGGCAGAAGAAGACAGAGCTGGAGAGAATTTAAAATGTGATAATCTCATCAATATTTATGTGTGTGCATATGACAACATTGCTGACACCAGAAATGGTGAGAGAAAACTGTTTTCTATTAAGCCTGTCATAATTTTCAAAAGGGCGAGGATAAGCGTTCAAGCTTTCCATCACTGGGGAAGAAATGAGGCAAAGATACATCACTATCTCAGGGAAAAGAAAGTGAAGATGAAGCCTCATCCACAAATGAACAAGCATGGATCTCACGCAAAGAAGACTAAGATGAAAACTCTGTTACCAAGTTTTTTATGTTTTATTGTAAGCCTAGCTGAGACTAGACCAGCAAGCATATGTTATTGTTCAGTACCCTTTCTCCATTAAGGGGGAGTGTTGGAATTAATGGAGAAATCCATAGTTAGGTTGTTGTTCTCATAGAGATAGGATTGAGTTTCTAATCATAGATATCATATCCTGATATTGAGGGAGTGGTTGAAACCATCCCGTTAGTGTGAGAGCCTATATAATTAAGGCTCATCTCATTCAATGTAACAGAGTGTGTGTATGTATGTACACTCTCCAGGTTGTCACCTGGAGAGCTATTTGATCAATAGCTTATTTTATCAGTCTACTCCTTAAAGAGGCAGGGTTAAAATCTCTATGGATTCGGAGGCTGAGAAATCTTGCTCTGGCAGTTATTTGTGAAATCCCCTTTATTAATGCAAACATGGGAAAGGAAATCCCAAAAAAATTATTAGGTAGAGAATTGCAGTATGGCCGAGCATGGGCTTTTTTTGGAGTACTCCCTTTATTTGTACAATGTCGCTTTATGGTGATTTTGATGGTGTAAAAGGAATGGTCATTTTATAGAGTGGACGTATCAGGTAAAATAGCACCCGGAACTTGAAATATTTTTGCAGCTCTTGAAATATTTTTGCTGCTCAGGAATCAATGGGTTATGATTTATGTCTTCAATTCTTTTTTATTTTCAGACTTACTAGTATTATCAGAATACTACATGAATGTATTGATCTGGTTTAATTCTCATTTGCTAAGTTAACGACTCTGGTCATATTTCTCTAAGCCAGCCTCAGCCTGGTATTTTCCTGCAGTTATATGTTTTGGAAGTAATTTGGTTTTAAAGTTGAAATGGTTTTTAACGATTAGAAGCAAAATATCTTATATATTTATGAAATGTTTTTTTTTCTCTTATGTGGAGTTCACATATTCCACATATTCTAGTGGTTTTTATTTTCATCTAAGTTTTGTGGAATTCACATATTCCAGTGGTTTTTATTTTCATCCGAGTTTTTCACTTAGTAGTTTAGTACAATATAAATGGTATTTTATGATGGAGCATGTGTGCCTAGAAATAACCTTCACTAGAATTAGCTTGGTCATTGATTTAAATTATCAATTTAAAGATCACGATGGGTTAATTAATGGACAGGTTAAATTTTCCTTGGGTTTATTTCTTTTAGTTCACATTTAATTTTTTGTAAAAGGAACCTAATACAAATTAGTCTTACTCTGTCTGGGTTTAAGTTTTCTGTGGAAAAAGAAACCCTAAACAAAATGGAGTGCAATAAAAGGTATAAAACCTATATTTAAATTAAGTTTCAATAAATTGTATAAAACTTTTATTTAGATTATGTTTTATGGGAAAACATAGAAATGTCCATGCAAAATGTTGAGGGAAATTTATAGTTGAATTGTAATTTGTTTCATTAATTCTTTCAATGATCAGTTTCCAGATTTTGTATTTGATTTTAAAATAGAGAAACGTACGTTATTTAGGGTGTTATTTAGGTTTATACTTTTTTATGATAAAAAGAAAAGCACAGGCACATTTTAAGTGGATTTTTAGATTAAGAGTTAATAAAATTATATTGAAGTTTTTTTTTTAAATTTCTAATTGATTTTTAAGTTGTTTTTTAATTTTAAGATTTTATTAAAAAAATATTTTTAATTGATTTTTAAGTTGTTTTTTAATTTTAAGATTTTATATAAAAAAATAATAATAAAATAAATATTTTTTTGTATTTTTTTTTTCAAATTAAATTTTACAAAGTAATAAAATAAGAAATATTTTATAATTTTATAATTTTAATAAATAATAAGCAAAAATATTACACACCACGTTTATATCATTTTGATATTTACATTCATTTTAGAAAGTAAGTTACATCCAAGTTAATTATAAACTAAGATTATCTAATATCTAAAAAAATTAGATTATAAATCTTTCGGGAAATCACATGAGAATTTTAGGAACGACGCGTTTCGAACTACCAACTATATTTCATCATCAGGATAATGATATTATCTAAAAAAAATAATTTTCCATATTGATATCATTCTCAAAAGCATTCTAAATTACATATAGAATATTTCACACTAGATTTTTTCATTAAGATTCCATATAAAAAATATCAGTGAATATTAACAATATTTAGTAATGTAGATAAAAGAACTTTCACATTAATCACATCATTAGGATTAGGTGACTTTTCGAACCAGCTAATGTGGTTCATCCTCACGACAAGGTGGAGATACTAATCGATATCAATGAATAAATAGTAGAGATGGATCATTGCCTGGAAATAACCATTGAGAACTAGCTGTTAAGATTTAGCCGTTAAGACTAGTTGTTAAGAACTGGTAGTTAGAAAGTTAGTTAGTAAGTTAAAAATAAATTAATTGTTTAAATAAAATCTTGTTTAATTAAAATAAAATATTAAAAAGGTTTTATAAATTATTATGTAATAATAATTATTACCTATTACATAATAATTTATAAAACGTTTTTAATATTTTATTTTAATTAAACAAGATTTTATTTAAACAATTAATTTATTTTTGAATTACTAACTAATTTTCTCAGTGCTAGTTCTTAATGGCTAGTTCTCAACGGCTATTTCCGGGCAATGATGCATCTCCACTATTTATTCATTGAGATCGATTAGTCTCTCCACCTTGTCCTAAGGATGAACCACATTAGCTGGTTCGAAAATATCTTAATGATGTGATTAATTTGAAAGTTATTTTATCCACATTATGAATCACAAAAGTCTTAGATCTAATATTTAGTAATATAGATGGAATATATCAAAAAAATAAAAAAATATACATACATTAAATATTATTTAATATAAATGGAACATATAGAAACTAAAAATAGAATATTAAATATCATATGTAAATTATAAATACAATAGATTTTTGTAACAAATTATAAGTTTTTTAATATAATCAAGAAACTTCTAATTTTATTTTAAATTGAATCGTAGTTGTTAAGTGTATTTTATAAATTGATGCAACTAGTTAATTTTATTTTAAATCTAGTCATGTAGTTTTAAGTGGATTTTCAAAATTGAGGTGAATAGTTAATTGAGTTATAATTAAGAGTTCTAAAAGGGTTGAATCATATGATGGAAATTCAAAAGTCTTCATGTTGATTCAAAAAATTAGATCTTACCATGGAAAGTGAAAGCTTTTCATAGTTTAACAATGTTCAGTTCCTATAAAAACTTTGGTTGAATGTAAATCCTATTAACTCCTTGTTACATAGATATGGAATCACCCCAATTAATATGTGATATGAATATAAAATCACCTAATTAGAAATATAACTCTTTATTAAAGATATTAAATAAAATTGGTGATATAATTAAAAAAATACTAAAATTTGAGCTTTTCAATTATAAGTACAACTTAGTCCATGGGGTCTTGGATAGATGATAATCAGGTGCTCTTTAAGGCACTTATTTTTTTTTCTAAGTAAGAGTAAATTGTATTAGTAAAACATATGGTACAGAGAGGCTTGGGCCTCAGCAGTTTAGGCCAACATCAGTGGCATAAGTCCAGCAAAATAGCAAAAATGGAGCTGCCCTCGTGGGGAAACCAGCCCATGTAGAGTTTAAAGTGCTGCCTCTATAGAGGAAACCAACGACATAATGACATAAGCAAATACATCCCGCATAGAAGTGAGTAGACAACCAAACAAAAGAATTAGAAAATTTGACTCGGAAAAGACCTGAGGACATAGACGCCATGAGAAGCTTGAGGAGGTTCTTCAACGATCAGACATCTGTACTCATCATCATCGGCCAGCAGGGGGCCACGTTGAGGCACTGCAGCATCATCACCGTTTCCTCCTTCCTGCATACACGTTTCCCTGAAGTAGCTTGAACTGCCACCGCTCGTCGAACTAGAATTATGCCCTGTAGGGACCTGTTGGGTTTTCACTTCCTCAGAAGGACCAAGCTCATTGCTAGGATGCGGAGGCGGGTTGGGTTGACAGGAGCTAGGACCCACACCAGAGACCTCGCAAAAGGAAACAGATATGGTCGCCACGATGAGAGGGTGGTCGGATGTGCATTGGAATTGAAAGTGGGTAGTGGCTGGGTTCTGTCTGGAGGCAGAGGCATTGAGGTGGGGTGGAGGACGCGCTATTGGATTAGAAGCAAGATGCCGAGGGGAGGAGCCGAGAAGGTGACCACGCCCACTGCGGGTGTCGAGGTATCGGCCCTAAGAGTGATCAAGAGATGACGATGAAGAGTCGGACAGGGAGGAGTGTTGTAGACGAGAGGTACGGCCTCTGCAACTGCCCCTCCGACATCGCATGCGATGTCTGAGCCGTAGCATGTTGACACTTATTGGATGAAGGGTGCACAGAGCAGAGGAGTGGGCAATGCTGGCAGGGGCAAGCAGAGAAGTGGAAGGTGAATTAAGGCCACAGGAGGCTGAGAAACTCAATTGACATAAGAGGCTCTGAGAGTGATGAAAGCCAGGGAGAAATTCAATACAGCTGCCCAGGTTGCAACACCGCCCATAGGATGTGCGAGAGCTGGGCTCCGCAGCTTTAGGGGAGCATCTAGTTTGTAGAGGTGAGAGCAGTGGCGGCATAGAAGCAACAAGGAGGAGACAGAGCGTCACAAAGGAATAAAGCGAGAGTCAGAAGGCCGAGGAAAAGAACCAGGGAGTGGAATTTTGAAACAGTGGAGGCCATCTCGACGTTTGCAGCGAAATAAATGCCGCGCAAGGTGACGGCCTGGATACATAAATGCAGAGGGGTGCCATAAGTGAGACCCGTGGGTGGCCATGTGCCCTTGCCACGCGCCGTCTCACAGGCCATGCGTCGTATAATCAAGCCTTAACACCTGCATCCAGGGCTCTTTAAGGCATTTATTGATGTGAAGTCAACTATTCAATTCTTTGATGTGAAGTCAAGGGTTCCCTCAATGATATATTGAACATGATGAACATGTAGTCCTATCAAACTTTTAAAAAAAAATACTGGTACAACTCTATTTAATTACTCTTTTATATATACATTACCCCTCCCTGTACCTTTTTTTGCAATCACAATTCCAACTCTATTCAATTACTCTTTTATATATACATTACCCTCCCCTGTACCTTTTTTTGACAATCACAATTCCAACTCTATTTAATTATGCCTTAAGGCGTCCTTATTTGAGAATAACTTCCCTAACTTCCACTCTGTATGGTTCTGCAACGTTGGATACAACATTAGATGATTGGAAAAAGGTTAACCGTTAGTTCCAACACCTAATCCTATTTGAATTGTGAACTGACTGATTCTGTTATCAACTGACTCATTTCTCGTATTGGCTTTTCAACTTCTTGAACGGACTACTTCGGTTATCAACCAACTCACGGCTCAACTTCTTGAATGGACTACTTCAGTTATCACCAACTCAAGACTCCTCTCTCTTTTAAACTTCTTCAACTGTTCAGATTTCCATTGTTTGAATTGTATCGGCTTTTCAACTTCTTGAACGGACTGCTTCGGTTATCAACCAACTCACGGCTCCTCTCGCTTTTAAACTTCTTCAACTATTCAGATTTTTGTTTCTTCCAAAGGAGGTTGTTTTCAATTTCTGTTGGAGTTTCTTTTCTCAGTTCATCTGTTTATATTAGAATTATTTCCTCTTCTTGACGAGGTGGCTTCTCATGTTCATTCATCTCGAGACGGAACAACTATTTCAGGTTTTTGAAATCATTTTCTTTGCTGGCAATTAAATTTCTTGATAATCTTGAAAATAATAGTATTCTTTTTCTTTTTATGGAAATCAATTTCCATTGTTTCTTCCAAAGGAGGTTTCTTTCAATTTTCTTGATAATCTTGAAAATAACATTATTCTTTTTATGGAAAGGACTACCTTGGGTACTACAGAGCCAAGTAAGTTTTTCTTTAAGTTAGTTCGAGTTTTTAGATTTATTTTAATGAACTTTTCAAGTTTTTAGATTTCTTCTTATGATAACTCAGATCAGACTGATTGCTCACTGATCTCCGATCTCCTTGGGTCATTTGCACATCAGGTTCTTTTTGTTCAAACACCTTTTCCTAGCTAGGGTTTTCTAACAATGGGTTAACTAAGTGTCTATTTTATCCAGGTTCTTATTTTAATTTAGGTTTTGTGCTTATGGTTTTTTTATTTTGCTTTTAAGCTACTTAATTTTAGCTTTGTCCTAATTTTCTTAAAAACAAGAACAAAGAAACAAGAAGGATTAAGAAAAACGCCTTCTTTTATCATCAGTTTACAGAAATCTAAATTGTCTTGGACTTCATGACAGGCGGAATCCTGGGCACAGTAACAGTCAAAACTCCATCCACACACGACACAGAAATGCCCTCAACATTGGCATCACCAAGCAGCGTGAATTTCCTCAAGAACTTAGGGCTTCTATTTCTTTCCATTCACAGATATTTACAACCGTCCTCATTCTCGGCCACGTCGCGCTTCTGCTTGCCTCCCTAGCATTTTATCACCAACAGCTTCTTCTCTTCCACATATACCTGAAAAAAATAAACCCTCCCTATTACTAAAATGAAACCCTAATTAAGAAACCCTGCTCACTCGAATTAATTTTCACGACTAACCCTCCGTGTCAGTAAAATGAAACCCTAATTAAGGATTCATGTTCACTGGATTTAATTTTCACCACTTACCTGAATGTCGGACTTGGTCAGGCCCAGAACGTCGGCATAGAACACATACTCCTTCGGCGTTTCTTTGATGTCCATCGCCGCAGGTTCCAAGCCCTTGTTCTCCTCATGGCACTGGTCATATGATCGCCCAGACGGAATTATGATCCTCTCCATCTCTTCCAGGAAGTGCAACATAGGGCTCATGTCCAGAGCACGATCCAGGTAACTCTTCATCGCTCAAATCTCAATATGAAATACTAAATTCCATAGAAAACACATTAAACTAAACAAATTTCCCAAAAAAATTCCATAGAAAACACATTAAACTAAACAAATTTCCCAAAAAACATGCCAGCAAGTAATTCAAACCCTCCTAGCTGCCATTAAAAGTTCCTATAGAAGCTTAAACCTTGCAACTAAATAATGTCAAACCCTACGAACAAGAATGCAAAGCAGTGCTTGTAGAATTATCCACTGAAATAATAGAATGAATTATAGGCAGTTGCAGTAGTGTGCACACATCGACCATGAAAATTCAATTTACAATTTCCGATTCCACGGACCCTCGTGATGTATAGGCCGATGGAAACTTTGGGAGGGAAAATTGGAAGACAGTAGAACATTCTCGAGGTTTACCTAGAATGCGGTCACGTGGAAGGGGGCTAACTGAGGTGTTGCGTTGTCCAATTAGATGCAACCACGCTTGCCTCCATGGTCACATGGCTCCCAATGCTTTACATGGCGCAGAACAAAATTGAATTTAAAAAACGGACATATAACTTTTAAGCCATCAATTTAGTTTTAGTTTACCAATATTTTAAAATTTTAAAAAGCAAAATTTTATAATTAATTTTTTCGGGAATTATAATTTCAAGAAAATATTTTTTAAAAATAAAGTTTTGTAAAAATAACTTAAATTTGTGTAGTGTTTAATTAATCTATTCTAAAAATAATTAATTTCAAATTGACCAAAACACATTGGGGTAAAGTATTTGGGAGAAAGTCTTCAAATAGGGTTGAACGTATGTGTATTTTCTTTTTTTAAGCTTGATATTAATTAAGTAAAATCAAATTAAATTATTAATTATAATTAGCAATTGCACTATGTGTTGCAAAATAAATGCCTTAAGGAAATACCATAGGATACTATACGAAAAAGTAGCCTAGAATTACCATAGGATACCATAGGAAAAAGTAACCTAGAAGAAATAAGTTTTTGTAGAGAAGGAGCCATTGTAAAGGAATGAAAGATAATTTTTGTTTCCATGGAAGCAGGTCAAAAATATTGATGATAAGAGTTATCAACCAGAAAATTTTGTTATAGATATTGAAATAGGCAATTGTGGGTGAAACCATATATATAAACCAACATAATCTGTTCACATATATACAAATTTTGTTATAGAAATTGAAATAGGAAATTGGGGGTGAAAATCCTTTGGTGATTAATACTCCTCCGAAACAAGCAAGAAATGAGCATGTAACTCAAATAAGATATTTTAAATACATTCAAGTACAATCTATCTACCATAGATGTACATAAAGAGAATTTTTATCAACATAAATAGAGTTTACTCCAAGTTGATCTACATATCCCAACGCTAATTGCATGCTTGTCAGAAATTGTATATTGTATATGAATAACAATAGCCTTGGTATACAATAAAGTCAATGTCATTTTAATATGGAGACATTTTTGCCAATATATGTAGATTTACTAAATCTAGCAACATCGTAAATCGTTAGTTGCTTTTAAGTTGCTTAATTTTAACTTAATCATTTATTAATGGAGAAATGAATTATTTATCTTTAGCACATTCATACACAATCATGTTTTTTTGTAACAAAGCCATAACAAAGCCTAAGTAATTATTTATTAAATTTCAACATTATTATTCTAATGGAGAAATGAATGATTTATCTTTAGCACTTTCATCCACAATCATGTTTTTTTCATAACAAAGCCATAACAAAGCCTAAGTAATTATTTATTAAATTTCAACATTAAACCAATACTCAATAACATATGAAAGAAGATATTATTGTTCAAGAATTTGAACAATTTCTCGATACACCTGTTATTATTGTTTTTCTTAATCCTTCTTGTTTCTTTGTTCTTGTTTTTAAGAAAATTAGGACAAAGCTAAAATTAAGTAGCTTAAAAGCACAAGCAAAAAACCATAAGCACAAAACCTGAATTAAAATAAGAACCTAGATAAAATAGACACTTAGTTAACCCATTGTTAGCAAACCCTAGCTAGGAAAAGGTGTTTGAACAAAAAGAACCTGACGTGCAAACGACCCAAGGAGATTGGAGATCAGTGAGAAATCAGTCTGATCTGAGTTATCATAAGAAGAAATCTAAAAACTTGAAAAGTTCATTAAAATAAATCTAAAAACTTGAACTAACTTAAAAAAAAAAAAAAACTTACTTGGCTCTGTAGTACCCAAGGTAGTCCTTTCCATAAAAAGAATACTATTATTTTCAAGATTATCAAGAAAATTGAAAGAAACCTCCTTTGGAAGAAACAATGGAAATCGATTTCCATGAAAAGAAAAAGAATACTATTATTTTCAAGATTATCAAGAAATTTAATTGCCAGCAGAGAAAATGATTTCAAAAACCTGAAATAGTTGTTCCGTCTCGAGATGATTGAACAAGAGAAGCCACCTCGTCAAGAAGAGGAAATAATTCTAATAGCAATAGATGAACCGAGCGAAGAAACTCCAACAAAAATTGAAAACAACCTCCTTTGGAAGAAACAAAAATTTGAATAGTTGAAGAAGTTTAAAAGCGAGAGGATCCGTGAGTTGGTTGATAACCGAAGTAGTCCGTTCAAGAAGTTGAAAATCCAATACAATTCAAACAATGGAAATCTGAACAGTTGAAGAAGTTTAAAAGCGAGAGGAGTCGTGAGTTGGTGATAACTGAAGCAGTCCGTTCAAGAAGTTGAGCCATGAGTTGGTTGATAACCGAAGCAGTCCATTCAAGAATTTGAAAAGCCAATACGAGAAATGAGTCAGTTGATAATAGAATCAATCAGTTCACAATTCAAATAGGATTAGGTGTTGGATCTAACGGTTAACCTTTTTCCAATCATCTAATGTTGTATCCAACGTTGCAGAACCATACAGAGTGGCAGTTAGGAAAGTTATTCTCAAATAAGGACGCCTTAAGGCATAATTAACTAGAGTTGGAATTGTGATTGTCAAAAAAAGGTACAAGGGAGGGTAATGTATATATAAAAGAGTAATTGAATAGAGTTGGAATTGTGATTTAAAAAAAGGTACAGGGAGGGGTAATGTATATATAAAAGAGTAATTAAATAGAGTTGTACCAGTATTTTTTTAAAAAAGTTTGATAGGACTACATGCTCATCATATTCAATATATCACTGAGGGAACCCTTGACTTCACATCAAAGAATTGAATAGTTTACTTCACATTAATAAGTGCCTTAAAGAGCCCCAGATGCAGGTGTTAAGGCTTGATTATACGGCGCATGGCCTGTGGGACGGCACGTGGCAAGGCCACATGGCCACCCACGGGTCTCACTTATGGCAACCCTCTGCATTTATGTATATAGGCCGTCACCTTGCGTGGCATTTATTTCGCTGCAAACGTCGAGGTGGCCTCCACTGTTTCAAAATTCCACTCCCTTGTTCTTTTCCTCGGCCTTCTGACTCTACGCTTTATTCCTCTGTGACGCTCCGTCTCCTCCTTGTTGCTTCTATGCCGCCACTACTCTCGCCTCTGCAAACTAGATGCTCCCCTGAAGCTGTGGAGCCCAACTCTCGCACATCCTATGGGCAGTGTTGAAACCTGGGCAAATGTATTGAATTTCTCCCTGGCTTTCATCACTCTCAGAGCCTCTTCTGTCAATTGAGTTTCTCGGCCTCCTGCGGCCTTAATTCACCTTCTGCTTCTCTGCTTGCCCTTGCCAGCATTGCCCGCTCCTCTGCTCTGTGCACCCTTCATCCACTAAGTGTCAACATGCCACGGCTCAAACATCGCATGCGATGCCGGAGGGGTAGTTGCAGAGGTCGTACCTCTCGTCCGCAACACTTCTCCCTGTCTGACTCTTCATCGTCATCTCTTGAGCACTCTTGGGGCCGATATCCTGACACCCGCAGTGGGCGTGGTCGCCTTCTCGGCTCCTCCCCTGGGCATCTTGCTTCTAAGCCAATAGCGTGTCCTCCACCCCGCCTCAACGCCTCTGCCGCCATGCAGAACCTAGCCACTGCCCACTTTCAATTCTAATGCACATCCGACCGCCCTCTCATCGTGGCGACCATCTCTATTTCCTTTCGCGAGGTCTCTGGTGTGGGTCCTGGCTCCTATCAACCCATCCCGCCTCTGCGTCCTAGGAATGAGCTTGGTCCTTCTGAGGAAGTGAAAACCCAACAGGTCCCTACAGGGCATAATTCTGGTTCGACGAGCGGTGGCAGTTCGAGCTACTTTAAGGAAACTTGTATGCAGGAAGGAGGAAACGGTGATGATGTTGCAGTGCCTCAACGTGGCCCCCTGCTGGCCGATGATGATGAGTACATATGTCTGATCATTGAAGAAACTCCTTAAGCTTCTCATGGCGTCTAGGTCCTCAGGTCTTTTCCGAGTCAATTTTTCTAGTTCTTTTGGTTGGTTATCTACTCACTTCTATGCGGGACGTATTTTCTTATGTCATTATGTCGCTGGTTTCCTCTATAGAGGCAACACTTTAAACTCTACATGGGCTGGTTTACCCATGAGAGCAGCTCCATTTTTGCTATTTTGCTAGACTTGTGCCACTGATGTTGGCCTAAACTGCTGAGGCCCAAGCCTCTTTGTACCATATGTTTTACTAATAGAATTTACTCTTACTTAGAAAAAAAAATAAGTGCCTTAAAGAGCACCTGATTATCATCTATCCAAGACCCCATGGACTAAGTTGTACTTATAATTGAAAAGCTCAAATTTTAGTATTTTTTTTTAATTATATCACAAATTTTATTTAATATCTTTAATAAAGAGTTATATTTCTAATTAGGTGATTTTATATTCATATCACATATTAATTGGGGTGATTCCATATCTATGTAACAAGGATTTAACAGGATTTACATTCAACCAAAGTTTTTATAGGAAGTGAACATTGTTTAACTATGAAAAGCTTTCACTTTCCATGGTAAGATCTAATTTTTTGAATCAACATGAAGACTTTTGAATTTCCATCACATGATTCAACCCTTTAATTATAACTCAATTGGCTGAACCACATTAGCTGGTTTGAAAAGTCACCTAATCCTAATGATGTGATTATATTGTTAATATATATATTTTTAGATGATATCATTATCCTGATGATGAATTACAATTGGTAGTTCGCGGGTCGTTCCTAAAATTCTCATGTGATTTCCCGGAAGATTTATATTCTAAATTTTTTTAGATATTAGATAATCTTACTATATAATTAACTTGGATGTAAATTACTTTCTAAAATGAATGTAAATATCAAAATGATATAAACGTGGTGTGTAATATTTTTGCTTATTATTTATTAAAATTATAAAATATTTTTTATTTTATTATTTTGTAAAATTTAATTTGAAAAAAAATATACAATTAAATATTTATTTTTTTATATAAAATCTTAAAATTAAAAAACAACTTAAAATTCAATTATAAATATTTTTTTAATAAAATCTTAAAATTAAAAAACAACTTAAAAATCAATTAGAAATTAAAAAAAAAAAAAAAAAAAAACAAACAAACTTAACTTCAATATAATTTTATTAACTCTTAATCTAAAAATCCACTTAAAATGTCCCTGTACTTTTCTTTTTATCATAAAAAAAAGTATAATCCGTATAGATTTACTTTTCATTATTTACCAAATTCATAAATATATTAATAATATTTTAAAACTATATTGAAAAATTTAATAGTAGCTAAATCTTGATAAACTTAAATAACACCCTAAATAACATATGTTTCTCTATTTTAAATCAAATACAAAATCTAGAAACTGATCATTGAAAATACAAAATCTAGAAACTGATCATTGAAAGAATTAACGAAACAAATTACAATTCAACTATAAATTTCCCTCGACATTTTGCATGGACATTTCTATGTTTTCCCATAAAACATAATCTAAATAAAAGTTTTATACAATTTATTGAAACTTAATCTAAATAGAGGTTTTATACCATTTATTGCACTCCATTTTGTTTAGGGTTTCTTTTTCCACGGAGAATTTAAATGCAGACAGAGTAAGACTAATTTGTATGGGGTTCCTTTTAAAAAAATTTAAATGCGAACTGAAAGAAATAAACCCAAGGAAAATTTAACCTGTCCATTAATTAACCCATCCTGATCTTTAAATTGATAATTTAAATCAATGACCAAGCTAATTCTGGGCTAGGCACACATGCTCCATCATAAAATACCATTTATATTGTACTAAACTACTAAGTGAAAAAATCGGATGAAAATAAAAACCACTGGAATATGTGAATTCCACAAAACTCAGATGAAAATAAAAACCACTGGAATATGTGGACTCCAAATAAGAAAAAAAAAACATTTCATAAATATATAAGATATTTGGCTTCTAATCGTTAAAAACCATTTCAACTTTAAAACCAAATTACTTCCAAAACATATAACTGCAGGAAAATACCAGGCCAGGCCGGCTTAGAGAAATATGACCAGAGTCGTGAATTTAGCAAATGAGAATTAAACTAGATCATTACATTCATTTACTTAGCAAATGAGAAATTAAACCAGATCAATACATTCCTGTAGTATTCTGATAATACCAATAAGTCTGAAAATAAAAAAGAATTGAAGACATAAATCATAACCCATTGATTCATGAGCAGCAAAAATATTTCAAGTTCCGGGTGCTATTTTACCTGATACGTCCACTCTATAAAATGACCATTCATTTTACACCATCAAAATCACCATAAAGCGGCATTGTACAAATGAAGGGAGTACTCCAGAAAAAGCCCATGCTCGGCCATACTGCAATTCTCTACCTAATAAATGTTTTGGGATTTCCTTTCCCATGTTTGCATTAATAAAGGGGATTTCACAAATAACTGCCAGAGAAAGATTTCTCAGCCTCTGAATCCGTAGAGATTTCAACCCTGTCTCTTTAAGGCGCAGACGATGTCCATGGTAGTCATAGTCTTTCACTATAGTGGTCACAGTCTTTCTCCTAGTGTGCTCTCTGTATGTCACTGCATCTTCGTTGACATTCTCCACGAAAATCTTCAAGAAGCCTCTGGTTTGAGGTCACTGATACGATTGACGCCTCCTCTGCCTCCTCTCGTGGCGAGACCCCTGATGGTAGGCTTGGTGATGCCTAAATGATATATTTCAGAACTTTCCTATGCCTAAACTTATTCAATTACGGTGTATTCATGGCAAATGGAAATGAAACTGGCGGTAAACCAATTCAAATTCAAATCGAGCGGTTTCAAAATTTATGTTCGGAATAGCGAAGTCCGAGTGCCGAAAAAGGTAATCCCCAGGTTGGCGGTCATCCCCAGCAGGCCTGGAAATTGACGTCCTACCGGACGTATTTTAATTTCGAGGACGTATTTTACGGTCACGCAAAAATTGTGCACGTCAAACCTGACGTGTAAAATACATTGAGTCCCGTCATTTTGACGTTCACTTAAAAATAGAAACCGTAATATTTTATTGTATTCAAAAATATAAATTCTCAAATTATTTATTATATATTATAATTCACATACAGGAATTTCTAAATTTACGTGGAATTTCTAAATTTACTTTGGAGATTTTAAATTTCATATGATATGATAACTTAGCAATAATATTAATTATCTTCAATGTACACACTGCACACTGGCACAGTATACGCCGCCGACTGTAACAACTTTCCAATTTGTTTCATGATTTTTCTATTTATTAATTTCCAAAGAAATTTACCAGATTGCTTTACTGCTTTGTCATCTTGTTCCATAAATTTGTTGAAGAATTTGTCATCTAGTTCCATACTTTTCTCTACTTACTAATTGCGAAAAGTAGTAACTATTAACATCGATCTATATATCACAGATTCACATACATTTTTTAATTTACCCTACCCGAATGCACTGTTAAGAATTTGTTGAAGACTGCACTGTTGAAGAATTTGTGGTTGAAGTGTGCATTCTTTCTCGATCGGAAGTGTTACTGCTATCAGCGTAATCTCCGAAGTGTTACTGCCAATCGCGATCAGCCTAATCTAACCAGCGTGGGAGCATCCTAAACTAAGGTAAGGTTGGTAGCTTGAGCTTTGATGCATTTTCAAATTCACGAGAAAAAATGTGTGAATTTTTTTTTTTTTGTATTTCATTTCATTTGTATTTATTCTATTTTGTTAATATTTTGTGGGTTATAATACATTAATAATTTATATTAAAAATTTTTGCATATGATTCTGCACATGTTATATTAGTCCACAAAACAAAATTACGAGTTTTTTGTGTCAATAATTAAATTAATTTATTATGTAACTTGCTCAAGTGTTTTTGAGAACTCTGTATTGCTAATATTTTTGCAATAAGAATTGTAGTAATAGACCAATAAGCTGTATACTGGAACATTCTTGTACAGGCTCAGAAAATTTTCACCTTGAAGCATGTAGACAACTCAGACCTCTGATAGGGACAATTTCAAATAGATTGCAAACTATGGTAGATTTTAAATTTCAGTGTAAAATGAACTCGGTCTATATGAAAATCAACAGTGGAAGAAAATGCTCAAATTTGTGTCATTTACTTGAAGTTTATTAACTGTGATAAGGCTCCTTCAAGATCGGTCTTATTGCTTGCAGACTTATCTGTTGAAGGCATACATTTGGACAACTCGGATCTCTGATAGGGACAATTTCAAGTAGATTGCAAACTATGGTAGATTTTAAATTTCAGCGTAAAATGAACTCGGTCTATATAAAAATCAACAGTGAAAGCTAATGCTCAAATTTGTGTCATTTACTTGAAATTTATTGACTGTGATAAGGCTCCTTCAAGATCGGTCTTATTGCTATTGACAAACCCATGAACTATTGCAGACTTATCTGTTGAGAGTCGTTCACCATGTACGGTTACATTCTGGATTTCAAAATAACCTCCAAGAAAATCGAGTCTCATATCATAAACAAGGCCATCCAGAAGACAAACATTATTGCAAGGGGATCACGGAATGGGTCACTTCTCGTTTTCATAACCCTAAAATCAAGAAACCCTAAGTATTAAGAAATTTGTTCGGACACTGTTTCCTGTAGAATATTACAGGAACAAATTTGTTCAACATAACAAATATCACAAAGTTCCGAAGGTTTATCAATATCAAAATAGTACGAGAATGAAACTAAAATTAGACTAAATACAAATATCACAAAGTTCCGAAGGTTTATCAATACCAAAATAGTAGGAGAATGAAACTAAAGTTAGACTAAATACAAATATCAAAAAGTTCTTAATGTTTATCAGTATAATAAAAATAGTCGGAGTCGGAGAAGACTAATTGTATATAAGTAAGTCAAAGGTAAAATAAATGGTAGTGATTCGTGAATGTCGTGTGAAAGACGGTTCTCGAAAAAGGAAAACTTAATTGCGTGAAGACCACGGAAAGGTAAGGTCCTTTTCCGTTGCAAACTTGCATGTTTTCCATGAAAAAAAAAAGAAAGAATAAATACAGTGGTAAGTCTTTACCTTTTCCGTTGCATGTTTTCTATGAAAAAAAAAAAAAGAATAAATACAGTGGTCAGTTCTAATGTCGAAGGCAAGAATCATTTGTCAATTTCTGTTGGATGGTGAATATTGTTATAAGTACTGCGGGAGGCTGATGTTTTTTTTGGTTTAATTTGGAATTATGACAAGAATCATTTGTCAATCTGTTGGATGGTGAATATTGTTATAGCTTGAGACCACTATCCTAGAGCTTCAAGCCCGTTTAAGAGTCACTTGTGCAGCAAACTATAGACAACTACTCAGATAAGAATAATTAGTGGAATTCATCTTGTGAATGACTCAGTTTTTTTGGGAGGGTCAAGCTTAGATCTGTGGTAGCCACTTGGATAGTCATCTCTTCAAGTTCATATTGGTAACTTGTGACTAGTGAGGTAGCTCGAACTAGTCTGTGGAATAGTAGTTGCAGTGGCTCATAATTGTAGCACTAACATCTCATATACGTGTCATAAAAATCTCATAATTTTGAAATAAAGAAGGTTTATGTTTGTTTTGTGTGTAAGGTCATAGACCCTAATCTTAACATTTGAAAAAATATCTTGTAGAATTTGGAGCTTACTAAGAACCTACCAAACCTAGAGTGAAGACAATCCTTGGAGCAGTCTTTTAAGAACCTACCAAACCTAGAGTGAAGACAATCCTTGGAGTAGTCTTTGAAGACGGGTTGAGATATATACATCGTGAAGAGTAGCTTATTGAGGACATTAATTTTGAATAAAGACAGGTTAGGCTGAAGTCTACATTGGATAAATAAGACTTTGTGGAGTGGCCTCATTTAATAGTATTTTTTTATTAACTTTATTAACTTGATAATGGCATGTTATTGACATTTCACAAATTTCGTGGTGCAAATTTTTTTGGTTGCAGTTATTTTTTTAATTTTATTTTTTTATGTTTTTGGTGTTTTTCACCTGAAGTTTATACTAATTTTTTTTATATTTTGTATTTTTTTAAAGAAATTATAGTGTGATTTTTTTTATTTTTTTTAAATGCATATAGAAATTCTAAATATTATTCCTTCCAATAAAGGAAAATTTCTGGAATGAAATTGGTATTTCTCGAAAGAGAAGTAAAAGGTTTTTTTCTTTACTTTACATTTTTCTCATTGTAATCATCACGATGGTTTTGTTATTTATTCAAATCAAGTTGAGTGTTGAGTACTTTACTTGTATAAAATGCTAATGTGAATATGCCATTTTAGATTGAAGTTGCACAACAAAAACATGTAGTTATTAACATTTTTTTTCTTTACCTTTTTTTTTTATGAATCTTGAATAAATCTCATAGTTGAAAAGTGGAAAAGTGCAAGTTATCCAAAGCCTTGGTGAAAAAAATCGACCATAAATTTCAATCTGGAAGCATATACATATTCAGAATTAAGTAAATTGATAAACTAATTACAATATTAAGTTATTTAGATAGATATAGTAAAATATTTTAAATTTATTTTATAATTTTATTTTATTAAAAAGATTTATCTTAATACTTCATAAAATATCATATCTTTAAATCTATTTTATTATTTTATTTTATTAAAAAACTAACGGTTAACTACAATACTTTGTGCTAACTCTCTATTACTTTAAAAATATTAATCAAGTAAATAAAAAAACATTATTATATTATGTTATAGTTCTTCTCTAATTTCAAACTTTACATTATAATTGAGACAATGAAAATATACTCTAAAAATACAAAATTACTAATATATTTAAATAAATTTAATAAAATATTTATATTAATTTTATTTATTAACCCATAAAATTACATTATTAAAATTTAGAACTATTATCCGTGATCTGCTTGCAACACGAGACTGAGATTCAAGTCTGTATGTTATTCAAGAGTCTCTAGACTGAGCCTGTTTGTGTGCCAGGTAGCCTTCGGATTACTCTTGCTACGCAAGGATAAATCTGATAAATGCCACAACAGTCTATCTCAATGGAGATTTAATGAATCCTTTGTATAATTCCGCTGCATAAAAGTTTAATAAAATATCGTGTTGTTTGATCCTGTAAATGGTAGATGCAAAAGTGTCATTCCATTTCATTGCCCACTTTTAAACACTTTGAAATGAATGTAAGATCATTTTGTCACCTTCAAATCTCATTTTCAGGTGTTGAGTTGAATTATTAAATATGAAGGTATGTTTTTACTTGATTATAGGCTTGCATGTGAAGCTTGTTGAATTTAGCTGTTATGAGTTGTTATATATAATAGTTAAACTTTATTTAACAATTTTTTAAACTCCATTAGTATGATCTATTGTAATTGTTAATACTTTCTATTTTAACATTTAACATTTTTTAACATAGTTTTTTATAATTGGTTTAACAATACTTATGTTTGTTAGATAATAAATAAATATGCATTATTAAAAAATATTAACTTTACTTTTCACGTATATTTTTTTTATACAGGTTATTATAAACCTACAAATGTCTTAAAAGAGAAAGATACAAGCTACAATTGGGGAAATGTATGGATGGACAAAAGGACAAACTTCAGAAGCTCAAAATAATATAGAAACACCTCAAGAAACCCATAATGCTCATGTAGAACAACAATTACATGAAATTTTTGGAAGTTCTTCTGATGATGATCTAGATGAAGAAACAAATGAAGTTGATGAAGAAGTTGCTAATAATTCAAAAATGAAAGTGCAAACAAAAAGATACTTTCGTATGGAATGGTTAGATAAGTTTCTTTGGTTGAATTATGTGAGGTGTGATGATAAAATAGCTATGAAGTGTAATTATTGTGAGAAGTATAGGATGAATGGACCATGGGGTTTAGGGAATGGTTGCACCACCTTACAACACGATGCTCTTGTTACTCATGAAAAATCATTGGTACATAAAGATGCTAAGGCAAGATGGATAAATGCACTAGAGGGAAAGATGAAACTAATTCCAGATCATATTAGACAGGTTGAAGATGCCAATAAGGAAAGGGTGATTTCTACAATGAAAGTAGCATATTTCATCTGTCAAGAAGATTTATCTCTTTCGAAGTATGAGAAACTTTGCAAATTTCTAATGGATGCAAAAACTCCATATATGCCAAAGTCTCAAGAATACTCTTCCTACACAAATCGTAAGTCTGAAAATGATTTTATATATTGCATATCAAAACATCTTGAACAGATTCAAATAAAAAATATGTTGGAAATTCGTTTCTTCTCATTAATGGTTGATGAAAGCACTAATCGAACCTTAGAGAAACACCTTGTTGTTTATGCAACATATTTAGATTCAAAGGGCCTTGGGCCACGTATCTCACAGTTTATGAAGCTCAATGACATAGTGGATGGAAAAGAGAAAACAATATATGATAGTGTCAATCAATTAGTAGATGTTAGAGGTCTTGAATATAAAAATTTGATAGTTGTTTCTACAGACGGGGCTTCAGCAATGATTGGACATGAAAGCGACCTTGTTTCATTTTTGAAAAAGAACAATCCAAACCTTATTACAGTTCATTGTGTGGCTCATCGTGAGTCTTTAGCAGCAGTAGATGCTTCTAAGAAAATACCTGAGTTATCATATGTTGAAAAAATTGCAAACAAAGTGTATTCATGGGTTCAAAACTCCCCAAAGAGAAATAATGAACTTAATGATTTGCTTAGAGTCATGCAGATTGATGTTCTTGATGTTCTACATATACATTCAGTGAGATGGTTATCTAGGGGGGAAGTTATTATAAGACTTGTGAAGCTTATGCCTGCAATTCTAACTTTGTGGAAAAATGAAAAAAAAACTTCATCATGGTATGATAAGGCACGGATATATTCTATCCAATATTGTTTACATATGCTTGCTGATGTGCTAGGGGAATTGAATAAGTTGAATATGACTTTTCAAGAAGAAACTGTAGACATTACAACTATTGGTTTGGCTCTTGAAGTAACTATAAGCACATTATCTAGATGGTTTCTGAGAAAAGAAACATTTGCAGAAGGGACAATTTATCTTTCAAAATTTTTAAGTGATTCTCAAAATGGATACATTGATATTAAAGATGAAGAGACAATTGTAGAGAGACATGAATTATGATACATCTCTATCTCAGCCATGGATATTGAATCCAGTGAAGCAAGGAAACAATCTATGAAGCCTTATATTGAAGGTACATAAGAGAGTTGTCAGCAACTCACAGAAGGTTATATAGAGACTCTCATAGACTCTTTAAATGAAAGATTTACAGACCTTCATCTTTTTAATGCAGAAAAATTGTTCAGCCCTTGTTATTATCCAGAAGAGCGTCACAATCGTGAGAAAAATTCAGAGCGTTGGATTTTAAAGCTTTTTCAACATTTGCAACATACTATATCAAGATATGCTGGATTTGTAGCTTTATTTGATGTTGAATCTTGTAAAAGAGAGTTGCACCCTTGTGAGGGTTTTTCTATGAAAGAGGCATGGAAAGTCTTTCGTAACACAAAACAATGGCACAAAACTTATCCTAATATGATGAAATTATGGCAAGCTGTGCTCACCATTCCTGCAAGTACAGTAGATTGTGAAAGAGGATTTTCTAAGTAAAACATCACCAAGGACATTAGAAAATCAAGGCTAGGGTTGGATACACTAGATGCTTTAATGAGAATATCTTTGAATGGAGCAGAACCATCTAATGTTGATTGGCATGCAGTATATAAGGTATGGAAAGATACAAAGTCAAGAAGGATTCTTGAGCTTTGAAATTTGTTATAGGGTATGTTTAATAGAGAATCTATGTATTAAGATATTCCTATTGAATTTTTTTTTTGTAATTTCTCCAGAAATTTTTACTTTAAATTAAGAATAATTACCATCTATTATTGCAAAATTTTTTGTATTTTATCTAAGAATTTTGAGTTTCTGTTATAATTTTTGCAAGGATTTCATTGTTTAAATGTCCTACTATAAATTCATACCATTAATTTGATAGACCACTCACACTCCTCACACTTTGAGGCTTGGATGGCCAAGGCTGCTGGATGTTGCACATTTTTTATTAGAATCACTACAAATGTATTGATAAGTCACTACTATATGTGTAAACTATATGATTTTAAAATAAAATTTTATGAACAATTTATGAAGAAAATAGAGTTATGGCTGGATTATTGCATAAAAAAAAAAATGTTGGAAGATATAATGCTACTCATTTAGTTTATTAGCATTTGCACTATATGATTATATCTTCAATCTTTATGAACAAAATATAGAGCTGTGGCTTCTTTATTGCATAAAAGAGGTGCAGGCTGGAAGGATGGAATATCCAATGCTACTAGTTTAGTTTATGAAAGGTGGATAATTGAGATAAAACGTAAAATGAAGGGCACGTAAAATTTAAAAACGTCATAAAATTTTCATTTGACAGGCAAAGGGGATTTGAAATTCCAGGCCTGATCCCCAGGCTGCCCGAAACACATTATCTAACTGACCAGGGCCTTGCTGTTCTCTGTCATCGGAAACGTATTTTTTTCCGGCCGACCATTATTTCCGGGAAAATTTGCCAGCTAGCTAGACTACACGTGAAATGTATATCCTTTTTAGCGACTGGGAGAAGTCATGAATTAATCGCCTGCAGGTAAGGACAGGTATGATATGGCATGACATGGCATGCTCATTAGTACTCTTAAGAGTGTTAATGGGCCAATAGAGTGGAAAATATTGGTTGCCTTAGGTATGCAGATGGAATACCTAAAAAATATTATATTCAAGATCTTAAATGCTGTCAAAAGGTTTGAAATGTTGCATGCATAGAGGTTTGATCTTAATTGTAAGCATAAAATGGATAGAAATGGGTATAATGACCATTAGTAAGGTTTTATTCGAGCAAAGCCCACTTTAATATGGTGTAGATTTTATAATTTAATATTGGGAGATGTGTAGATATTATACTTGATTTAAAAAATAATTATAAGAAAAATTATATAGGAATATTTTTTTTTAATATTTTATTTTAATATAATTTTATAATATTTTTTAAATTAAATGTAAAAGAAAAAAGGTATATGGAGATGTTGTAATATCAGTAAATATTTGGTAAAAACAAATAATAATATAAATAAAAATAAAATTAAAAAAACACAAAATTAATAATTTTATTTATAATTATAAACATAAACATAAAATAAATAATTATATTTATAATTATAACTAAAATAATTATGATTAGCGATAAAATTAATTTAGATCGATCTGAATTTCGGTTTTATGAAGCCTTAGAGGGATCAAACATTTTGAGATGCAAACTATTTTTAGAGTGAAAAGAGATTATGCAAATCATTTTTTAAGTGAAAAGAGATTTGATCTCTCTTGAGGTGCAAACAACTTTTAGAGTGAAAAGAGATTTGATCCCTCTAGTAAATCAGCAGTTAAAATGGATCTAGACTAGTTTATTTAATTGTTAAATTTTGAAAAAATATGTTAAAATCATAATTATATCTAAATTATATAAATAACTCCATTTAACATTGTGGCTTGATGTATGTCTTAAAATTGTTTCTGATTGGTTAAGAGTTCATTTAATTTGGATGTAAAGATTTAAGGAAACAATCTAAGAGAAACATCTCACAAAAGTGAAACAAGTTAACAACCCAACACAAAGACTACCCTTTATATATCAACCATGGGTAATTCCAAGTGATATAGCTTTTTTTATTAAATAGTGATGAGTCAGCGTACACCACCAATTCTTTTGACATATAAAATTTTAAATCAATATTAACATATTTGTATTATTGATTTTGGTTTTTTCAATAACAAAGAAATACCTATAAACTAGACATCTTATATATATATTTTTAAACAATATGAATTCAAACTAATTTATCAATAAAACAATAATTACAAAATTTAATACATATATTAAATATTATTTTTATGAAATAGTGAAATTGAAATTAATAAAATGAACTCACTAAACCTTTAAAATGAGATAAAAAATAATAATTAAATATATAAAAAAATCTTTTGGTTATTTTTGAATGTTAATGAAAAATGTTCATTGTGACTTGATTTAAGGATATATATTATAGTAAATTTATGAGAAGTGTATTTTGAAAGAATTTTAAATAAATAATTTTAAAAGTGCAATATTTATTAGAAATTTGGTTTTTGTAATTTATAAAATGTATATAATTTTTTTTTGGTGATAGTCACATATAAACGTATTTTATAGACCTAATTATCAACAAGACAAAATGAGTGATCTGACTCGAGAACTAGTTTAAATAAATATATATGCTAGTTGTTGCTTATTTGACTAGAATAAAGGGGAAAAAAAATTAACTAGCAATTGCACCTAATGTTGCAAAGGAAACGCCGTAAGGAAAATGCTAGGGAGAGATGAACAGTAATTAATTGGTCCTGGCTACAAGAACAACTTAACAAAATACCATGACTGTATATGGATCAGTGAGTTGGAGAAGCATCGATTTATTTTACAATGATTTTGAAGAAGCCATGTAAAACTGGTAGGACCCCAAACATTAGGTTAATAATATCTAAGATGGGATAGATGTAGTAGAATCCTTTTTGGATGCCACGGAATACAAAGTGACATAAGAAAAACGATTTCCTGATATGGATGTAGTGTTAAAGGGTACTCCTACTCACTGGTGGGTGGGCTATGCAGAAGGAAGATCTTCCCATCTGGGATGTTGTTTAGCCAATTATGATGCATAGGTTCCAAGTTATAAATAGTCTCCATCCACCAAAAATTGCGGGGATTAGCCAACTCTGTGTATGGACATAGATTTTATAGTGCTTATGGCATAGCAATTATCCGAGTACAGAATGACAAGTGAGCAAATGGTGGTGAATGCTTTCTTATCTTGTGTGATTGACTGATATTGAGAAATGTGCTAAAACGTAGAGGAAGTTGTTGCCTTTGAACCAGCATCCTAATCACCAACAACAATTCACCAGATATGAAATACTCATCTGGTAGGTCCATGCACTGGAGATCTACATACATTCAATCTATTCAAAATAACTCTGATATGGTATGTACTGTTGGGATACAAACGTTCAATCTATGGGAAATTAAGAGGCTTGGAAATTCATCCATACAAAGAAGAGCATTTCGATATAATGATGAAGGTTTGCGAGTTCATCCAGTTACCTTTACCAGGGAATAGTGGAAGAACTCATATATGGTATGCACTAGGCAATGAGATGAGTATTTTGTCAGTAGCATTGCAGCGCTTGGTTGACTAGAATGATACATTTACATATAATGATGAGACCTGTTAATTCATCCAAAAGAACTGTCCATGGCCTATTGGAAAAGAAAAAACTGGTTGACTAGAATGATACATTTGCATATAATGATGAGACCTGTTTAGTCATCCAGAAAAAGTGTCCATGGCCTACTGGAAAAGCAAAAACTGGTTGACTAGAATGATACATTTGCATATAATGATGAGACTTGTTAATTCATCCAGAAAAACTGTCCATGGCCTACTGGAAAAGCAAAAACTCTTTTATGGTAGAACTGAACAGTGAGATGGTTATTCTGTCAATAGCATTGCAGAAATAAAGACAACAATGAGGCTTGGGAATTCATACAATAAAGCTTTGTCCAAGGCCCACTGGAAAAATATTTTTATATGGTATGTACTGAATAATGAGATAAGTATCATGTCAGTAGTATTGCAGCAAAATTGGTGAATTTAATCATCTCTCCAGATTCCCGATTTCTCTCATTGCACTGCATGACTCTGTGTTTCAAAATGCAACCTTATTAGTGATCAATGTCACACCTATTAACAAAGTGATTTATCCAAAAGATAAGACCCTAGTCATTTCTATGTCAATTACTTTAAAATGTAGAATTTCATATTAAAGTAGGTAGTTCAGTAAGTTCCATCCACCAAAAATTGCGGGGAAAATACATTTTCAAAATTCAAAAACCCATATATAATATTTATATATCAGGCACCTTCTTCTTTTATCAGAAATTATTGTCAACTGATCTTGCAACATGAATACCAGGTCTTCTAGGAGTTGTATGACAATCTAACGATTTTGCATATGCAGGTCAGAAATGCCATAGATCCAAAACTATTGATTAGATAAAAATTTATTCTTTTGCACCGTTTTTTCATGATCAAATAGAAATTATGCATCTGTAAAAATTTTATTGATTTCGCCGTCCTTTTGTGTAGAACATAAACAAAGTTACATTATTGCTTTCATGTCAGATAACACTGTACAAGCAGCTCAACAAATGTATTTTTTAAAAGAGGAAAAAGTGGAAAGGGAACCTTTCAGGATCTTTCCAATGGAAGCATTCCAAATCAGAAAGAAAGGAAAATAGCTGTAGCCGTTTGACAGAAATTAGAGTCTTGTTTGATGTCATTGTGTTTATATCATTGCACCGAGCTAACCATTTCAATTGCTTTAAAATATCCATGTAACATTTACAACACAATAAAAATTAGGTGTCCCATGTCTACTGCTTAAAAAACAGAAAACAGAGGAAAAAAATCCCCCTGAATCAATCTTCACCAGTTCGTTTAAACAACAGGTTTGAATTTGATGTTTTTATATCCTTCTCAATGCTTGATAAATTGAGAGTGGGGTTAAGATAGGTCCATTCTAGTTGTTAACTAAGAAACCACACATATATCTGCAAATAAGAATATTCAACACTATATAGAATACACATTGAAAACGATACCTTCCTCGAGATAGGTGCTAGATCTTAGGAATACTAAACCTCGTGTTGGAACTTCAACCCAATCTCTTTTTAAAAACTTTGTATCTCCCGAGATTGAATTCGCAGTTTTCTTCAGTGTTGAAGTTACTCCCTCATGGATTGGACCAGTACCAGGTTTGAGCGGTGACAGACCTCCTCATGAGACCTTAACACACATCAAACTACTAAAGAAGCCCTAGTTCTTCAGAGATCTGGTTTTTTTCAATATATTCCTTCTCCCCTCATATTGTGGAACTTCTCTGGCCTAGGTCTCGGGGTAACTATTCCACTAAAATGACTTGAGACTTGCATAAGATCCTGGTCCCTATTAAACTCGTGCAATTTGGGTGGAACCCTGGTGGACCAACTCTGTTAATCTTACCATCATCTGGTTGCCCCATTTGGTAGTTTGCATTCTTTGTTATGATATAATACTATTCAAAACAGCGAATTTCATTTGAAAATTTGTGTGCTGTAATGAGTACCATTTGAGCAATGAGAATCCCTATCTCCTAGTGAATTCAACGGGCAACAGTCTCAGTTTATGGTTTCAAACCAATTGTTTAAGTGAACACCTGCAGCAATGCACATTTTTTTTTCAATCCGGGCATTTTGACTTGTATCATTGTTTTACCATTTATCATTTTCTGTTATTTTCTGAAAATTGTTTTTGTTCTTAGCAGATGTGTATTGGCTTTAGCCTGTTTGCAGGAAGCATTTATTGAGCACATTTCCTATATCACAAAACCATTCATTGCTCTGTTTTTTAGTGAAATTTTGTTCTTAGAACATAAATTGCTGACTAGAGCTACATCTTCAGTTGTCTCAGATCACAAGCCATATCATGGTTCCAGATTGCTCTTTTGATGTTAAGGGTATGAAATGTTTAAATTCATTATCAATTTTTCAAATACTCTGTCATTTTGTTTGACTTTCAGGAAGGAATATAGCATCACAGCCTGGTCCGGTTTCTGTGAACCTTCCGCAAGTTTTGGCAGAGGCCAGCTTCCATGACACCCTTGGGACTGCTTACCATCATCTGGTTGCCCCATTTGGTAGTTTGCATTCTTTGTTATGATATAATACTATTCAAAATAGCGAATTTCATTTGAAAATTTGTGTGCTGTAATGAGTACCATTTGAGCAATGAGAATCCCTGTCTCCTAGTGAATTCAACGGGCAACAGTCTCAGTTTATGGTTTCAAACCAATTGTTTAAGTGAACACCTGCAGCAATGCACATTTTTTTTTCAATCCGGGCATTTTGACTTGTATCATTGTTTTACCATTTATCATTTTCTGTTATTTTCTGAAAATGGTTTTTGTTATTAGCAGATGTGTGACTTGCTTCTGCTGCATCAACTGTTTGTGGGCACATTTCCTATATCACAAAACAATTCATTGCTCTATTTTTAATTGAAATTTGTTCCTTAGAACATAAATTGCTGACTAGAGCTACATCTTCAGTTGTCTCAGATCACAAGCCATATCATGGTTCCAGATTGCTCTTTTGATGTTAAGGGTATGAAATGTTTAAATTCATTATCAATTTTTCAAATACTCTGTCATTTTGTTTGACTTTCAGGAAGGAATATAGCATCACAGCCTGGTCCGGTTTCTGTGAACCTTCCGCAAGTTTTGGCAGAGGCCAGCTTCCATGACACCCTTGGGACTGCATATCGGGTGTCTTACATTCAACGTCTGAACACCTCGGGTGGCCACCCTGGCACAATAAAGTGCAAGAATAAAGCAAGAGTCACAGTTCCCTTTAAAGCAGAATTCTGGTTTTACACGCAGGACAGGCTACCTCCCAAGGTACCTGCTGCCATTCAAGTGCCAGCCTCTTGGATTTCTCTCACAATCATCTATCTGGCAACATTCCCACGAGTTTGATGAGGTTGTCAAAGAGTACAGAACTATATCTATTGGGAAACCAGCTGTCTGGAGAAATCCCGCATAATATTGAAGGGCTGAAGCGCATAAAACCTTTGGACTTTTCAACTAATCAGTTGAATGGAACAATTCCTGAAAAAATTGCAAATCTGAGAGATATGGAAACCTTGGCATTGTGGGAGAACAACCTCGTTGATGTTTCAGAGAACAATTTCAGGGGTCCCCTGCCTACACATCTATGTGAGGGAAGGAACAATTCCTGAAACAATTGCAAATCTGAGGCACTTGGAAACCTTGGCATTGTTGGAGAACAACCTCACGGGGTCCATTGGATATCGCCACTAACAAGCTTACTGGGCAGCTACCACAGAATTTGGATACACATTCTGATCTTTCGCTCATTGATGTTTCAGAGAACAATTTCTGTGGTCCCCTGCCTACACATCTATGTGAGGGAAGAAATCTTTACGCGTTGGTTATTTTTTCAAACAATTTCAATGGGAGCTTGCAGTCCTTAAGACTCTCGCAACAGTCTGCAATACACACAACTCTATGAAAACCAGCTAACTGGTGAGGTTCGTCTGGCATTATGGAGCTCTCAAAATCTTATCCAATTGAAGCTCTATAATAATATGCTTGAGGGCCACATTCCTGAAGATATTGGCAGGGCTTTAACCTGATTTCTCGTATAATCTGGAGGTACACAACTCATGTCCTGGGCATACATGAATAACATATTTCAGATAAGGAAACATTTTTCGATTGTCCTGTATAATTTGTATATATCCTTAACGTATTCAACAACTGGCATGTGATTATAACCAAAAAATTTTATGAGTAATTATTAATCATTTTTATCCCAGCTACATCGTAAATAAACACAAAGCTATCTTACTACTATAAAACCCCTTTTGTAATTGAATGTGTCTGTGTGGATGTGGGTAGCTTTGGCTTGACAACCAAATGGAAAGAAACAAAAACGCAGCAGCAGAAGATTGATTCACTATATACATCTAAAGGATAAACCACTTACCTTTTGCTGCCACTTCTCGCTTGGGAACAATGCACCTGTTCTCCACCTCGCAGCGGTCCTGTTCCTGCACCCACAAGTACTAAAAACAAAATCACAAAAATAACGGTCTATATTTCGTATTCCAAGGGGCATCCAACAATCAAATTATGGGTTACCCTGGCAAAATTTTAATTTATGAGTGCTGGAATTTGGTAATGCAGATTGATGTCCTAGTTGCCTCAGAAATTTAAACAGCATACAGGAAAGTTTCTTGATGTGAAGCATCTTGGATACAAAAAACTGACTCAATTTGTTTATCAATACCGCGGCTCATTTCAGTGGACAATAAAGCCGCTCAATGCAGTCGGATATTTCCTGTACCTGTAATCAGGGAAATGATGGCCGATTCAGACAAAGCAACCTCCATTAACCTATTTCCTCAGACAAATTTTATAGTTAAACATGAAATGTCAAGAAAAGAGCAACAAAATTGAAGGGCAAAGAGATTGCATGATTTCATGAAAATCAAGAAAACTTACAGTTAAAACTTCTCAACCTCGTAAGAATGAAGACAGTGCATGAAATTTATTCTACCGAGACTATTCGCTGATTACTGCTTACAGGAAAGGCAGGGGAAAGCGAAACTGGGTAATTAGATAATGCAAGAAGCATCGGATGCAAAATATAGAGAAGCAGCCTAACCAGTATAAAACTATGTTAATATAGATATTTTGTTGGTCAAAATAAATGATAAGAGTCAGAAATAGAGAGCGTCTCTAGATAGCTGGAAGGCTCCACACAGAAACAACTCCACACAGAAACAGCTGAAAAGCTCCAACTCTTCCCATATACCTACCCTATGAAGGCCCTTAATTGCCCAAAATAACTCACATCCTCACTCTTCCAATAATAAACTAATATGAACTAAACTCCACACGAAACCAATTACTCTAAAACTCTTTCCAAATTATCAAATTATCACTATATAACAAAACACAGAGGATTGAATTGTGAAACATAAGCATTCCAAATAATTTAAACTGAACCAGAAATTCCTGTGTACTGTAGTTACCGTCGCCCGGATACATGTAGCAAGCTCAAATTGCCACCAGAGGCAGCTGTTGCATTAACTTCTTCGTCCGACATAGCTGAGGAGCGAGATTGGCTAATAGCGAAACTGGGTAATTAGATAATGCAAGAAGCATCGGATGCAAAATATAGAGAAGCAGCCTAACCAGTATAAAACTATGTTAATATAGATATTTTGTTGGTCAAAATAAATGATAAGAGTCAGAAACAGAGAGCGTCTCTAGTCCACGAATTTGAATAAAAATTTGTATACAAATGTTGTTTTATTCCATCTCCTCTGTGCATAGTAATTTGGCCGTGGCAGAGATTGGATTAGATACTGAGCCTTTGCATGGGTATGGAGAGTGCCTGGGGGGAGCTGGAGAGAATAAAGGGATGACCCAACAACTGAGCAGCAGTCCATCAATTGTGCAGACAGCAATTGATAAAGCTCCGGAAATTGGCAGACGCCGTGGGAGGAGGAGACGGTGGATCTCCATAACCGATTGCGCACATCAGGGCTGGCCAGTCTGGTTTCTGCCCGGGCGCCAGAAACGGGAAATGCCCTATATAGCACTCCAGCAGACTCAACCCCAAGCTCCATATATCGCCCGCGTATCCGTCATACCGTCCACCGTAGGTCTCGGGGTAGAATCTCTCCGGGCTCATGTAAGCACAGGTACCGACATAAGTATTGCAGGGATCCAATGTCTGAGACAGAATTCTGCTAACCCCAAAGTCTGCAATTTTCACTTCTTGTTTCTTGTTTATGAGCAGATTTGAGGGCTTTATGTCTCTGTGCACAATCTTGTGACGGTGCAGATATTTCAAGCCCTCCAAGACCTGCCTTGCGACCTGCGCCAAGAATTTCTCCGACATCATGCCGGATCTCCTTTGTTCCAGCGAGCCTCCGTCCATGCACTCCAATACGAAGTGGATCTCTTCCCCCTTTTCGAAGATCTCGTGGCATTTCACGATATACGGCGACTCCGTCTTCTTCAGAATCTCCATCTCTCGGATTATTTGCCGCCTCACAGTCTCATCGGGATTGCCATGAATGACCTTCAGGGCGTAAAGCGCTGAAGTCTTGCTGTGTAATCGGGCTCCCTCCCCATTCTTCCACCTGCCTGCCCCTTCTCTGCAGCAAATGCGCCTGTGCAGCGAATAACTGACTGATTAAGGTTTTGGGTTATGTTAGTTTTTTTAACTGTTTTATATCCACGGCTCATCTTCTTTCAATCGTCTAACAACAGATCTCACGATCACCAATTGTACACATAGGCAGGTAGCAAAGTTCATTTCAAATAAATACGCCTTACGGCGTAATTAATTTAATTTAAAAATAAATCAATTAATAATTATATAATATATAATTTTAATATATTTGTTTATTTTAAAATGAATTAATAAATAATTATATATTATATAATTTTAATATATTTTAAGATATATTTTTTCTAAATTAATAATGTAATTTTAATATATATACTAAATCTTAATTTAATTACTTAATTCAAAACATTATTTTTTGAGAATAGTTTTAAATATTATAATCAATAAGAATTATAAAATAAATTAATTTTAATATATTAAAAATCTCAAAGGTGAAAGAGAGGACAATAGGAAGAGGAAAGGGGTTAAAAGAAGAAAAAAACAAGAGAGAAAATCAAGAGGAAAGAAAAAACACCAACTAAAAATGCAATATTTATAAATTTTAATGAATATTTTAAATTTTATTATTTTTAAAATAATACATTCTATATATATATATATATATATATATTTTAATTATATATAATTGTTATTTTTAATTAAAATTATATAGAATTGATATTACTTTAGGGTATGTTTTAAAATTGTTTTTGTATCATTTGTTTTCATCACACATGCATACAAATAAGAGTAACCGGGTAGCAAGGTAACTCCATAGTTAAGCGTGCTTGAGCCAGATGTTATCTGGGATGTGTGACTTAAGATGGGTGACCTCCTAGGAAGTTTTGATTACCTAGTTGCCATTTGGGATGTGTGACTTAAGATGGGTGACCTCCCAGGAAGTTTTGATTACCTAGTGCAAGTCGAGAAAGTGATGATTGAAGTTATATGATTCATTGCACTAGTTTCAATCCGACTTCTTAACCTTTATTAACATCACATGATAAAATAAGTGCTACGTAGACTATTCAAAAATTATGAGAAATTAATTAATTAAAACTATCTCTCTTAAAAATAATCATATATAAATAACTTAACATAACTGAATCCCAAAAAAATAATATCTAAACTAATTATCTGATTACTTTGTTATATTGAGTTTTTCCACCAACTGATTATTTTTATATTAAGTTTTTCTTCCTAGAGGCATTAATTGATCGAAGGAAATGGAGTGATTGCATGCTTACCTGCGTACTCAGGGGCAGGTAGCCAAAGGTGCCGGCGAGCCTAGTTTCTACATAGAACTTTCCATCGGGGATCCGCCTTACCAATCCGAAATCGGAGACCTTGGCCCGCATGTTGTCGTCCAGGAGGATATTGGAGGTCTTGACATCTCTGTGAATGAAGCTTATCTGCGCAAGGCTATGGAGGTACTCAACTCCGCGGGCGACATCGAGGGCAACGCTAAACCTCTGTTTCCAATCCAGTGGCCTCAGCCCGGTCTCCGCCCATTCATACAGATGGCCCAGAGGACCTTGGGCCATATACTCGTACACCAGAACCTTTTCCCCGTCGTCCATACAATAATCTAGGCGAGCCTTATTTCCACTGCCATAGGCCCATAAATGCGCCCAGGCAGGGAATGCTCACCGCACGATGCCGGTGTCGAACCTTGGTAACCATGGCGATCTCTGCCTGGAACTCCTTCAAACGCATTGCTCTCAATAAACAGCCACTAAGCTTGTTGAAATCCACCGGCACTGTCCCTTCCAAATTCATCTCCTGAATGTTGATCCCACTCACTTTGTTGCCCGAGCAAGAAACCCCCTTCCACCCGCTGCACAGATCGTTGCCCGTCCAGGAGCTATCGACCTTCAGAGTCTTTGCCATTTCAGCCATCACGGGCAAGAAAGGCAAAAACAAACCCACAGACACGACCACAGCCAGTTCCCGTTCATCGCATACGAGTTAAAAACCAAGAGTCACACAAACTCAATTCGTATTCATTGCATACGAGTTAAAAACCAAGAGTCACACAAAATCCATTCGTATTCGAAAAATCCTGAGGCTTTTCAGTCTCCGCCATTTAGCCACCTATTTCGCCTCCAAATGCTACAAGTAAGAAGCACTTACTTGTGCTTCTTACTTGTAGAATTTGGAGGCGAAATAGGTGGCTAAATGGCCGAGACTGAAAAGCCTCTGGATTTTTCGAATACGCATGGATTTTGTGTGACTCTTGGTTTTTAACTCGTATGCCATGAATACGAATTGAGTTTGTGTGACTCTTTGTTTTTAACTCGTATGCGATGAAAGGGAACTGGCTGTGGTCGTGTCTGTGTTTTTGTTTTTGCATTTCTGGCCCGCTGGATAGCGCCACCGATCCGACGGATTCTATGGTGATGGCTGAAATGGCGAAGACTCTGAAGGTCGATAGCTCCTGGACGGGCAACGATCCGTGCAGCGGGTGGAAGGGGGTTTCTTGCTCGGGCAACAAAGTGAGTGGGATTAACATTCAGGAGATGAATTTGGAAGGGACACTGCCGGCGGATTTCAACAAGCTGAGCGCCCTGACCTCGATTAGCATGCAGAGGAATTTGTTGTCGGGGCCGTTGCCCACTTTCAGCGGATTGTCGAATTTGCAATCGGTGCTTCTCGAGAGCAATTCGTTTGATTACATACTGACGGATTTCTTTGATGGGCTCACGAATATGCAAACGTTTGCGATAGACGATAATAGCCGGCTGGCGCCGTGGACGATCTCGGCAGGGCTTGCAATTGCCACGGCTCTCACTTCGTTCAGTGCCAACAATGCCAGTATTGTGGGCGAGCTGCCGGACAATACCAAGGTTGCAGAAGCTAATGCTGGCTTACAATGGTCTGATTGGGTCGATCCCGACATCGTTCAATGGTTCGTCGAATTTGCAGGTACTGTGGCTGAATGACCAGAACGGCAGGCAACTCGGCGGATCTATTGCGACATTGGGCGCCATGAATCAGCTCATGCAGGCCTGGTCATATGTGAATAGCTTCACTGGACCAGTGCCCGACTTCGAGTCGCCGAGACTGTTTGACTTGCAGCCCAGTGACAACATGCTTACAGGACCGGTGCCCAAGTCGTTGCTTTCCTTGACCACACTGAACATCAGCCTAAGACACAACGAGCTACAAGGGCCTTACCCAAATTTCAAATCCAAATCCTAGCCGGACACATTAGGCAACAATTTCTGCACCTCTTCTCCTGGGACCCCTTGTGATGCCAGAGTAAATACCCTGTTGGCCTTCGCGGAGGGCCTCGGGCACCCGTATGCTCTCGCCAAGGCCTGGAGGGGCAACGATCCATGTGCCGGGTGGCTTTATGTGACTTGCGTCGGGGCCAATGTAAGCACACTCAAAGTCGCAGACCAGCATCTCGTGGGCACCATATCTCCGGCGTTGTCGAGCCTTACGTCGCTCACGCAGATCATACTCAGCGGAAACAACCTCACGGGTTCGATTCCCTCCAAGTTGCATACCATTCAGTTTTCTGCATCCGAGAATTTCAATATAAGTTTCCTGAATCCACGAAAAAGCCGCCGCACGGACAAGAGAAGTCTGCTGCAGGCGAGAAAAGGCAACAACAAAGCCCCCTCCACCACAACCGGTCCCCGTTCATCGATCTGAGTTCGAAAACAATTGTCGCACAAACTACAATCGTATTAGTTAAATCCTCCAGCCCTCGGAGTTTTCTTGGCAGATTCAGTCATGGCGAAGACCTATATCCCCCAAGTAAACACCGACACGGTAAATATAAATCAATATGGATCTCATTTGATATGATATGATATATTTTAATAACGTCCACCTGATATATTTTAATAATGTTTACTAGACTTAGTGGTTTGACCTACATTCCACTTCAAACAAGACATTACATTTTCAAGTTTCTCTGTAGAGCATTTTTTTGCTGTGAATTTTGATCAAGAAATTCGTGGTTTTGTGAGAAGCCTTGTCTCCTCGAACAACGTACTCAAATTGTCCATTTTTAAATCACTTTCAAACTGATTACCAAAGTCCTCATAAGATGGATCTTCCATGATAAAGTGTCATTCAGTTTCAACTACTCCTAACGTGCAAAAGATACAAATTATTTCTTCCCATTCTTCATTGGGTGTTATCCATCTACATGTCTCGCACCTAAGATGGTGAGATCTAGTCTTCAGTTGTGCTATTAAATTTTTTGCCTTTCCCTTGATTGTCGCACTCAAATAAGTCTTTTCTTCATGCAATTATGACGGGTTGAAGTTTTTGACATATATCACTTTTTCTTCTACGACCCTGTTTTTCCCACATGGCAGTCCTGAATTTTTCAACCATTTTTTATCTCCTCTTTAGCATTAGGACAATCTTGCCAATTAATTCCCCATTTGCTTACCCATTTTTCATTTAGTTTCCTCCATGTTTTCTTCCTGAGCTTTAGCTCCTCTGTGTAAATCATCTTGGGCCAACGTTGTGCCTCCATATTTTCCACATTTTTTAGATAACTTAACAAATGAATGATTGTTGAAGCTTCCATCGAAAACATTCCAGCCTCAGCTAGCAGGATCTCATATAGGACTATTCCCTTGAATTTGATGTTACTAATGATTAACTACTTTTGAATTCTTTCTATTTGTCTCCACTTGTGATTGACATGTTGTTGCCCCAAACTTCACCTCCATATAAAACAACCGAGGTAACCAACATTCCAAATAGAGTTTTCATGATTCCCCAGTCCCACAATTATGCTTCTGTGCATTTGTTCTGGAGAAGATAAGAAGCTCTCCACCCCCCTTGGATCCTTTTAGTTATGCATGTCTCCCAACTAAGCCTATTGTGAAAAACAATTCCTAGGTACTTGTATTCTTCCACTATCTCCAAAGGTTTTTACTCAAATATGAACCTAACATGTTGCTTTTTTCGTTTCAAAGAGAAGATCATGACTTTGGTTTTACTAGTGTTTACTTGCATCTCGACTTCGTGGGAGAAAAGCTCTAATGCTTTAAAATGCTCTCTCAAACCATGCAAATATTTTGCCATTAATATAAGATCATCCACATACAGAAGTAGCTTTACGACGTACCATGCTAGTTTAATACCTTCTCCACTGGTGTTGTTTAGCCATTCTTATAGCTTATCAATATATAAACCAAATAGAGTGAGGGAAAGGGGGCACCCTTGCTTGACCCCAATGTCACTACCAAAGCATTTTGAAAAGCCCTCTTTAGTTCCGATTTTACCACTAACTTTCTCATACAATTTGTGGACAACCACTCTATATTCATTTGGGATTCCAAGCTCTTCCATTCTTTTCCAAAGCTTATCCCTAGGAATAGTGTCAAAAGCTTTTTTGAAATCAACAAAACAACAAAAGGCTTCCTTACCCTGAATGTCTCATACTTTTTCAATGACGTGCCTAAGAGTGATGCAATGATCAATTGTAGAATGCCTTGGCTTAAAACCAGTTTGTCCTTTTTCTCTTTTACCCTCATTTTTGCCCAACTGTTGATTCTACCCTCCATCATGCTCCCAAACAATTTTCCAAGAAGAGGATTGACCATAATAGTGCGATAATTAGAGGGATTAATGATGTCTCCAATTTTTTAAAGAGGGATAGCGATACTTGTTGACCATTCCACTGGAAAATTTCTTTTTGTGATGTTGTTATTTGCAGAAACCGGATCATCCACAGTACCATAAAACAGATGTCGACATTTCGAATCCTTACGTGGATCCATCTTCAGGACGAGAATTGAATTAAGGAAGAAAGAAGGTCGCAAGAAGTCAATGTATAAATGGTGAAGGCCAATGAATATGAAAAGAGGAGCCGACACTAAGTCATGCTCATTAAAATTTTTTATATAATTTTATAATAATTTAATTAAAAAAAAATTATAAAAAAATTTAATTTAAAAAAAAAAATTAATTAAAATTTTTAATCAAATTAATCTCTAACCCTCTTAAGCTTAATATGATAAATCATCAAATTTTTTAATTAATTATTATTAATGAATTAATTCTAATTCTAACAAAAAAAATCCTAAAATAATCTAACATCTAATATAGATTCAATTTGTCTAAGAATTATTAATGAGAGGAAAATAACAAGATTTTTTTATTTTTATTTTACCTAAATATATGCTACTAAATGAGTTTTAATCAAATTTTATTAATTAACCCTAAAAAATATACCAACTATTTAAATTTTTTCTCCTAATTTTTATTTTAATTAATTCCTTAAAAAAAAAAAAAAAAATTCTAAAACCTATAATAACCAATCAAACCCTACTAAGCGCTAATTCTAAAATTAATTATTAATCAATTATTTCTTTTAATTCATTAATCCCTAAAAAACTGTAATACTAAAACTTAAAAATGAGCACCATAAATTTTTATTTTCCTTTAACTCATAATAAATATTAATTAATTAATTTTTATTAATAGAATAAAACTTAATTAATGAGCGAGACGAGCGATGGCGAAAGGAGTGTCGAGGGTTTGCAGCTTGGCTTTTCTCGTTTGCGCCAGCTCTGCCTCTCCAAGAGCTAGCCGCCTTTTGCTTAAGAGCCAGATTGCAGACTTGAATCTGCAGGACTGCAAGCTTTTGCACAGGGCTTTTCATGGAATAGATGATGCCGCTGTCTGGGCGGCTGCATTCCCTGCATTTGATCTAGACTGCTTTGACGCCGCCGCTTTCATAACTGTTCACAATGCAAATAAGACCCACTCTAGAGATCTCACAACTCTCACCTCAGCAGCAAGCCAGCAACGGATCTGCCTCTCAAACCTGCTAGATCTGCCCGCAAAGGTACCAATGCTGGCAATACACATCGACTGGGTTGCAGAGTTGATACGGCAGGTTAGCAAGCCTCTGCACAGGGATTTATTTAGCATTGATGGGGCCTCCGTCTGGGTAGCTGAATTCCTTGCAAATGTTCCAGACAACTTTAAAGCCGTCGCCTTCACAGTAGCTCACAACGCAAACAAGCTCCACCCTGAAGATCCCACAGTTTTCATCTCTGCTAAAAGAAAGCAGTGTATCTGCTTCTCAAACTCGCTAGATATGTTTGCAAAGGTACCAAGGTTGGCAGTACACATCGTCAGTGAATGTGCTCCTCGTCCAGCTTTGGTCAATGCTCAAAGACTGGCGAATCTGGACATGGATATGTCTCTGTTTTCAAGTGACCGACTATTTTCGCAGGAGAAATCCCCTCCCTATCATCGCCATGGCAGATTTGCTCTTGGACACACAAGAGGCCCTGGCTCTGTGTCTAGGCACCTCTTTGACTCTTTTCAGATCCAAATTTCTCATCCTACAGGCAGAACCATCCTGCAATGGGTCAGTTCTTCTGATTTGGTGCTGGATCTCAAACTGGATTTAGAACGGCGGATGGGGATCCCTTCAGGCTTTTAGAGACTTCTCTTTCAAGGTAAACAACTTGAAGACCGTCTTCCCCTCTCTACTTACAATATTACCAGAAACAACTCTTTAGTGTTAACCCTTCGTTTGAGAGGAGGTGCAGCGGGATAGTCATCCTTTGCTCCTTTCTCTTACAAAGATGCAGTTCACTCTGACAACCCCAAACCCCCGGAAGCCCTTAAACCTAAGCCTTTTTTGGTTGACAAGATAGAGGAAGTTCCCTCTGTTGAAATCACCCATGAAGGTCTTGCAATCCAACTTCAAGATTTTGCAGAAAGAGCCATCATTTGCAGATTTAACGGAATTTGGCCGCGATCTCAGGATCTCTATGCATGGATCCATGCAAACTGGACTCATCATTTTAGGATCAGTTTCTGTTCAAAAGGATACTTCATTGTTCTATTTGATGATAGTAAGCATTATAAAAAGGCTTTAGAAGAAGGCCCTTGGTTCATGGGAACTGCAAGGCTCTTCTTGACTCCTTGGTTCCCAGATTTTGATCCAGCAACTGCAGTCATTACCAAGACACCTGTATGGATCAGGCTTCCAAACTTACCTGCCCACTTATGGCATACTGCAGTCTATAAAGCTATAGGCAACACCTTGGGCAGTTTCATTATGGGAGATTACTAGCGGGAAAATAAAGGTCTCTACACATATGCCAGAATATGTGCGGAGTTAGATTTAAGCAAAGGACTTCTAGACCAAATCAATCTCAAGATAAATGATTTTTTCTGGATCCAGACACTGGATTACGAAAATACTGCATTCCGTTGCCGCCATTGCCACCAATCAGGGCATCTGCAGAACACCTGCCCATCTCTCCCAGCAAAAAAAAAAAAGGATAACCTCTCCAAGCCCAAATCCAAACGATGGGCTCCATGCTCTCCACCTCCAATCGTGGATTCTGAATCCTCTAGCTCTGAAGATGACGGTAGCGATGCAGAATTGGATCATGCCGCTCATTCCGTGGTCCCTTCCACCGATGGTTTGGCGCATTCCTACGATACAGCCATCACCCAGAAACGCGTCCATATGACCTCCTCCTCTGATTCAGATAAGGAGGGCCCCCCTGTGGAGATCCCCAATCTTCAAGTTGTTATTGCTCATTCACCCCAGGATGGTTGGGTCGAAGTCAAAAAAAGGAAAGGGAAAAAGCTTCGTGTTGAGGCTTCTGCCCATTCTGGGTAGAAGTCAGTCTTTTTGCTTCCAGCCTTATGTTGTAGCTTCTTGCTTGTTTCACTCCTTCTCTGGAACCGAGGTTGATAGTCCTATCATTTCCGGTTGCCGATTTTCTGTTTCTCTTGTTTGTATCATCTTGTACCATATTTCAGATTAATAGAATTAGTCCAATTTAAAAAATAATAATAATAATAATAATAAATTAATTAATTAATTAATTAATGAAATTGATTATTATGAGTAAGTGGCATAATTTACTAAAAAAATTTTACTAACAAGAATTTTAATTTTATTAATAAAGAGCACCATTAATTTTCCACATTTAATTCCTAATAAATTGTAATACTAAAACTTAATAATGAGTACCACTAATTATTAATTTTCCCTTAACTCATAATAAATAATAATTAATTAATTTTTATTAATAGAATAAAAATTAATTAATGAAATTAATTATTATGAGTAAGTGGCATAATAAGAGTTTCTGAGCTGCCACGACCCTAAACTAGAAAACTAAAAGGAGGAAGAAGAATACCCGCAACATTATACCTTGGATGAGGATGAACCTAGGGAGAAAATCTGTCTAATAAGCGGTCGCCAACTATCACTAATCTCATAACCTCCGTCCCTGTTGATATTGTGCGGGTGTTTTATAATCTCCAGCGCTTCTCTAATCTTACGTCTTTGATGGTGTTCCTCCCTTGCAATAATTCTAGCATCCTCAAGACGCAAGTGATGTTTTGTTTTTGAGGAGTGATCAGCAAGAGCCGAGGTTCATGATCGTTCATGTTTAATATCGGCACCATGCTCTTTCAGACGCTTTTGCAGAGAGCGCCCCGTTTCACTAATATAGTACTTCCCACAAGAACAGTCAATCTTGTAAACACCTTTGAGCTAACCCTCACTAATGCTATCTTTGACTGAGCGCATCTTTTGTCTAATGGTGCCTACTGCTGAGAATTGTGCAAAAATTTTGCTCTTCCCCAAAACCCTAGCAATCTTATTTGTCACACCCCTGATATATGGCAGAAAAACCTTTCCACCCCTCTCTTGAGGGTCCTGGCACTTCTTGGACACATCATTTTTCACTCTGTTTATGGCTTTCTTGATTTCTCTTTCCTTATAACCTAAACCTAGGAAAACATGAGTAAGGTGAGAGATCTCTTCCTCCAAGTGCTCCTTGTTTGATATTCTCAAGGATCTTACAGCAAGAGTGTTGAGGACACCAAATTTTTGAGCAGGGTGATGGTAAGAATCAACATGAAGGTAGCTTTCAGTATGGGTTTTGTGATGTTGTTGAGGATCCTTTTGATGATTGGGGCCAAGATATCAACACCCCATTTTAAGAATTCTGCCTGTAACCCTTCAATGTCTTGGGCTTTACCACTTGCTAAATTTTGTATACCTCACTTGACATCCTCCATCGAAAATAATACAATTGTGGAGTTGGTTATGGTGGGGCTACTTTTCTCTTGATTTCTCTCATAAAGAAGCTTTGCATATTCCACCCAATGAGTAGTTGAGATATTATTATTAATTGCTTTCTCTTTTGTTGTATTTCTCGCCAAAATCCTTTGGGGTTGTGCTTTCCCAAATAGATTAAATCCTTTCTTCTTGCAGTCACATAATTTTTTTTTTCTTTTTATCAAAATTTTTATACTTTTTCTTGCTTTCACTATCTGCCTCCTTCTCCTTGAGGGATCTTTTAGCCGCTTTTCACTCTTCATCAAACCAAGGATTAGTTGGAAAGGTGTTTGAGATCCTCTTATTAGGCTGAGACCTTTTGCACACCTTTAAGGCTTTGTGGATTAGAGGGATCAACATGTTGTTGCCCATGCATTCTATTTTTGAATTGTCTTCATTTTTTTGTGTGTTGATTTTCCCCCCCTGAAAGTGTTTTTCTAAAGCAACAACAAAGAGCTCTTGGTTTTCTTGATTTATGAGGATTCTTGCATTTGCATGCATTTTCTTATGACCTTGTTGGGTCTGCCCTTCCTATATCCCACTTGAGTGTATACCTAATTTAATATAAAGATACATATAGCCATGATTCATCTCTATAGGACAAGCCTCAATATTGAACTCTAACAGCTTGCAGTTAAGGCTCTGAGAGCATATTACATACTCCACCACACTTTGACCATTCTATGTTTTACAGGTGGTGCCATTGGATGTTGGCCAAGCTCTCATATCATTGCATATTACCATGTCATGGAGCCTACATAAGCCTAACAACTCAGCTCCAAAGTGTGACACACTGCCATTCCCATATTGAGAAGCCCTTTTCCATGTGTGATCTTCATTCTTCTCTAACCAAAGAGGATTTTTTTCCAAATTTCCCTCACTTCCCCACCAAATGCACTGTTTGTTTAGCCATGGTCTAAAAATTATACAAATTTCATCAAAACTTGGTCTAAAAATTCATCAAAACTCTCACACGGTTAATATAAAAGCTTGGTCTAAAAAGTCTACAAATTTTTCATTAGCCATGAAAATAATGGAAATTCTAGCAAGTTATGAAAAAATCTGTCAGATTTTTTTCAAAATCTAGGTTACAGTTGTCAAACTTCAGGATTTTGGGTGGCTAGGTGTTCTTGATGGTGATAAATCCATTTCCACCATAAAAAAACTATTAAAACACTCCAGCATTCTGATTTTTTTATTTCAAGAAAACTATCATGGAGACAAATTTGTGGTGCCCAATATAAATCAATATAGATTTCATTTGAATTTCAATTTAAAGCTAAGAAAATAGACTAGTCTAAGAGGCTAGAAATTCTGGTACGATTTCATATTTGTTTGAAAATCTTGGGTACAAAGGTACATGTCAAGGGATTTTGGGTGTCTTATAAGTTCTTGATGGTTCCCTATGGGTTCTTGATGGTGGTGAATTCATTTCCATAAAATGTATATCTAGAGACAAAATTGGTCATCTGGATTAAAAACTAGTAATTACCTTCAAGGTGTAAAGAGTGTGTTCTTTCGTCTCACAGAGTCATTAAATTAAAGAGTGTGTTCTTTTGTCTCACATAGTCATATAAATTAAATAGCAAGGATATGTTTGAATTTAAGAAATAACACAACTATATAAATGAAATTATTGGTCTTTGTCTAAATTCAAGAATGAATCAGTGCAATTATATAAATTTAATAGTTCTTGAATATCTATAAACATAAAAACATTTATCTTATGATACATCACATATTGCCAAGATTTAAAAAAATCTTATTATTGTTATTGTTATTATTTTTAAAAACCATGTAACAATAATTTTAAATATGGAAATTCATATTCATGGAGATTTCGCACAACCACCCCTAAGAGGTTTGATCCTGGGCTACCTTGCTAACAAGGCCCATCCTCAACTTGTTGTTATAATATTATCTTCCAATACATAACTTACTAATATATCCAAAAAAATTATAACTCATATTCATAAAATATGTTTTTAATTAATTAATTTAGTTAAAATGGCATAAAGAGTATAACTACTTCTAAAATAAATTTTAACCTTTAAATTATGACTAGTAGTAAAAATATTTTACAATATTTTTTGAAAGCCAAATTAAAAAAAAAAAAAAAAATCTAGGAATTAATAATGGCAAAAAAGACGTTTCATGTGTGTGTGTGTGTGTGTATAAAACACACACACATATATATAGATATATATATATATATATATATATATATATATATATATATATATATATATATATATATATATATATATATATATATATATATATATATATATATATATATATATATATATATATATATATATATAATTAAAACACACACACACATATATAGATATAAGTCTTTTAACCTTCATACAATATTCTATTGATTCTTAGATTCTAGGATCCTCATATTCCAGTGATAGAAATAAAGAAGAGAGTTGTCTTTAGTGTGAGTTTTTGGAAGTTTTTCCGATCTAAATCTGAGAGAAATTTACTGAATCGAAGTACACTAGAGGTTTTCTAGGCTGCTAAATCCATATATACAGTAAAAAAACCAGTTTAAATAACACAAATCAAGAAAGGTTTTCCAGGCTGCTAAATCCATATATATAGTAAAAAAACCAGTTTAAATAACACAAATCAAGAAAGGTTTTCCAGGATGCTAAATCCATATATACAATAAAAAACCAGTTTAAATAACACAAATCAAGATTTCATGTTGCCACCACCCCATCTAGCTAATAGAGAAATAGGAACGAGACATGGCAACATGCCCTTGTAACTATCAGGAATAATTGTTGGAATGTTGCCCAAACTTGAAACTAGTGACTAGGAGGATGACAATTACTCTAATGAGGGACATTCAAGGCATAAGAAAGTAAGTTGGCTTATGCAAGATATAGAAGATAACACAGACGTACCACCCCATCTAGCCAATAGAGAAATAGGAACGAGACATGGCAACATGCCCTTGTAACTATCAGGAATAAATGGTTCAAAAAATTTATCCCTAACAGGGGATGGTGTTGATTACGGAGTCAATCATCCCAAACAATTAACTAGTGAGGTGGATGGCATCAATTACGGAGTCAATCATTCCAAACAATCAACTAGTGAGATGAAGTGAGATGAATTAGAGTCTGCGAGGGTTTATATGCTTGGTAAGAGTATGAAAGGGTTTATATGCTTGGAAAGGCTGTGAATCTATCAACATGCTTTAGAGTGAGGAGGAATCTTAACAATTTAAATAATATCTCACTTCAAACAGGAACGATTGTAGTAGGCATGTGGGATAAATTGTGGAAGTTCATCAAAAGTAGAGCTCTATGGGAGGGAAATGTTGCTCCACGTTCGTGGTTGTGATATGTAATAGAGGTCTGCTACAACATCACAGACTCTATAGGTATTTCTCATTTTCTCTGGTTAGTTATTGAGGCTGGTGTTGCTTCTTGTCCCTATAAACTTTCTTGGTGTAGTCCTAAATATTTGGTTGTTGGGTTAACTGATAATTATAAATTTTTGTTTCATAAACTTTGATGTTGGTTTTCTCGATGGATGTTGGAGCTTTTATAATGCTCCTTTTCATAATTGGAGGTGTAGAAAATGCTAGATTAAGAGGGTAGGGTTAGTTTGGAGGAAGAGAAAGTATTGTTGGGCTCTAATACTACGAGGAGAAAGTATCAAAAAACCTGGTATGGGAGAAGCATATACAACCAGGGGGAGAATATAGGTGGTGGTCGGGGAGTATTTTATGGGCTAGCAAAGAGGACAAATCCTTCTATGTCGGTCAAGGTTATAACCAACATTTCCTATTGGTGGTTATCTTTTAGTTGGACGGGTAGGCAATTTCCTTTATCATGGAAAGATAAAATATATAAGGGGAAGTATAATAGACATTTTCTAGACCATAGGATTGAAGTATTTCTCACTATGCCACGTGAGAGAGGCAGACCAAGGAGAGGGTCAACCTATTATGAGGAAAGAGCCCACCATGGTAATTCTCGGCTTCAAAACAAAGATGGTAGGTTTGCAACCAGATACCATGAACAAATGCCATAACATGTTCAAGAGGAACTGTCGATATAGGAAAGGGAGGAATTCTCCCAGAGAACCTCTCTTTCTGACGTAGAAGTAAGGGCTTTGTGGGAAAGCTAGATTCCAGATACATGGAAAATAAGGAGTAGAGTGAATGAGTACATGTAGGCAAACAACCTTATTGGAAAATAAAATTCCTTTTAGGTTTATCACTCTTGGATAATCAAGAAGCAAGGAAGGATCTACTATAGATGTTGGATCACATGCATGGTCACCTCAGGCATTATGATTGTAGGCTGGAAGCAATGGATCAGAGGCTGGTGCGGATAGAAATACATCTTGGTATTCCACCAACAACCCCAAGATCCCCAACAACACCAACAGATCATATTCTCGTAGATGGATTGGACTCTGATCCCATTCCCTAAGTTTATTATATTTGATTATGCTAAGTAGGCAATTCCTCTTTCTAGTGTTCTTCGACATGATAGGATAGAGCAAATTTTTGAGGTTTTTATGGTAAGTATAGTTATGTCAAATATTATGAGTCACTTATGGCCCTTTGTAAGGCTCAATTTTGGGTATGGTCTTGTCTTCCTAGAAAGAAAAAGATTACAAAATAAAAGCGAATATATTTCTACATATTTATACTCAAAAGTCATCTAATACAATTTGGATAAAAATGCTAAAGAGTTTCTTAAAGTGCATGTGAATAGATCTCATACTTACTAAAAAAAATTCCAAATGAGTAATGTGGACTAGCAATACATTTTATGTAAATTGTTATTTATAATGATAAAACCATAACAAAAATTAAAAAAGATAATAATATTTTATGTTAATTACAAATGTTAACATTTTTATTAATAATAATTGTAATTTATTATATTATTATCATTTATTTTTATGGGCATAGTTTTTTGTTTTGTTTTTTTGTTTTTCTCTGTAATCTAATAATATGATATGATTCACGGTGACATTGTAATTTTGGATATTTAAATTGTATTTTTAAATGCATAAATAGATTTAATACGCCATAAAATTATGATTATATATATCCATAGTTCAAATTTCAAAAAATCCTTGTATAATTTATAGCAAAAGTAACCAAAAAATTTTCCAAAAAATAATTAAAAATAAAATTTTTAAACCTGAAACATTATAATATTTGTATATATTTTAAATGGAAAAGCATAATTTTGAATATTAATTTTATTGGTATTATTGTCATCAATAATTCGCTGATAGGCATATATATATTTCAATCTCTGGTGGATGTCAATCGCAATATTTTCATTTTTTATTTATTTATCAAGGGCCAAGATCGACTTTCCCTGAATATTCTTGTTTAACAACTTGATGCATGTATACGATGAGAGGGAGTGCAAAGAGACGTGGAAACATGGCGGTGAAGGATCAAAGCATTGTCTGAAACAGAAGGGTATGCATCGTGGCGATCATGGTGTGTGAAGAGAAAATGCCACGTTACAAATTGAAGCGTTTCTCACATTGTTTGGATTTCTAATTCAAGTGGAGGGACATGTTTTTTTCGCAATGGTGTGTTTGTTTGCATCAGATTTCATGGTGAGATATATTCAAAAATACCAGGCCACTGTGTGTAGACATACAACGATATAAGTTGTAAGATGTTTTTGGTCCTTCGATATCTATACGCAACATTTGAGGTGTATTTCTAATATGAGGTGGGTTACACGGTGAGGAAGGTATCAAATGTTGAATTCGCAAAAAAATGTAACTTTTATTTCAACTTTCATCAATGGAAAACAATTATTTTGTGATAAGCTTCATTGATTTTCCTTTATTTGAAAAAAAAATCTTTTCTCTTGCAATAAGATGGATAGATAATGTGGGGTTATATGGGGTCATTATATTGATAGCATAAAATAGGTCTTGAAATTAGAAAACATGTGAAATGTATAGTTGATGATTCCGCTCTTATGCTTGCAGTGACTAGATGTAAAAAGGTGTTGATGATCTTGTGGAATTTCAAGTGGATCTTCTGATAGAATTTCGAGTGGTATGTGTATTATCGAGTAAGAGAATGTAGAGTAGTACATTTTGATATAGAATTTGTTGTGAGTTGTTTTGAAGATTTAACTTTTTTCGCATCTAATTTTTTGTAAAAATAAATAAAAAGAATTAAGGTTTGTTAAAAGAATATGGAATTCGGTAACATGATTCTTTAGGAGATTGCATGTTAACCAGAAATTATAAGCGATAAAGTGAAATTCAAGTTCTTTCTTTGTAACTGGATAGAAGTTTAAGAGAAGCAGTGTAAAGAGGACGCGGAGAAGAGATTAAGAAATATAAATCACAAAGGAGGAAAGCAAGTAAATTTTGTTAAATGGTTGCAGACCAACAACAATATACCCCATGGAGGTGAGGTCGGATGAACGAAAATCGGTGAAGGTTTAATTGAAATATATGTGATTGCAAGTTGCGACTTATTTTATAAAGATACAAAAGGAAAGTACAAGAAAGTGATTGATTGCATGGAAATTAGTTAAAAACAATATTTTAACCATAGTTGGAGCTGAAGTCAGTCTGGTTGTTGAAAGTCGGGATGGTATTAGATACAAGGTAGTTGCAGGGGTGACCTCGACCCTGACCTACAACGTAGTCTGCATAGGGACAATGTCGAGAGTGGGGAGCTCGAGCAAACAGAACGAAAGAGAAAGTGATTGCTGCCATAGAAGTTGGTAAAAACAATTTTGTATCAGTAGTTGAAGCTGAAGTCAATCGGGTAGTCGAAAGCTGAGTTGGTATTGCATACAAGTTAGTTGGAGGGGGGGCCCCAACCCCGACGTACGTTGGCGTAGTCGTAATATATATATATTTATTCATTTATTTACTTTTCCAGTAATGTTATTTTCCAAGGATTGTTAGTTGAAATGATGTTTTAAAATGAAATATTTTGTTTCAAGAATGCAATTGTTTTTTTAAATTGTCTTGAAATAATGTTATTTGTTAGAAAAACTCTTTTTTTTTAATAATTGTTTGAGAAGGATATTTTTAGCATGTTTAATATGATGATTTACATATTTAATAAGATAAGGATTTTTAAGGATTTTGTCCTTTTCAATGTAACCTACAATATTTGGTTTTTTATTTTATTTTATCATGGATCCAAGTATTTGGAAGTTTCTGCCATTTGATATTCTTGAGCTTATATCTCATTGGATTCCTTTATCGGTGATGATAAAATTTCAGTTGGTTTGTAAAGAATGGAGTATTCTATTGGAAAACCTTATTTTTCTCACTTCTTGCAATCAATGTGATGATATAGAATTTGGATTTATTTCTTTTCCATTTGGTATCAAGGATAGTTACTTTGTTGGAGCTTACCTTAATGACAAATGACAAATATCTCCATTTGTTTTTCCTTTTTTGCACTTTGGATAGAAAATTTAATGTGCGGTTGGATCGATGATTGTGTTCAGTGCCCCTGGAAGCTCTTTGCGTTCTAAGAATTATTTTGATGTAAACCCTTTTACAAAGACCTTTAGAATTCTTGGAACTCTAACTGTTGGATACTGGAGATTCTTCTTTTTGTTGGAGAAATTTAGTCTATGGAAATATGATTGAGTTATGTTGAAATTTGTGTGCAAAAACATGGAATCACATTTTTTTATTTGCATGAGTGTAGACGTGGTTTGGAGAAGGATGAAACGACCTTTTGTGATGTAGGGATTCTGCTATAAAATAGATCCTTGCATATAATAATAGATTACGTGTTCCATTTTCACAAGTACAATCAAAGTATTACACACTATAGGGTGTATATTTCCCTCTATTTCAAAATCCAGAATTATAAGCTTCATAAAAATCATTTAGATTTAACTCAAATTAAATATGAGGAGAGAGCCGAACTAGAAACAAAAATAATTTCGTAAAACACAGTCAGAAATTACAAATTCAAACCATTTTACCTAAATATTAAATTTGTGGGCCACTCAACTCCCCTTCATATGAACTCTCACACCATTTCTCTCTATCTCTCCCTGTATTCCTCATTGTTTTTCATCCTAACACAATCCTCATATTTATACATAATTATGGATTAATTCCAATCCATGATTTGCTCCACACAAATCTCAACCAAAATCTAAAATAGATTTATCCCTTATTTGACTCAACTGAGTTCCATTGAAGGAATTCCTAATACCTGAATTATCTACCTAACTCAACTCCACTCATATCCTCCATTTATTAAAAGAATATTTTCAATAATCCTCACACTTATATTTTCCTCTCTTAATTCATTAAAATGAGCATAATAAATTATGAAATAATTAAAAAAACATCACCCTCTATTTACACGATATTTTAATGAAAAATCAAGCAGGATGCTCCTGCATCAGACTCCCCATGTAGAGAAGTTTCCATAGACTCCTGTCTATGAGGTCTGTTGATTTTCTGTAATAATGTGACAACCACAAGTCTCAATGACTTTCTCTCTCCAGGATTCCAAACTCTGTTCTGCTGCTGGTCCTTTAAAGCATCAACTCCCTTTTGTAATTCATCACTCACTCCGTCGATCAGATTCCATCGATCCTTACAACAATTGCTTCTGCCAATTCCTTGGAGTAACTCCTTTTTGTTTTTTGATTTCGTCTCCAATTGCGCTGAACACTCAACTTTTTGTAATGAAGACTAATCAAGAATTTCTCCTTGATCACAACTATAGTCATTGACTGCTCCTATAGTAACAAATTTCTCATCTGATGTTGTACCTGCATTCATCAACAAACTGTTAGTTTTAAAAAGATAATACCTTTCGGCCTCTTTTGATGCTTCAAGCACCAATCTCCCATCATCGATTTTCTGGATTTCAACAGATCCTGTTTTGAATTGCTGGCTTCTTTCATCTTCATCCCGTTGGTTCAATGGTTCAATACTTCTGTTTCTTTTAAGTCTTTAAAGACATAATTTTCATGCTGCTCCTGATTTTTCATCTTATCTCCAAATAATTTCTGCTCAATCTCTCTAATTTCAACATCATATTTATTAATTTTTCCTCATGTACCTACAACCACATTATTATTTGAAAAGTTATAACATTCACTCAACTCTATAAATGTTAAAAACATTTCATCCTGATCACACACAATAACTGGAATCTCTTTTGTATCAGGTTCTGCAAGTTTCATCTCCCCTTCAAGTTCCTTAAGCCATCGTTCTAAGAACTATATTTCCATGTAAAATATTTATAGCATTTCATCACAACCTTCATTCCCAATTTCATTCTTCTTCTGGAAATCCTCTTGAATTATCCTGGTTTTTGTATCATCACATTACAAAATTCTGTTAGCAATTTCATTAAACAAATTCATTTGTTTACCTCCTTGGAATATCACTTCGGCATTTTCATTATGCTTATGCTCCATAACAACTTCAACTGGTTGTCTTACACCCAACAAGAATTCATTTATGATTTCTTCCTGCTGCAACAAATCAGTACCTTCCTCCACTGAAAGGAATTCTCCTTTATACTTCACCTTAAGAGTTTCATTCATCTCTGTGACAGTTTCACCAGACTGTCCACCATCTTCCACACATCCTGCAAACATACATAAACTGTGAGATTTAAAAATACAAGGCTTCATAGCCTCATCTACTTTTCTTGTCAACATATCTTCCAATTCTTCTGAACTATTCCAATAGTTCATGAGATATTTCTCATTGATATCTTCACCCAGAATTTCACCCTATTCTGGGCCACAAATGGAAACTTCCATTTTCAACTCAGCCTCTCTGAGTTCTTCACATCTCAATTTCACACTCATCATCTTCTCGAGCTTCCTCAGCTCTTTTGTCAACTGTATGTTTACCTGTTGTTCTCTCTTTGTGTGTAGCCTCTGCCACTTCACTTTCTTCCTCATGGTCCAACCATGTCTCTGGTCTTTCTTGTTTCTCTGCAACAATTCCATAAATAACTCAAGGTGAACTTCTATCTCAGCTTTCTCCCGCTCATACTCTTCATCAGTCAACTGCTTACATATGCCATTTACCTTGGCATTTTCCTTCTTCTTTCCTTTGCTGCGGTCTTTCTCAGAACCTATAAAATGACTATCAACAGTCATCTTCTCCTCCTTTTTGAACTTCATTTGTTCACATGTGGATTTCATTCGAATCCTCTTTTCAGCAAGTCTCCATACTTGCCATTCAACAATACAAGCTCTCTTCCTGTGCTTGAACTCTTTCAGTTCTCTGTATTGGAATCATTTTTGGGCAACCCTCTTTCTCCTCTTTTCTGCAAACAACAACTTCAGTAATTCTTGAGTTACAATGACCAACTCTTTGGGTGTCGGGCTCCGCCAATCATGCACCCAATTACATTCAAACCTTTGACTTGAATTATGACTCTTTGACTCCAAACTTTACATCAAATTTTCATCTAAAAAATACACCCTCTTATACAATAACTCAATCTTGACTCAAGCTATCCAAATTTTCATTTGACCTTAACCTCTGATTTGACTTCAAGGCTTGACCCAATAATTACAATAGTGGATATTTTGACTCTAATTCAAGTTATACAACATACTAATGAACATCCACCCTTAATACATTTTCATGATGTAAAATCTTCACTCTCTCTCATACTCATTCTTATCATAAGTCACTAATTACATCATTTCCCTTTATTACCTTATTTTAATCCTTTAAATCGAAATGCAATCCATTTTTCCCAAGATTTATTTTATTGTGAAAATAAATAAACCATTCAATTTTCAACATTCAAAAATACCTCTTTGAAATGAATGATCATAACTTATACTCCCTTCAAGGTTATTAATAAACCTTCTCTTTGCAATTTAAACTCTCCAGATTTCACTCTTCTGTGCCATTCTTATTACTGTGAATATTTGCATGCCCTTCATATCATAACCTCTTCGACACACTCATCATCTTAGCGCAGACAGTTTTCCTGCACTTCCTTGCACCATACAACTGCACATTATAAATTGTACATCAATTCACATCTCTTCACCTTTGTACAAGAACAAGCTATTCATGTTTTTAACCTCTTTCTTGAATAATGTACAATTCATACATTGTGCCCATCCAAAACGACACCTCCTTAGGCGCCGCCATATGATGGTAAAATAAGGATTCTACAACATCGAGAAATTGTGGTTTGTTTGTGTTTTCAACCTTAAACACAAATCAAAAGAATTCTCCCATTTCCAACCAAAATGACGCAACCAAGATTGCGAAGAACCCACACTATGCATAATAATTCCTCTCATATATTATAAAAATGCATGCTTATCTTTATATCACCCAGGATAACGCATTCTCCTTTTCCATTCATTTAAGCGGAACTTAATTTTCTTTAAACTTACTGTGGTGATAAAACCTTATACATCCACATTTAAAATATTTCCACCTTAATTATGATTATGGTTTGAATATCATGTTGACATATATATAAATTATTCCCTCAAAAATGCTTATCTATAATTTCTTTTTTGGTTAAAAAAAGTCAACATATAATATGCTCGCCCCACAATTTTACTTATCATACCTTTGCCCGACATTTACCATGCTTTTGTTGCGTAACTTTTGTCGCCTTTTGTTGCTTCCTTTGATTCACTGGAATTGAAGGATTCACTTCTAAAGCTGAAATATCTTTCAGTTGTTACTATCACTGGAAGAATCGCTGCTTGAATTCCTCGATTCAAAGTCTCCGTCACTCTCATTCCCATTAATCGGCCATTACCAAATTCCTTTACAGAGCATAATAGTTTTACGCTTTGAACTCGTTTTATCGAACAAATTTTAATTTTGGACATAGGCTCTTCATTGTCACCTCAGGATATGCCCTTAATGCACTCACCACTAAGCATAACACAATCAGTCCCATCCAGAACAACATTATCCACATCTATAGCTTCAGCACGGGTAGGGTGAGGAAACTTAATCACGGATTCCAACATTTGAGTAGCAGTGACAACGGGCTTTCCAAGCAGATTTCACTTGTATATCATCATTTTCTTAGCCAAGAATATTTTTTCCAACTGGAATCTCCATACCAAAATATCCTCCTTGTCTTTTTCTGTAAGATTCAACAGATCAACCACAACTCCAGGCAAATTAATATTCTGTTACAATGTCGACACAATCATTAAGGAAATCGTTGTTATATGTGAACGTCAGCACTAGCAGGAAAGACTGTAACAATGTTTGCTATGTTAATGGAGCATTACCAACATGGGACAATGCATTTGGAAGAAAAATGTTGCACTATTGCAGTTGCTGCCAACACAAGCCATTTGCTCAGGAATATCAAAACAATTGCAACCAAATACGACTTTAAAGCTGCCTGCAAAAATTGACTCACATCTTTCCTTTACCGTGTGAATTGGAACACCATTGTATATATTTCTGTGCTTACCACAATACCGAATGCTGGCCCATCACCATGACCCCATGGGGATTGTGTTTAATATTTCATGCAGTCTCACAGGAACTCGATTTGCACACACCAAAATGCAGTCGCCAGATCATGCTGGCTACACTCCATGTTTCCACAGTGACTATGTCAACCTACTAACACAGTGTCGAGTTCAATCCACACTGATCGCACACCACATCTCCACAATGAAACATCTTCTCCATCGCCTGCGTTCAAATCAATCCGTGTTTTGGTAACCTTTGACAACCACTCCAAATGTCTGAAACACTTCACGTTGCTCCAGTCACCAAAAAAAATGCAGATCAAGTTCTCCTCTAAATGATAATTCACACTCCTATTCACGCAGAACTCTTTGGCTTCGACCACCCCTATTACAGGGACATACTGTAATAATTTCCATCGACACAACTCGCAGATGGATTTAGGTGGAAAATGCATAAAAAATTAACATAGAAATCACAATCCTCTCAATACTGCAATCAAACCAAACACACAACGCTCTCCAAACGTTATGTAGCAAACAATGTATACAATGCTCAACTAGACAACTTTCTCCAGCAAAAATGCCTCCTCACAACTCTGTCACATTTTTTTATTAAATCGGAACTAACCTTAGGCTCTGATACCAAATGATGCAGGGATTCTACTATAAAACATATCCTTGCACATAATAATATATTGCATGTTCCATTTTCACAAGTACAATCAAAGAATTACGCACTATAGAGTGTATATTTCCCTCTATTTCAAAATCCAGAATTATAAGCTTCATAAAAATCATTTAGATTTAACTCAAATTAAATATGAGGAGAGAGTCGAACTAGAAACAAAAATACTTGCATAAAACACAGTCAGAAATTACAAATTCAAACCATTTTACCTGAATATTACATTTGTGGGCCTCTCTGCTCTCGCCCTTCATATGAACTCTCACACCATTTTTCTTTATCTCTCCCTGTATTCCTCACTATTTTTCATCTTCACACAATCCTTATATTTAAACATAATTATGGATTAATTCCAATCCATGATTTGCTCCACACAAATCTCAACCAAAATCTAAAATATATTTATCCCTTATTTGACTCAACTGAGTTCCTTTGAAGGAATTCCCGATCCCTAAATTATCTACCTAACTCAACTCTACTCATATCCTCCATTTATTAAAAGAATATTTACAATAATCCTCACACTAATATTTTCCTTTCTTAATTTATTAAAATGAGCATAATAATTTATAAAATAATTAAAAAAACATCACCCCCCATTTACACAATATTTTAATGAAAAATCAAGCAGGATGCTCCTGCATCATTTTGGTGGTGTAACGCCCCCAAAGGAGGTTATCTTTCATAAAGGAAAGTTTTTTTGGTTATATTTAAACAAATATTATGATGATTACCCTTCACATGGCTAAAATATCTATTGGTTGGAAGTTATAAGAAACACGTGGGGTTTTTCATTGATCCTATCGCTGACATATGATGTATGTCATTATGATTGTACAGGAACGAACTAGTTTGTATGGTAAACAACATTTCAACGTTTGTTAGGTCGCTTGAAGAGATGAAAATTTTGAATTTGGTCAAACTTCAAATGGATGAAGCTTGGAATATTAAGAAGATGATTGGGGGTTCATATGGAAATTTCTTCACACTATCTCAATGGATATAAATAGTAAATGGCCAGGCTACGTACATTTTTTGTAGTTGAAGGAAAATTACTTATGTTGTGTTGTATGGAAGTGCAACTAAAGCTATATGATTTGGTGACTAGATTATGCACTATGACAATTGGCGATGGTGTCTCCCTCTTAGAAATATTTGGGTTCCATGTGCAGTTGGTTGAAGGTTTCAATGATGTTATTGAAAATAGATTTTTTTTCACTTTTTCCAAATACAGATTCTATTGCCGATATACCACTACTTCTCGTGGATACCATGATTTATCCTTAGAGGCTTCACGAATTTTTTTGGCATACATTGTTGCAAATGTCATGTTTGTTTAATCTTTGCATATATATTTTGAAGATCATTGTGGTATGAATTTGGACTATTTAATGAAAACATAGCCATGCCCAATTTTCATATTTTTTTTGGAGATTACTTACATTAATCTGTTATTTTGTAGAATGAACAATGCACTTAAATGTGAATTTTTGTTATGTATTTGTGGATTGTATAGAGGCTTTTTCTATTGCTTATGTGAAACTTTGAAAATGATGGTTCTTTTTGTATTGGCAATATGGAAGAGTGATTCTTAGTGTTCAAACTTATTTATTATTGAAATTTACTTGAAGTATAAAGTCAATGAGCCTAAAGACTTGAACTTATTGAAGATGTAACACGAGATGCAAGATTGAAAATTGAAATTCCATACAAGAAATGTAAATACGGTGTGAAGAACATATTGCAAAATAGAAAGCGAAAAGCAAGAAACTTGCTAAATTTTGTTAAAACCCTTGGATGAGCAACAATAAATCAAAGTGACGAGGCATTTAAATAAGCTCCATGCGAAAATGGAGATGAGGTTAGATGATTAGAGTTTAGGGATGGTTTTATTGGAACGTAAGGGGTTGCAATATGGGAGTTAATTGAAAAGAAAGTAAATAAAACTAAGAGAAAATTATGGTTCGCAGGCAAACCAATAAATAAATGATTTTATTCGTAGTCGAAACTGAAGCCAATGGGGTAGTCAAAATTTGGGTTGGTGTTAAATTGAAGTTTCTGCCAATGGTGACCCTGAGCTCGATGTGAAGCATAGCCAGGGTAAGAGGGACGTTTGTAGTTGGGAAGTTAGGTGTGAAGAAAGTTGTTTTAGTTCGAGTATGGAGTTGGAGCCCGTTGTAGTCGGAAGGTAAAGAGCAAGAGTTATGTTGTTATCAAATACATAGGTTCGAGGTCTGACTAACATAGTTTATTTTTATTTTTTTTTATTTTTTATGTGATTAAATTTACTCTTTTTTTTTACTTATTATGTCATTAAATTGGCTCTTTTTTAAAAACTTTTTATAAGAATTGTTTTTTGAAAAAAAAAAAATTGTTTAAAAAAGAAGGAATTAGGACTGTTTATGAAAATATAGTCATGTGAATACGAATATAGATTGTTTGATGAAAACTATTGCCGTAATGAAAACTATCACTATTTAACTATCATTGAAATGTGAACTTGGATTGTTCAATGAAAATATAGCCATGTCAATTTTTTCATTCTTTTGTTGGATATTACTTGTTTTGATCTACTATTTTGCAGATAAAACAATGCACTTCAATGCCAACTTTTTGTTATGTATTTGTGGATTGTATAAAGTCTTTTGCTATTGCTTATATGAGACTACACAAATGGTGGTTCTTTTTATATTGCATTATTTGAAATATTATATATATGTGTGTGTGTGTGTGTGTGGAAGGATGATTATTAGTATTTAAATGTATTTAGTATTGAAATTTAATTCATGTAAAAAGTCAGTGAGCATAAACACTTCAACTTGTTGAAGATGTAACATCACATGTAAGATTAAAAAGAGAAATTAAAAAATAATTGAAATTTGTTGTAGAAATGTTAAGTGAAGGAACAAGTAAGCCTTATTCGAAAAAAGCTTGGTTGACTGGTTCACGTGAGAGAGCTAATGAATATCAAAAGCAATGGTATTGGTAGAATAAGGGTGCAGTAAATGCCAGGAAAAGAGCTACGTATCAGGAAAAGAAAATATCTTTAATAAATCATCAACATGATGAAGTTAATAATCATATGGGAACATGAGTAGTATCAACATAGTTACTAACCAAACGAGAACTATTACCTCAAAACGGGAACTCTAACTAAAAAAACATCAAAAAAACCATAAAAAACAAGCTGAAAACGAAAAGTTGTACTCTGGAATAATTTTTAATTTAATTAATTAATTAATTTAATTTAATTTTTTTTTTAAATTATATATATATATATATATATATATATTATTACTATTATTATTATTTTTTTCGGGGTAAATTTTCAACATTTTTAAAAAATGGAAGAAAAGCCAATTTTTTTTGTGCAAAAAACACCCCAAAAACGAAAAGTTGTATTGTGGAATAACCTTTTTTTTGGTAAATTTTCAACATTTTTAAAAATAGATGTAAAAGCCAATTTTTTTTTATGCAAAAAACACTTTGAAAATGGAAAGTATTGAAACAAAAATTTTAGAATAATAAAAATTTATATTAAAAAAAAATAAAAAATAAAAACAAATTTCATTACATTTTTTTTGATTAAAAAAATTTTAAAATTAAAAAATTAAAAAAAAAAATTAATAAAAATAAAAATAAAAAACATTTTAAAAATTAAAATTTTAAAATATGTTAAAAGTTAAAAAATAAAAAATAAAAAATAAAATAAAATTAAAAAACCAAATTTAAAAAAACAAATAAATTTTAAAAAATAAAATAAAATTAAAATGTACAAATTAAATTTAAAAAACAAAAAATATTTTTTTATTAAATTAAAAAGAAAAAAAATTAAATTTGAAAATAAAAAATTAAATTTAAAAAAAATATTAAATTTTAATTATTAAAAAAAAAAAATTTAAATTGAACTTAAAAAAATTAAAAAATAAAATAAAATAAAAATATTAAATTAAAAAAAAAATATTTAAAAAACAAACCAATTTTAGAAAATAAATTAACTTAAATTATAAAAAATAAATTATATGCATATATTAAATTAAATTTAAAAAAATATATTCCACATCTTATTAAATTTTAAAAAATATTAATCTAGAAAATTAAATTAAAAATAAAAATATTAAATTTTAATAAATAGATAAGATTAAAAAAAAAAAAACATTCAAAATGAAAATTTTAAAAAATTTGAAAATCAATTAAAAATAGAAAATGAAAATAAATAAATAAATTAAAAATATTAAGTGAAATTAAAAAAAAACAAATAAATTTGAAAAATAAAACGAATTTAAAATATAAAAAATTAATTTAAATAAAAAATATTAAATTTTATGCAATTAAAAATTAAATAAAAAACAAAACAAAATTAAAAAAATAAATATTAAATTTAAATAAATAAATAACAAAATTTATTAAATTTTATTAAATTAAATTCAAAAAGTAATATTAAATTTAATAAAATTAAATTAAAAATTAAAAAAATATGAAATATAATAAATAACAATAAAAATTAAAAAAGAATATTAAAATTTATTATTATTAAAATTTAATAAAATTTAAAAAAAAAATCGAATTATGTCGATTCCGAGAATCAACCTCCCCGGGTCGATTCCCGGAATCAACCTCCCTAGCTCGATTCCCAGAATCGACCTCCCCGAGTCGATTCCTGGAATTGACCTCCTAGGTTCGATTCCCGAAATCGATCTGTTGAACACCTAATCCCCTATGGGTAGGTGTGGAAGGCGAAGAGTCACAAAGGAGTCCAAGTGAAGCAACGAATGCCTATCTTTCTATGTGTATGTTTATCTTTCCTCATACACCATGTGTGTGTTTAACATGGTATCAGAGCCAGGTTTCGATCTTGGGACCTGGGAATGTGAATGCTTGGAATCTCTCTTGACATATAGTGCTCTATACTGCCAGAAATTTCTACCATATCAAAGCCGTGAACCTTCTTCTTTGGAGCTGGGCGAGTCCTTAGCAGATTCTGGGCTGAGTTTCTTGCTCATAACTGGGCCAAATTCCCTCAAATAAAACTGGTACGATTTCTGGCAAGTTTTCTCCTTCATTCTTGTTGAGCGTGACCATTATTGGAATTGTGGGACATTGTTTTGAACCAATAGAAATCCATTGTGTGAGAGCTGGGGGAGTTTCCTTGAGGAGAGCTACTAAAACCAAGGTCACTTTGTGGAGCAAATTTATCAGGTTCCTCTGATTCATTTAAACCTCAGTTTATTTGTACAGTGAATTTAATGGGACTATTTTAACTTGTTTTTATTATGACAAAAATTATATATCAATCTAGCAGAAGACTGAAATGATTTGCTGCCTGGAGGAGCCATGGTGTTGCGGAATAATTGTGTTAATGGTGTTGTGGTATTATTGTATTAATGATGTTGCGACATTACTGTATTAATGGTGTTGCGGTGTTGTGTTATTGAGAAGTGGTTGCGTGTTGACACTCGACTACAACTATTGGTGCGACTGTCCTTCAAAGTTTGTAGCTACCACATCACTGACACTCCCACAGCATCAACCTTGGCCCTTTGGCCCTCGACCATGCACCTCACACCCCTCCCACTGTGCGTTAATAATCATACAACCTCCCACTGCGCGTTATATGACCTCAACTCCTCAGTTTCACATCAGGTTAACACTGACACCAATTTGACTCTCCCACAGTCGTCTAGTTCCCGACTCATATGCATTGTTGGCTCCATCCCCTACGCCTCCTCGCGTTCTACCTTCGTGGGCCCCTCCACCTTCCTCCGCTTAGCTGTTGGGTATACTCCCTCACAACCGGCTCACCTCCTACCTCTCCTACACCTCCCGCCGACCCTTCCTCTCCCGTTGCTCGACCGATCACCATCCCGCTCTCTCATACCCACCGCCTAGAACTCTTGATTGCTCATTTCTCAAGCCCCATGGTGAGCGCAGAGCATGGGAGGAGGAGGGGGGGTGAGCTACTAGGCCAAGTTTCTCTTTGGGGCAAAATCAATCAGATAAGAGTGCTGAATCCCATTCATTATAAGGGGATCAAATTCCTCACATTCAAGGGGATGAGTTATGTACTAGATTGGGTTCTTGCTTGTAATTCTAAGAGGCTCAATTCACTGTCAAATCATCATCTTCAACTTGGATTGTTGAGAGCATGAGATTTACTATTGGAGGTCAAAATCAGTTTGGGAGCAACAGAGCATCATATTTTAGAAGTCTGAACTTGTTGTAGAATTCGATTTGCTGAAGATTGAAGTTAATTTGCTGAAAAAGTCAAAATTCCTGTGGGGTTTCTGAAGATGTGAACCAGCGGAGATATTGAAATTATGACAGAATGAAGTGAAGTGCGTGTTTGCAATTCAGTGGAAAGAGTTAGTATTTGCAATTCCAATCAAGCTTTTGCAATTTCTCCCAATTGATTGGTAATTTATTCAACCCATTTCAATTCATTGGTGTAATTAATTCAACCATTTTCAATTCAATTCGAGTGAAGTGAATTGAAGAAAATGTGTGAGGGAATTCATTGGTAATTAATTCAACCATTTTCAATTCAAAAATAAAATAAAAATTGTGCTAAAATTGTAGCAGACATTTTGAAGAGGACTGATTGAAACCAAACTAAAGAATATTAGCAATTTGTTTACATTGTAAACGGGTGCAGTATCGGTTGAACCCGACACCCTTCATTTATTTAACTTTGAGTTGTTGAGAAAATGGCTAAAATCAATGATGCATTAGAGTTTTTGAATAACCTCATTCATTCCAGTGTTCATGATATGGTAAAAATAAGCAAGAATTCTATTTTTAATATTCAAATTTGCTTGCAAAATGCACAAGACAAGATTGAGTTTTTGCAGTTGGAGTCTCAACTTCAGCAAGATGAACTTCAGAAAAAGAGTCATCATTCTGAACCTGTTGCTGTTCAGAACATTGAGAAGGACTCCCATCAGCAGTAAGAATATAAAGTTGCAGTCTATTCACATTAAGTTCCTTGTACAAGAGCAGATTTACATGCAGATGCAATAGCTCAGCCTGCACTTCCCAAGCCCATCATCAGACCTTGGGAAGAGCTTGTCCACAACAAGCACATAACTGGTCTTGGATATGACAAGGATGTGTCCTTTCATATTCTGGATTACTGCAAGCCCATCAAATTTCAGAGTGTCGGATTTCTGTATGATAGTTCACCTTCAGCTATTCCAGATCTTGCTCTGCTTCCACAACAACAACAATAGATTGTGAAATGCCAACACTGTGATCGAGTTGGCCATATGAAAGATCACTGTTTTGATCTTCATCCATGCAAGCACTGTGGTCAGCACACCCATTCTTCACACAGATGCTTCAGAAACAAGCCTCCTGCAAGAAAAAAGAATCATCTTGGATGGATTTCTTCTTGGCAATGGGCATCAATAGCCAAGAAGATGTTTAAGTCACATGTCAGAACTTGTTCTCAAATATTGAGAAAACTTGTAGTTGAGTTTTCGCCATCATCTCACCTTGTACCTGACAGGGGGGAAAATGGTGGTCATCTACAAGCCAGAAACACAACAGTTCAAGTGAGCCTGAGCCACAATTCGTCATTCCAGATTCATAGTTTTAGCCAGAGACACAGCAGTTCAAGCGAGCCTGAGCCACAATTCGTCATTCCAGATTCAGAGTTGTAGCCGGAGACATGGATGCCCATGAGCATGCCTTTGGTTGATGGACAACCTTAAACCATCCATGTGAGGTTGATATTCTTCCTCTTTCAAAACACTTCCTCTAGCAGAAGACTTCAGCTTCTTGCTAGTTTTGGTTGAGTTCCAGGAATTGCATCAAGCATTCTAGTGTTGGTGGTCATCCTTAAACCATCACAGGTTGTAGACTTCCCTTCTTTTAGGTTGAAGGTCTCCCTTTAAATATGAGGGAAATTCCTCTAGCAGAAGCCCTTAGCTTCTTGCCAGTTTTGGAAGAGTTCCGGGAACTGCAATAAGCGTTGCGTTCCAGTGTTGGTGGTAATCCTTAAACCACCTCTTTATATCAACATTTCAGAGAGCTGATTCAGCCTAAGTACTGCCATGCATACTTTGCATATTTGTATTACAACTCTCTTCTTGGATTCACACATACCCCTTCAGATTAAGGGGGGGAATGTTGAACACCTAATCCTCTATGGGTAGGTGTGGAAGGCGAGGAGTCACAAAGGAGTCCAAGTGACCTTGGAAGATGAATCCAAGAGTCACATTATTGTATTATAAATGTACATTCATGTGTAATAGAGAAGCAACGAATGCCTATCTTTCTATGTGTATGTTTATCTTTCCTCATACACCATGTGTGTGTTTAACATGACCTCCCAAGTTCGATTCCCAGAATCGACCTCCCAAGGTCGATTCCCGGAATCGACCTCCCCAAGTCGACTCCCGGAATCGGCCTCCTGAGGTCGATTCTCGCAGTCAACCTCCCTAGGTCGATTATCGGAATCGACCTCCCAAGGTCGATTCCCGAAATCGACCTTCCCAGGACGATTCCAGGAATTGACCTCCAGTGTCCACTTGGGCGGCAGAATTAAAAATATATATATATATTTTTTTTAAATTTGATTTTTGTTTATTTATGAAATTTTAATAATTTTTTTGTTTTTAATAAATTGTTTTATTTTTTTATTATTCAATATATTTCATATTTGTTTTTTTTAATTTAATTTAATATTTTATTCTATTTTTTAATTTATTATTATTATTATTATTAAATTTAATATTTTTTGTTTTGTTTTATTTTTTATTTTTTTAATTTGAGAAATGTTTTTTTTTTCATTTTTAAATTTTTAAAATGGTTTAAATTTTAAAAACAATTAGATTTTTGTTTTATTTTTATTATTTGAAAATGCTTTTTCTCATTTTTTTTTAATTTCTATTTTAATTTTTAATTTAATTTAATTTAATTTAATTTAATTTATTTATTTTTTAAATTTAATGTTTTATTATTTTAATATATATATATATATATATATATATAATTTAGAAAAATATGTTTTTGATGTTTTTATTTTTATTTTTTTGGTTCAATTTTTGTTTTTCTTCTTTAAATTATTTGTTTTTTTTTGAAAAATTTCCCCATTTTTTTATTTAATTTTGAAATTTTTTTGTTTTATTTTTTTATTTTAAAATTTTATTTGTTTTATTTTTTATTATTTTTATAAATTTTTTTTTTTTGAGGTTTTTTTGTCATGTTTTTCTTATTTTATTTTTATGTTTTATTACCAACATGAAAATTACCACTAAAAAAAAATGGTTGATGCTACATCAATACTTTTCAAAATTAGCATGAAAATCACCACTCGAAAAAAAAATGGATGATGATGCATCAACACTTTTCAAAATTAGCATGAAAATATCTGACATTTTAAAGCAAATGTTCATACTACATATATAAAAAAAATTAAAGTGTCAAAAATATGCCCAAAAAAAACGGGGTGATTCTGCATCACCACTTTTCAAAATCAGGTGCTTTTTTTGCTACCTCAAAAAATTAGGTACTAGTTCAGTTACCTATTTGATCGGTAACTACGTTTCATGGGAAGAACATTGGATTGAAATTTTCCTTTACGTGGATGTTGAAATTTTTTAATGAGCCAAATTTTTGTAACTATAACGTTCTTTAGGAACATTGTGTTTACAAAGAAAGTGTTCGTGCAAATGAGAACCAAGGGTCCTCTATAAGCAACACAAGAAATGGAGTATTGGAACATGGGCACAATGATGCCAATGAACAATTTGCAGTATCTGGTTTATTTGGTCATAGCAATATGCTTGGTGACATGGTTGGGAATTTCGATCATTCTAGTGGAAATTTGGGGTGGGGCGTTCCTTCCAGCAAATATATAGTGAATATCGTCAGTCCTTCGGAATGTGTTTGCGCTTAGTCTTTTGGAATAGAAAAAATGCTTGATGTATTTTCTGTTTTGATAGGATTTTGACATCAGAATGTAATATATTAATTATTGCATGTTTTTCTTGTTTCATTGCTTCATGCATAACAATGTTCCAAGGAATATTGGTCTAGAAACATAGGGAGAAGGAACACAAACTTTGTTTGTTCCTCAAGTTCAACCTCAATCATTTCACTGCCAAACTTCATTAAATTGTGAGAATGATGAACTCTTTAAAGACAATTTTCAAAACTTGGGTGTTTCGTGGAAAGAACATTTCATTGAAATGTTTGTGTTGCGCCTCCAAAATGTCATCCTCTTTTACCCTCATTTCCATCATTTTTACCATATTTTTTAACTCTTTACCATATTTTATAGCTCCATAACCCTACATTAATAACCATTTTCATGATCATATGGGTTTATCCTTATTGTTTTCCAAGTCATTTATTTTAATTATTTTAAGAGAATTTATGATTAAATATTAGGAAATTAACATGCTTTCATATATATATATATATATATATATATATATATATATATATATATATATATATATATATATATATATATATATATATATATATATATCTAAAATTGGTATGAGTTTTATGATATTGTAGGCATATTTGAATATCCTAGAAGAGCCTTATTTTTCCACTCAACCACAAATTTGAGTTTCAATTCCAACTCATGAAGATTTGTGGAAATTTGTAGAAGATTTGGATCATTTACTAAGCACATTCAAAGGAGAAGAATCATGGATGTTTTGATATGCGTCTCCTATCAAAACTAGGAGATAATTTTGAGAGGATTTGTATCTCATATTTTTTGGTGATCGGTTGTAACCACAAGAGATAAATGTGGATTTAGGAGAGATTGGTGGATGTATATTTATTGAATAGTTATCTTAAGTTTTTGTAGAAATAGGAGTTCATCCTTCAAAGGAACCCCATTCAGAGTCCCATCAAAGATGTAATTTGTAAAATGAGGATAGAGAGGAAGAGAGTTGAATTATTGTAATATCTTTGGAGCTTTTCTCCAACTTAATTTTATGGAATACATATTGTTTCTTTGATCTCCAAGCTTTTATAATTGTTCGGTGTGCTTGCTGAGGAGTGGAGGGCCCCTATCAATCATATTTTGCACATCTTTTTCATTTGTTTTACATATTGGTAACATTGTGTAATTATGTTATTTCATTTATTTTCATTTTAAGCAAGTGTGATTTTAAATTCAAAAAATGTGATTTTCATTTTAGCAAGTGTGATTTTCAATTCAACAAGTGTGATTTTCATTTCAAGCAAAGTGTGGTTTCATTTTAAGAAAGTGTGATTTCAATTCAGCAAGCGTGATTTCAATTCAAAAAGTGTGGTTTCATTTCAAGCAAGTGTGGTTTCATTTATACAAGTTTAGCTTAGTTTATTTTATGTTATTTTGATTCATGTTGTTTTGTTAAGATTGATTTAATTTCTTTGAGTTTGGATTGGATTAGATTGGATTGATTTAATTTCTTTATGTAATTTGTTTCAAGTTTCTTGCATTAAATTAATCTATTCTGGGAAATAATCACCTAGTACATATAGTACATGCATACCTTATCAGTTCATGAACCGCGGGTTGACAAATTAAATGACATGGATTTAACTCACAATTAAATCACCCAACAATTTGTTTCCCTGGGTGTTGTGCATTTCGTAATTTTTCATGTTTTGTAAATATTGTTGGTATTAATCTTATTTGGGAACATTATGTTCAAATAGAGAGCATTAATTGAAGTGTAAATGATTAGTGCTATAAAAATGGTGGAATAGATGAAATTATGCAAAAAAGGGACAACGATGTGATTCAACAATTTCAGGCATCTGATGTTTTTGTTGATAGTGGTATGCTTGATGGGATGGTTGAAAATTTACAACATTCAGTTGAGAATGTTGGAACAAGCGTTTCTGGAAGCAAGTGTCTAGATAATATTGTTATTGGTAGATAATCTTTGCAGACTCCCTCTCGTTGGACAAGACAGGTGCTGCAAGTGGATTTATTTTCGTGGGATTTGTGAATTCGAATTTATATTTTGCAATTGCTCAACGAATATTTTTTTTATTTTTATTTTTTTTGTAGAGAAATATTCAAGTGAATAGTAGTGGAGAAATAAATTCACAACCAAGGCAACCTTTATCAGTTGGTTAAGTTCATCTCTTATAGTGCAATTGACAAGAAAATGTATGTGTTTTGTTTGCTAAACTTCCTGCATACTTCAAAATTTAACTTGTCATTTTTATGTGTTTTTATTTTGGCATTATGATTTATAATTTATGTAAGCATAATGAATCCAACTGCAACTAATATAGAAGAATGGATTCCCATAATTTTATGGAAACAAATGTTCAAGCCAATGCTCCAATCCTACAAGTTGTTTCACATCATCCTAAATCTAGATTGTTGTTTCGCGGAGAAAATGAAAGTGGTCACCATCATTTTAATAGAGAGATGATTGAGGTGCATAAAAAATTTGGTGCAGGATTGATAACTTGTTTGTTGTGGAAATGTGCCAAGTTTGTAATCAATCTTATCCTGGTATATAATTCATGAGATGGCATGAAGTACCCATCTGTAAAATATGTAAGAATAATAGAGGTGCTCACTGTTTCTCTCACTTTAATAACATGAAGGGAAAATTTTAGGGGCTAATATTCACAGGTGGGATAATTCTCCATTCTTTTTCAAAAAACAAGATTCACCAATTTCCATTTTTTCGAAAATGATTCGCCCAAAATTTATAGTACACCATTATTTTACCTTAAAAATTGCCAAAATATTATATTGACTAATATAAAATCATTGGAAAAATAAAAATTTCCACAAAAAAGTCACCAAAAATTTTACAACTTTCATATTAGGGACTAGTAATATTCACCAAGGTTTCTAAACTTTAAGATAAACTTCCATCCTTAAAATTTTCCCTGATAACATGGATCTTGGTGAAAAAACTGAGGTTCTAAGAGTTTTGACGCAGGTTGAAGAAATGTTAATAGCATGAGTGAATCCAATATTACAAGTGACACATGCACGTGGTGGCTTGTATAAATATAGTTTGCATACGATTAGTTTTCCATAGGATATATCTCTAATTGTAAATAAGATTCCACGACATGTAGAACAACTTGATTTTCTAATTCTTAGAAGACATGGTGCTGAGTCGAAATGTTATGAATGTTATTTCAAGAGATAACATGTGGTGTATGCATTGGTTTACAAAATTCATATGGATAAATATTACAGAGGTGTTGAAATCGATGTGTATTCTTTTGTTGCTCTCCCGTAAGGACCCACTAATGTGTCTAGTAGACTGCAATATGTAGATAGTGATATGCGTGAAACAAAGAGACCTGATGAGGACATTGAAATTTTGGGGGCTGGTGGTTTGCATTTTCATCCATCATCGTTTCTTTCTCGCATGCCTAATCAATGCAGTGAAGTGGAATGGATAAGAAAATTCATTGAAAACACCGATTTTAGAACTGATGAACTAGTGGAATGTCCATATATTGGCACATTTCCCACTGGTGATGTTGATTGGTTTCATCCATGTATTTACAATGTTGAAATGCATGAATATGGTTTACATATACTTAGGTATTGTGATCAAATATTTGGAAGCCATCCTCAGTTTCAATATTTCCTATTGAATATGATTATGTTCCATTGTAGCAGGGAACAACTTCTTTATTTTTAAAAAATAATATCCATGAGAGTGCACCTAAAAATGTTCAAAAATTGCATCAATAACTCAGGGATATGTCTAATAATAAATTGGCTAAGAAATTAATACATTTTGGTTGTTGTCTTAGGGGTACAAGGGCATATTAGAAAAAGTGGCGTTCTGAACTCACTAACATGATCACACAATTGGGTTGCAACATTATTTTTTATGTTAATCGCGACTAACACTAAGTGGCCTGACTTGCATTGCCTTATTCCTTCAAAAACATGTTGTCATATAGAAAATAAACATGCGCAAAAAATTGAGAATGTTATTCAGTACCCACATATAGTTGCTATGTACATGCACCAAAAATTTAATATATTACATGAGTTTTTTCTTGAGAAATATCTTGGAGCTAAAGACTTTTGGTATAGGTTCATGCTTGTTTCTTTTTTCATATTGTTTATGGATTTTGAATTATGCATTTTTTCTTTTGGTTGGTTTTTATATGCTAACTACAAGTTTTTTTTTTTTTTTTGCAGGTATGAGTGGTTGCACAAGGGTTCAATGAACATCCATGGTTTCCTGTGGTTTCCAAGAGCTCTGAATATGGAAATACTAGAATGATCCAACCCTTTGAATATTCATGAAGTGAAGTGCTACTTTGACAAATATGTAACATCCTGGAATCCACGCAAAATCCACCATCAAAATGTCATGGTTCCTCGAAGTGTTAATGATGACCCATGCCTTTTGAAAACCTCACAATTTTTTCATGCAATCCTTATGAAGATTATGAGCATCTAGTGAACAGACACAAAATGTAGTGTTGATTCTTGTTTATAGAAAAAAGGGTTTATCTTTTCATGTCGTTACGATACCTCATGGGAGGTCCATGTTGAGTCTGCAATGTATATAGATGAAAACAGGAGAAATAAATATGAAGCAACATAGAATGATGACCATTTAAATGTTCACAATGTTGATCTTCTGACAATGTGGCAAGAAAATGTTAATTTTCAAGCACTTGTTTCTCAACATGAAATAATGAAATATATTGCAAAATATGCTTTGAAGGAAAAAAGGAGATCTGAAATTTATCATGAATTGTTGACAAAGGTTTCAATTGTAGGTGGATATGACGCTCCTGTGTTACTAAAATTGCCATATGTTACTAAAATTGTCTCTTGTTATGTTTAGTGTTGGCATTGATGTTGTGTTAATGGTTCGCATTGATTTCAACTTGATGGCATGAGCTATTGATATCATATGATGGTTTGTATAACGGTTTCAGATATTAGTTCAGTGGTTAAGAGACTATCAAGTCACGTTTTTGTGTGTGTGTGGATGGTCTTGGCTAGTATGTTCAGTTGCAGGGTCCTGTAGAGCCTATCATTGATAATTTGAAGGTTATGCAATTGTTGGCACAATTGTCGAGCAGCTTGATGGTTTAAGTGTTAGTGCAACTGATGGATGGCATTCAAGTTAACCTAGTTTGACTTGTGATGATGATGGAGGTTCTATAGTGAATTTATGAAATGTTTTAGATGCTACAGTGGTTTCCTGAGGAATTACTGATGATTATCAACCATTGGAGCAATTTTTGTAGAAATTATACAAACAATATGTATACCAATTGATTCAATATGATCATGTGATATGCTAAAGAAAGATACTAAATCCTTCTACAAATTAATTGCGAAAAATAAACACGATCGCACAATCACACCAAGTAAAAGAAAGAATCAAATCAATCCATAACATAGATATTTTTCCTGTGGAAATCTTGTTGCTCAAAACCCCTCTATCTTGTATTGTATATTCAACCAAGGAATCATGAAACAATTACAAGGCACTCTTCTCACAAGAGTATGTTGCACTCTACCAACTGTCTCACACTAATCCGCACAAAATTGACTAACACTTAGCCAATTTCATTCCTCTACTCAGCCTGCATTGCTTGTGCAATTCCTATAGAATTAATACCCTATTCTTTAGGAATTTCAGCCTTCCAAAACTGCGCAATGCTCATGGGAAATCCTATGGTTGTATTACTGCATGCAGGTAGTTTGCTAATATTACAATTGATAGTTAACATCCCTTTAACCTCTGTCTCAACTGGGTCTTCATCAAAATTTACATTCATGTAGCTATTAATAGTAAATCATCAATTACTTGACAGATCACTGCATGTGAATTAAATTTTATTTAATTCACTTGACCTCTCACTAGTGCAACAATGAGTTACAACTAATTAAACTTATTTTAACTCAATTAATTGAATTAAATGATTTCTCATGCATTAAACTAATACACTAACTGCAACTTGGACTCTAAAACAAATAGAATCACTCTGCATGCCTCACCAACCACCCTCAACTCAAATTTCATGATCTAATTGAGTTTATCACACTCAGTTAACTATTACAAGTAATTATGAGATAAGATTACAATTTATTGTCCAATTTAATTAAGGGAAACTTAAATTAGACACACATTTCTTGTTGACTTTTCAACACTCCCTCTCAATAAGAAAGGGATTATCAGCTACCCTGATCCTGCCTCTGTGGTATTCGAATTTTCTCTTGGCGAATACCTTTGTCAGAATATCTACATCTTGATCGGCCGTGGGAATGTACTGAAGTAAGATAATGTGTCTTTGAACACAATCTCTGAGATGGTGGTACTGGATGTCTATGTGATTGGACTTGTCATGGAATATCAGATTAACTGAGATTTTTATTCAACTTTGGTTATAACAGTGTATCACCATCAGATCCATCTGATGACCAAACAAACCAACAAGTTTCTTCCTCATTAGATGGCCTCACATGCAGCCTGACTGGCTGCCATGTATTCTACCTCGGCTGAACAGAGTGCAACTGATCTCTACTTCATGTTGTACCAAGAAACTGTTGTCGATCCTATGATGAATATCCCTCTTGATGTGCTCTTTCTGTTTGATGGACTGCCTGACCATTCTACATCAGTGAAGCCTTGAAGCTTCACTCCCTTTGTCCATTTGTACCATAATCCATACTATGTAGTGCCCCTGAGATACCTCAAGACATGCTTATGCGCCTTCCAAAAGAGCTTGGTCATCTTAACCATAGCTTGACTAAGATGGTTAACTGCGTAGCATATGTTTGGTTGTGTTTTCACCAAGTACATGAGTGAACCCACAAGCTGCTTGTAAAAAGTAGCATCCACTACCTCACTTGAAGTAGCATCATCCTTCCTCTGGTTTCCTGCAAGAGGAGTCTCCATGGGTTTATAGCTCTCCATGTGGAACTTCCTTAGAATCTCTTTGGCATACTTGCCTTGAGAAAAAAATAGCTCCCCATCCCGCTTCCATATCTCCAAACCAAGGAAATAGTGAAGGAGTCCCATGTCCTTCATCTCAAACTCTCTTGCAAGATCCTCTTTGCAAGAAGTTATGAGTTGCTCATCACCTGTCAAAATAATGTCATCAACATAAAGTACGATAATCAAAATCTTACCATCAACCACAATCTGGTACAGGTTCGCATCCGCTTCACTCTTTGTGAAGTCCAACACGGTGAAATAGCTTTCAATTCTGGTGTACCAAGCACGAGGTGCTTGCTTCAGCCCATACAATGCTCTCTTGAGTCTGCACACATGTGACTCACTGTAAAAGGTCTCAAAACCTTTTGGCTACTCAATGTACTCTTCTTCCTTAATAACTCCATTAAGAAATGCAGTCTTCACATCCATCCGATGTATCTTCCACCCCATCTACGTTGAGAGTGCAAGGATATATCTAATCGATGAGTACCTTGCAACTGGTGCAAAAGTATCCTCATAGTCAATCCCCTCAACTTGTGAGAATCCTCGGGCTACAAATCTAGCCTTGTACTTCTCCACACTCTTATCTGTTGTTTTCTTCACCTTATAGATCCATCTAGATCCAACCATTGACTTTCCGACTGGTCTTTGTTAGAAAATTATATATTACAGAGCAATGAAACAAATTAAATATATGTGGAAACACAAACACAAGAAACACATAAAACCAGAGAGACACAGATATACGTGGTTCACCCAGTTTGGGCTACGTCCACCCCGAACAACCAGTCCTTCCTTTCTATTATCTAGCAAAATAAAAAGACACAACCTATAGCAGATCCGCTGTAATATCCTTTGTTGTCTCTCACAGTCTCCCTATCTATTTCCTGCTATGAGAATACACATAAAATCATAGCCACAATACAAATACCCTCATACAAGTGAGGGGTTGCCTTCTAGGGAAAAAAACCTTAAACTAAACATAACTTTTACCGTAAGATCATCCGCCTAATGAACGGCCGAGATTGACTAGAAATTACTATACTTTTACAAGGAAATTTTACATCTGTTTTTAGCTTCGGGGGTGCTGCCCCCCCTGGACCCCCCAGTCAACATTTAATTATGAAGGTATAGGGATATAACACTATGATACAAAATAAACAAGATAATCAGGCTCCATACCCAACAGTCTTGGAACAACTTCCCATGCACTGTTCCTGACGATGGAATCATACTTCTCAACCATGGCGTCAACCCAAGTTGGTTATTGCACTGCTTCCTCAAAGGAGGATGGTTTTGTCACAATACACTTGCTCATAATAGCCATGTATCTAATAAACCTATCTGGTGATTTTCTCTGTCTACGCAATGATGTAGGTGCTCCTACATGTTCTGCCGCATCATCTCAATCTGTTAGCTTTTGTGGTGAGCCTTCTACCATGTCTGGTGGATGGATCTGCATGAGTGGTTTCTGTCACTCCATGATCCTCCACATGTGGCTGATCCACATCTTGAGGTTCATCCTTTGGAACCAAGAGTTCCTCATATGCATGAAAATAAAGCTCCCTCTCAAGGGACAATCACATGGCTTTCTCCTCATCAAATTTTACATCCCGTATGACAATAATCATCCTGCTATTCTGAAAATACACCCGATAGCTATGGGGAGTATCAGTGTACCCCAGAAATATCCCAATCTCAACTGTTGGTTCTAGCTTCTTTTTGGAATCTTTGGTCACATTTCAATAGACGGATAAGCCAAAAATTTTAAAATATGAAACATCAGGTTTCTTACCTGAAAAAGGCTCCTCTGGTGTACTCATGCTAAGTATCTGATGAGAACTACGGTTCTGCACAAATACCTCTGTGTTGCATGCCTATGCCCATAGATGCAATGATAGGACTTGATCATGTAACATCGCTCGTGCCACACCTACAATTGTTCTATTATTTCTTTCTACAACCCCATTTTGTTGTGGGTTATGAGGTGCAATCAACTCTCCCCGAATTCCTTCTTTGCTACAAAAGTTCTTGAATTCATTAGAGATGTACTCAACACCATTGTCTCTCTTTAGAGTCTTCACATGCTTCGCTGTATCTTTCTCAACCAATGCTTTGACCTTAAAAATTTTTGAGAATGTATGATCTTTATTTTGCATGAAGTAGATCCAACACTCTCGAGAAAAATAATCAACAAAAATAACATAATACCTGTGCTTTGTTTTAGAAGCTGAAAAGAATGGTCCACACACATCTGAGTGAACTCTCTCAAGGATTTCTGCTACTCATTTCTCCTTCTCATGAAAATTTTCCTTTGCATACTTCCCCATGGTACATCCCTTGCATGTATCTATCTGCGCAAGAGTACCCTTTGGAAGCCCCGTAGAAATCTGTTGCATGACCTTCAAAGCACTGTGGTGTAGATGGCCCAATATCCTATGCCATAACTCACCTTCATCCCGGCTCACCACTCTGTCTGCTTTACCCATCAATGTTGTGCAGCCATCTACATCAAGTTTGTAGATATTCTTCACACGAATCCCAATCTTCTTAACTTGTACTGTGGCTTTGTGACGAAGGAATGCTTTCCCTTCATTGAAAACCACATCATATCCTCTATCCTCGAACATAGCAACTGAAACTAAATTCTTTTTCAAGCCTGGTACATGCATGACATATTTTAATAAGAAAGGTTTACCTGACTTTCTCTGGAAAGTAATTGTACCAACCTCGGTAGCGCTATACCTCCCGTAATCAGTACCCATTTTGATATGCATCTAAAGCTCCTTCTCCTTCAAGCTACTAAAAATTTCTTTGTATCCCATCATGTGGAAATATGCACCACTATCCAAGTACCACACTGATCCCATTGCACTAGACACCATGCATGCGATGAGTGAGAAGTCCAACTCGAATTGCGAATCCAAAGCTTCACCCACTGCAGATCCTGAAGCCTTCTTGTTGTTCTTATTCTTCTGTGGACAATTAGTGGCATAATGTCCATGCTCGTGACAGTGAAAAAATTTCACTTTGGACATGTCATGCTTCTTGCCTTCTTTGCCGGTCTCAGATTTAGAATAGGATTTATTTCCCTTCCCATTCTTTGCCTTACCTTCCAAGGCACAATTTTCCTCATCATCTGCCTTGGATGAGTATCCATCCCTGGTATTCCACCTGAATTATTCTTGTACCAAATCTGACCAAAATCACTCCCAATCTGGTAGCTTCTCCCTCTCACTGACAGAGTCCTGATAACTATGCCAACTCTTGGGAAGGCCTAGAAGAGCTAAGCTCACCAAGTCATCATCCGCTACAGTAATCCCGACACTCCCAAGCTCCTCTCGACATTGGATGAACTTAGTCAAATATTTTGGAATAGTGTCACCTTTCTCCATTTTGATTTTCCTGAGCTTGTCCTTCACTGCCAAATTTTGTGGTCACTACTATTTTGAAACAGATCGTTCAAAGCCTTCCACATTGCATATGGAGTCGCTTTACAATGGAGACTCGAGACAATATTATCTCGAAATCCCTCTAATTATTTACTCCTCACCCTTGCAACCTTCTTTTTCCAAGCATCAAGAAGAGCGGCGTCTACTGCTGTGGGCTTGGGAATATCATTATCAATGAATTATTTCAACCCGTTGTCCTCTAGAATTTCCTCCATTCTATATTTCCATGCAATATAATTAGAACTACCCTCGAGTTCATATTCCAATAATAAGCCATTGGAAGCCATCTTGATCTGCTTGTCGCACCAAAGAATATATTTGCAAATTCGAATGTTGTTCAACACAAACTCAATTTCTTCTCCACTATACTGATTTCTTCCGCTCTTATACCATGTAGAAATTATACAAACAATATGTATTCCAATGGATTCAATCTGATCATGTGATATGCTAAAGCAAGATACTAAATCCTTCTACAAATAAATTACGGAAAATAAACATGATCGAAAAATCACACCAAGTAAAAGAAAGAAGAAAATCAATCAACAACACAAATATTTTTCCTGGGGAAAGCTTGCTGCTCAAAACCCATCTATCTTCTATTGTATATTGAAATAAGGAATCATGAAACAATTACAATGCACTCTTCTCACAAGAGTCTATTGCACTCTACCAACTGTCTCACACTAATCTGGACAAAATCGACTAACACTTAGCCAATTTCTTGCCTCTGCTCAACGTTCATGCCTTGCGCAATCCCTGTAGAATTAAATCCCTATTCTTTAGGAATTTCAGCCTTCCAAAACTGCGCAATGCTCATGGGAAATCCTATGGATGTATATTGCATGCGGGCAATTTGCTAATAATACAAATGATAGTTAACATCCCTTTAACCTTTGTCTCAACTGGGTCTTCATCAGAACTAGCATGCATGCATCTATTAATAGTAAATCATCAGCTACTTGACAGATCATTGCATGTGAATTAAATCTGATTTAATTCACTTGACCTCTCATTAGGGAAATAATCAGTTGCAACTAGTTAAACTGATTTTAACTCAATTAATTGAGTTAACTGATTTCTCACACACTAAAATAATACACTAACTGCAACTTGGACTCTAAAACAAATAGAATCACTCTGAATGCCTCACCAACCACCCTCAACTCAAATTTCATGAGCTAACTAAGTTTATCACACTCAGTTAACTATTACAAGTGATTATGAGATACGATTACAATTTATTGTACAATTTAATTAAGGGAAAATTAAATTAGACACACATTACTTGTTGACTTTTCAACAAGTTTGATCCGGTTCTGAGCAAGGGAAAGTTGTTTTTAGTCATCCTCTACCATAGTCGCATGGATCCAAGCTAGTGGGAATGGCTGAAAAGCTCCAGTAGTTGGAAGACAGGGCTATGAGAGTGACTATGATGTTCCAGTGGCATGGGGTGAGTGCTTGTGTGTGCAACTAGGCTTTAGAGCTAAAATCTTTGTGCATTCCTTGCACTCATCAGGTGTTTATTTATTTTTTCGGTTTGTCTTGTTTGTGAGTCTTCATGTAAAGGTCTAGAAAATGTTATTGAGATTATAGAAGATGATCAAAAGAGAATATTCATTAGTAAACGAAGTTAGTGGCTTGATTGAGTCAAGAAGAATTGAACCAAACCACTTCCAGCATATGAACAAAGCTCCACTATAGGGTTGGAATTAATTGATTTAATCATCTTCAAAAACTACAAATATGTGGAGAAAGGTTGCTCATTTGGTTGGTTCTCTTGTGTGAGAAAAGTGTCATAATGTTTTGGGGAGCCATTGGTGAGGAATGTCAATTTTCTGAAGTGGAATGTGCATGGAGGTATAGTTTTAGCGGAGACAAAAGTATGCATTGTTGGAGACTATTCTTGTGTGATAGGGCTACAAAGGAGTTGCCAATGCATTTGTGATTGCGGGGGGGGGGGATTTTTTATTTGATTTTATATGATTGTGTAGATTGGTTGCAGTAGTGTCTCATGTTTTCATATGATAATTTTTCATATGGCAATTACATATTGCATTTTTGTGGTTCTGAATCTAGTTTGTTTGCTGAAAATGTAATGAGGGTATGTGAGTTGAGGATGATGTATGAATTTGAGAAAGGGGTATGATTTGAATTTGAATCATTGATTGATATTTTGTGTTGAGAATTTTAATTATGTGCTATGAAGATATTGTTGTTGTGGTGTTCATGTTGAGCAGCTCAAGAGTTCCAGTTTGAAAATGCCTAAAAGGTGAACCACATAGAGAACTGGGGTGGGTGCTCCAACAAAACAAGGAATGAGAACAAATTTATTCATAAATATAATGGGTGTTGGGAAAGGCTTGTTGATCAGATGAGTGTATGTCGATTCGTGAGATGGAGGTCATATCTTCTTTCATATATTTTCCATATTGTACTCTTTACGTAATGGTTTGCTTGATTGATAATAAAATATTTTGAACAGTGTAACATCAACAAGGGTGGTTTTTTCCCCGTAGTGGGGTTTTCCACCATATATCTTGTGTTCCTATGTGATGTGGTGATTTTTGTCTTATTGTGCATATTTATTTCTTATGTTATGGCTATCATGTGTTGATTCTAGTTGAAGTTGCATGTTCAGATCTAATGTTTATTTGTTCATAGATGAACTGATTAATATATTGGAGAAAAAGTTTTAATCATTGTTGAAATTGATATCACTACTGATTCACCCCCCCGCCCCCCTCAGTAGGGATCCTGGTTACAACAATTGGTATCAGAGCATGATACCTTTGTTACAACTTCACTACTGAAAGGTAGATCATGGGAAATCAAGGAAATTTTATTGCAGATAGAGTTCCTATTCTTCACGGATCAAATTATGCACTATGGAAGGTGAGATTGGAAGCGTACTTCATTAATCTTGATGAGTATGTTTTTCTCACATTATAATACAATACGCATGATGAATCGAATGAAAAAACCAAGAAGATAATTTTGAAAACCATATTGTATCATGATGTTTCTATAGTGAGACACTGCAAGACTGCAAAAGAGATTATGGACAAGTTGCATTCTTGAAGAGAAAGAGAATTATAAAGAATAATCCACATTCATATCAGTAGTGGATCAATTTTTATCTCAAGAATATAATGAGAGCATCCATGAGAGTAATGACATACAAATCATTGACCTTAAAATCAAGCATGAGAAAGTCATCAAGGAAAATGTTAATTTGTCAAACCAACTTCAAGACCGGGAAGCCTATTGTGCAAGGTTGGAAAATTAATTATCCTCTTTGAGATGTGAACTTGAAAAGGAAAATAATCAACTATCCCAGTATCATAAGTTGGAGAAAAGCACCGATATTTTGGTTGAAATCCTCATTAGTCAAAGATCTCTTCTTTTTCAAACCAGATTGGGATTTGAAGAAGAATCATGCCTTGTGAAATAAAAAGAGAAAGTAGAGGAAAACCAAGGATCATACAATTACAATTCCACCACCTCTAAAGTCGATCAAGGATCTAGGAAGTAACATCATCAAAAGAAGCCAAAGAATAAAAGAGATTATCAACAGAAGCAAAGAAAAGAATATCATAATCACAACAAGCAGCAGTTCATGAAGACAAAGAAGCAACCAAGTGTTGATCATCCAAAAAATCAAAGAACAAGGTATCAAAATGTATTTCATGGGTATTTTTTTTTCTTGCAATCATTATGGTCATCGTGCTAGAGATTCGAGAATGTAAATTTTTTGCAAGAAAACAAAAGTTTTTGGATAAACGTTGTTTCAGGTGTGGAAAATATGGCCACAAAGCTCTAGCCTGTAGGTATGACAAATTTAGCCAACAAAAAGAGCAAGCCCACTATTGAAGACAAAGAAGGTATGGAGGAGAAAATATGAGCTATAAAATATTATCCCTTTAAAGGACATCAAGGGAGAATGTTTTGTTTTGTAAAGAGATAATATACTCAGGGGGAGTAGATATTTGTTTTGTGCCCAATAATAAATGGCTTCAAAGAGAAGCCAAACTTGATAGGTGCATGTGATTAAAAGGATGAATTTTTCAGCTTCATGCATCTATTTAGGCATAAAAGGAGAGCACATGATTCCAGGGGGAGTTATACAAGGTTGATTTATTACATGTCTTTTATATTTTTGTTGATAGTTCTAGTCATGTTATGTGAAGATAATTTTTCTATTTATGCACACTAACATAAGTTTATGCAGCAAGCAAGAAATGTTGATGGAAATATGGCATATTCTTAGGGGGATTTTGATGTGGCTTTATGTTTGTTCATATATAACACTTATGTCATGCAAGATACTATGTATTCCATGGGAATTTTGGTGATAGTTTGAGAGAGTGATGTTACTCTCACTGAAACCCTCACCTTGTACTTCATTAGATATTCATTTTTCACATGAGGAAGGGTCACTGATACATGCATGTGTCTTAAGAAGTTGTTGGTCGGTTGTGTGTGTTGTTTGAAGAAAATTTCTACAACATTTAGTACATTACTGGTTTTACTATGGTTAAGATTCCATTGCATGTGTATTCACAGGAGTCATGTATATTACATTGCATTATCATAGATCCATGATCCTATTTTCATATCATATTAACATGAGGTTGAGATATTTTAATTATTATATGTCATGCAGATTTGAGTCAAAATCCAAGCACTCAAGTGTCTAGTGTTGAATCTTGTTCATGAGGATCTCACCTTGAAGACTGTACCTTGAAGACTGTCACATGTACTTATTGATGATGATGAGGATTGTATTTTCTGGTGCACATATGATATCAAGAGAGTGTGAATGAATTTTTTATTGTAAATTCCTTTTTTTTTATGGCCATCTTATGCCCAGAGGTTGTGCCACAGAAGCATGGTTACAAGCTTCTTGTTGTTGATTGTGTTTGAGGATTACTCACATATGCTTCTGTTGAATTATTGTTTTCATATCTTGTTATTGCTTGTGATGTATTTTTTTTATTTGGTGTCAGATAAAGCAAGGTTGTGTTGATGGCATATATATGTTGTGTCATATGATAATTGCCTAATGATTAGAGGCATGCTACTAAATGATATTCAGTTGGTTAATATAGTGTTGATTGATTCATATGGATGGATAATAGTGTTTTTCTACTCATTTCTACATTTTGATGGATAGTTGCTACTATAGTCCACTCATGGAGACTTATGCTATTGGGGCTGCTAATTTTTTATGTTGCAAATTGCTAGTTAGGGAAATGACATGGAAAATTTTGGAGAGAGTTATGCACACTCTTTCTGGCATGTAGTTATTCATTTCTAAATATTTCTTATGGGATGTTGCTTACATTGTCACAATATTATAATTCCAAATTGTAATTTTTGACTCTCATATTGTGATCTGAATGTGGGTAAACTTGTTAATGCTATGCAAGCTCCCTCATTAGTATTAAAAATGTGTTTCTTATGTGCATAGGAATTTTTACTAAGCTTTCATATTATCACAAGGATTTCTTTTTGGTGTCTACAATATGTAATTCCATGAGTAGTTTATACACATGAAACCATTAAGAACATGAAAGGGAAATACATCATACAACAAAACACAAGCCATTTGATGAAGGAGTTCACCCTGCCTGGGCTACATCTCCTTGAATCGGCTCTAAGGCACGATTCATTGTTATTATGCTCCAATTTCAAAATTATGAGTACATAAATGTGTTGATCTGAAATGATAAGTTTCTCATAAAAAGAAACAACTCCTGCAAAGTCCCTTTACCATACACTTACTGTCAGCAACACATGGGTATCTTACTAAGATGCCTTACTCAAATATGAAAGAGAATCAAATTTGTACTTCAATAATTGTAAGTACATCAACAATATTTTTCTCTAAAACACATAAAGAGAAAACATGAGAAAAATTATTTGTTGCTGCAAACATATTGAGGCTGGAAGATCCTTGCAAGACCATCTCCATCTCAAAATCCTCCAAAAACTGGCTCAGTATCTGAATGATCCATACACCCTCCTGGTTCAACCTTCAATTTGAACTTGAATATGTGCTCTAAATAGAAAAAAAAAGTTACCAATGGATTCATAGCATCCAAAAACCCCTGAGTAGCCTCTTTTGGTTCATCAATTGATGTACAAGTCTTCTAGGCATGGCCTCCTCTCCTGGTGGCCCTGGGCATATTTTACCTTCAAGTGGGAAAAACACCATCAAGAGTTGCTCCTCTGCCTCTGAAACCTACTCCAATGGATTCCTAGCATGCAAAAATGCTAAGAATGACTTTTCCTTAGCCCAATTTGGTCGAATATTGTTCAAGATAGGCCTCATTTACTCCAGGCCTAGAAAACCTCCACTAAAACTGGAAGAATTCTAGTTAAGTTCACTAAATTTGGGACTGGCTCCGAATTTGGCGCTTCGGTGAAAATCCCGCCAAACTAACTGTAGACTAGTTTAAATTTAAATGCGGATTTGTGTGGTTAATTACACGTTTAAGAAAGATTAGTGCTAATGGAATTTGCGCTCCACCCTTGGTTACGCATCAACATTCAATTAGCAGATCGTGCACATTGTTTTCAAATGTAAACCTGGTGTCGTGTTGGTGTGGGCACGTAGTGTTGGGGCGCAGGTCATAAGGCAATAGAAAAATGTTTTGCGATTTGCGATTGCGATGAGTGTCGTGGCAGAAGGTGGGTTGTATGCACTTTTAACAGTTAAGTGCTTAAACTTATCCTTATTACTCTTCGCTTCTTTACATGACCACTTCACGTGATCGATGCTTCCTTCGCGAATCCTGATTGCAAATTCCTCATCTCAATACTCCTTCACAAATATGACATCAAAGATTCTCTTCGCAATACTCCTTCGCAAATATGACATCACAAATATTGGCTCAATGGAATCTGAGCTCATCACAAGTCTCACTCATCGTAAATCGTAGAACAAGTTAACACATGGCTCCTCGTCGCATTCCTAGGGCTCCTTTCAACGAATGCGATATGCGATGAAATATTTATGTCCGAGCGCGATATGCGATGAAAATTTTCATGACTGAATGCGATATGCTTCAAAACCTTCCATATTCCATAGTAATCTTGCAATTCGATCTTGACTGTTCATCTTCTGCTTCATTTCTGCGATACAATCTCAACTATCCATCGCTCTTGTTCAGAAATCTCTGGAATTTTTAGAAGAAATCGTGGTTGCTACCTTCAGAAAAATATACTTGTTTTCCTCTAGTATGCAAGCACAAGCCATAAAAATCCATGGCTACTAAAAGCGGATTTTTCATTCCTATTCTTGTTAAAATATAGTTGTTGAAATAAAAACCTAAGATTGAACCAATTCCACGACCTTTGCAAACACCTTCGCACATTGTTCTCAATCTGATCCTTCTCGGAGTCACCTACAACACCTTTACAAACCAAACTGGCGAATCCAACAGTGACACTTGTCATAGTACCATTGGACACAAACTGAAGAAGACTCTCTGCATGATGAATGGATAGCCATGTCATCAGTTGTACCTGTTCTGTAATAATTTTTACAAATTCGCATGTTCTGAACGACGATCAGCAGACCATAAATTCCTCAAATGAACTCGGTTTTAAAGGAAACAATTTGCATTGGATTCCTCGTGATGGGTTGGTCACTTTGAATCTAGTTTGGGGCAATTATGATCACTTTCATTTTTGAGCTAATTTTTTCTCCCTGATCCAGATTATGATCACTCCTTCTCACTGGCATGCTTTTGGACCCCAAAAGTTGGTTATCTCATAAGAGATGAACTCTCTTATGTTTCCCAAGTTCTATCATCCTAATTATACTTGGATAAATCATCATGACAACCACTTCAGTCACTAGCATGCCTTGCCTTGCCAATGGCTTGGCTCTTCAACCATTGTTCTCCTTCTACTATTGGCCCAATCCAACACTTGTTGGTTTCTTGTTGATATAACACTTTTGTTGTACCAAATCGATTCCTTGGTGCCTTCCCACTGAGAATCATGTTCATCCTTTGCAATGAGTGAACTACAACAAATAGCTTCCAAAATTTGTAAAAATAAGAAAAGAAATGACCATTATTTTACCTCCATGGTTCCAAATTACACATCTGGAAGAATGCATTTGCCATCTCCTTCTCTTCTTGGAATCAACACATAAAATAGTCTACAATGGCTACAAAATTTTTCTGGATGAAATTTCTTGGACATCTTTTCTCAAACACAACCATCGATATGAAAAACACATCACGCAAGAAACATAACTTGACGACATATCCTCTTGCGTCTAAAAAAGAAACAAATTTCACATCATGTGAATATCGCCATGTACTCTCACATCTTGGTGTCAAAATCATCGACCAAACACAATTTGACACTCATGCATGTTCAAACACAATGAAATCATAAAAATTCCACTGTTCATACACACATCTCTCATGCATGTATATGATTCCTCAACTCTTTCACATAGGTACAATCATAAGTACAAGAATTCCACATTCACATGTACATGTACTCTTAGAGCTGAATAAACAAATTTTCTGCAATAAAGTGAGTCTCAACATACTCCAATTTCAATGATCTTCTTGGCATAACATGTAACGTGCATTCAATTAGCAAGAATGCAGAAATCTTAAAAATACATGTAAATCCTTTAATTGGATAAGAAATCTATCCATTTCTTACCAAACCATTTCAATGGTGCCTATCCAGAGAACTAAACAGGTACAAGCTATGGATGCAAAGTCCAACACCTTGTTGCTTCATGTACTCTTTTGCGATAGTAGGTACATGATACCTAATCTTTGTCATCAGAAGATCATTCTTCTTGTGAAACATACCCCAAGCCTTCATGCTTAGGCCTTTCTTTCGCCTCTATTGGGTTCTTGATGCCTTTTTGATTTACACCAAGTCCTAAGCCTTCTTAGTATCCCATCTTTTCCAAGATCTTGGACCCAATACCTTTGATGTGTCTTTCAAAGGCTGCAAAAGAATTTTCATCAATATGCAGATATAAATAAGAAGCATATTCATTCTCCCCATTTGTATCATCTCTTGATTGAGACACAAAAATGGCTTCATACTCCTTCCGAATTCTCAAGGTGTCCTCTTGGACTCTTTTGTATTCTTCTTTCAACTCCTCAACATAAGGTGTTGATTGAACCTCTTCCACATCATGTGGAAAAAAAGCACAAATATGTCCATCTTCCATCTTGGAAGGATTTTCTACATCAGAAAATTGCATCAAATTTGTAGAAAACAAAGAATTTTGTGGTGAAGATGGTGGTGAAACACCATTATTTTTTATCTTCTTCCCTTGTGAGACTGGTAGGTTTTTCTTCTTGAGATATGATTTTCCAAGCCTCAATACTTTTTGAAGGTGAAACTTGAGGTGGGGCTTGTGGCAATCCTAGTTTTCTTGTCCTTGTTCCTACTTGGGAAGCTATACCAACAAGTTTTCCTTCTCCTTTCCGGAGCTTCAACCAGGTAAGCATTTGCACCTTACAAATAAACAAACCTCTTTGCACAAAGAAACATAAGAAACAATGAACCTGAGGCTCTGATACCAACTTGATTTGAATGTGGGAAAACTTGTTAATGCTATGCAAGCTCCCTCATTAGTATTAAAAACATGTTTCTTATGTGCATAGGAATTTTTACTGAGCTTTCAAATTATCACAAGGATTTCTTTTTGGTGTCTTTCAATATGTGATTCCTAGAGTAGGTTATAGACATGAAACCATTAAGCACATGAAAGGGAAATACATCATACAGCAAAACACAGGCCATTTGATGAAGGAGTTCACCCCGCCTAGGCTACATCTCCTTGAATTAGCTCCAAGGCATGATTCATTGTTATTATGCTCCAATTTCAAAATGATGAGTACATCAATGTGCTGATTTGAAATGGTATGTTTCTCCTAAAAGGGAAAAACTCCTGCAAATTCCCTTTACCATACACTTACTATCATAAACACATGGGCATCTTACCAAGATCCCTTACTCAAATATGAAAGAGCATCAAATTTGTACTTCAATAACTGTAAGTGCATCAAAAATATTTTTCTATAAAACACATAAACATAAAAGATGAGAAAAATACTATAACACTGCTACAAAGGCCGCTGCTGCAAGCATATGGAGGCAGGAATATCCCTACAAGAACATATCCATCTCAAAATCCTCCAAAAACTGGCTCAATATTTGAATGATCCATACACCCTCCTGGTTCAACATGCAACTTAAACTTGAAGATGTGCTCTAAATAGAAAACAAAAGTTACCATTGGATTCAGAGCATCCAAAAACCCCGAGTAGCCTCTTTTGGTTCATCAATTGGTGTACAGGTTTTCTAGGCATGGCCTCCTCTACTAGTGGCCCTGGGCATATTTTATCTTCAAGTGGGAAAAAAACCATCAAGAAGTGCTCATTTGCCTCTCGAACCTACTCCAATGGATTCCCAGCATGCCAAAATGCTGAGAGTGACTTTTCCTCAACCCAGTTTGGTCAAATATTTCTCAAGATAAGCCTCATTTACTCCAGGCCTAGAAAACCTCCACTAAAATTGGAAGATTGTCAGTTAAGTCCACTAAATTTGGGAATGGCTCTGAATTTGGCGCTATGCCAAAAATCCTGCCAAACTAACTGTGGATTAGTTTAAATTTAAATTCGGATTAATGGGGTTAACTGCACGTTTAAGCGTGATTGGCGCTAATGGAATTGGCGCTCTGCCCTTCGTTACACATCAACATTCAATTAGAAGATCGCGTGCATTTTTTTCAAATGTAAACCTGGTGGCACGTTGGTGTGGGCACGTAGTTCTAGGGTGGAGGGCATAGTGCACGAGCAGAGGGCATAAGGAAATAACAAAATGTTTTATGATTTGCAATTGCGATGAGTGATGTGGCGGAAGGTGGGTTGTATGCACTTTTAACATTTAAGCGCTTAAAATTACCCTTATTACCCTTCACTTCTTTACATGAGAACTTCACGTGATCGATGATTCCTTCATGAATCCTCATCGAAAATTCCTCATCACAATACTCCTTCGCAAATATGACATCACAGATTCTCTTTGCAATACTCCTTCGCAACTATGACATCACAAATCTCGACTCGTCACAAATCTCACTCATCGTAAATCGTAAAATAAGTCAACACATGACTCCTTGTCGCATTCCCAAGGCTCCTTTCACCGAATGTGATATGTGATGAAATATTTATGGCCAAGTGCAATATGGGATGAAAATTTTCATGAATGAATGCAATATGCTTCACAACCGTCCATCTTCCATAGTAATCTTACGATTCGATCTTGACCATTCATCTTCCGCTACATTTTTGTGATACAATCTCCATCTTCCATCGCTCTTGTTCAGAAATCTCTGGAATTTTTGAAAGAAATCATGGTTGCTTCCTTTAGAAAAATATACTTGTTTTCCTCCAGTATGCAATTGCAAGCCATCATACTCCATGGATACTAAAGCGGATTTGTCATTCCTATTATTTTTGAAAGAAAAACCTGAGATTGAACCAATCCTACGACCTTTGCAAACACCTTTGCACAATGTTCTCAATCTGATCCTTCTCAGACTCACCTACAACACCTTCTCAAACCAAACTGGCGATTCCAACAGTGACACTTGTCACAGTCCCATTGGACAAAAACTGAAGAAGACTCTCTGCATGCTGTTTGGACTGCCATGTCAATAGATGTACTTGCTCTGCAATAATTTTTAAAAAATTTCATGTTCTGAATGACGATCAGCATACCATAACTTCCTCATCCAAACTATGTTTTCAATAAAACGAGTTGCGTTGGATTCCTTGCGAAGAGCCAGTCTCTTTGAATCTGGTTTGGTGCAATTATGAGCACTTTGCTTTTTGAGCTAATTTTTTCCCCTGATCTAGATTATGATCATATTGTGAGTCATGAGTCAAAATTGTTCTGAGAGAAAATTGAGAGTAATTTCAGCCTTGTATTTAGCTAGTATATGTTATGTCTTACGACAATATGTGGGATTTCAGAATCAATATGTTTCCATGTAATATCATGTATCATTTTTGGGTCATTGGTGGAGTAATATGAGTGATGTTTATGCATAAGTGAGGAGTCATATTTCAGCCATGAGGAAGCATTGTACAGTCACAGTCTATCATTCTTGTAGCCATGTAATAGGATTATGAAGCTTTGTACTCTCATTTTAATATTTCTGAGTCATAGTCCTTGGTTATTTTGGAGTAGCATCATGCTTCTCACATGGAGGAAATTATGTGTTTCTGCTCACACCATATTGGATGATGGTCATCATATGCCTTTCTTCTATTGTTATCAATTATGATATTATCTTCCATGGGAGGATGTTGTTGTCGTTGTTTACACTATGTTATTACTGATGGATGTAGTGTAGTCTTGTTTTATGATGGTGATCGGTTGTTTTGTTGCTACTACTGGTGATAATTATGGAGAGAGTGTTTCTCATGCTAATGCTCATGTTTTCACTACTCTAGTTGAGAGTGGTGATTATGGAGTTGTTGGTTTATTTATTTATTTTATGTTTCCTATGATGTGTTGCTACTGAAGGTTATATTATTGTTTACTATATGTTGTTGCTTCTGAGAGCCATAATATATTGCTACTATTTGGTCCTTGAAATTATTGTTAGCCTAGATGGTGTTATTCCTTGAGATTTTTGTTTCTACTTTAGGAGAAAATGAGTGATTGTTGCTACCCTTTGTTATGCACTCCTAAAGGCGTGAGAGTGTTTGTTGCTAAATATTTTTATTTAGATTTTGGTTTTTCAATAGAGTGTTGATGGTTTGATGTTTGTCCCTTTTCCATTGATATAAAAGGGGGAGAAGATGAGGAGTTCAGTTTTTCAGAGGTTGCTTGGATGGTTCGGTTGAGGTTGTCATCAATGCTAAAAGGGGAGATTGTTGGCATTGATGTTGTGATGCAATGTTGATGGTTGGAATTGATTTCAACTTGATGGAATTAGTTGTTGATAACATATAATGGTTTTCATATCAATTGGAGATCTTATTTCAGTGGTTATAGATGTTGGCACAGGTATTTGTCTTGTATGTTGTTGCTTTGGCAAGTTGTGTAGCTGCTACACCTAGTTGACAGTGTTGGAGACTGTCATGTCATGTTTTTGTGTGTGTGGATGGTCTTGGCTAGTATGAGAAGTTGTAGGGTCTTGTAGGGCCTATAATTGATAATTGGCGGTTATGCAGGTGTTGGCATAGTTGTGGAGCAGTTTGATGGCTTAAGTGTATGTGTAATTGATGGATGGCATTCAATTCAACCTATTTTGACTTCTTATGATGATGTAGTTGCTATAATGGATTTTTGGAATGTTTCATAGGCTACAGTGGTCTCCCAAGGACTTACTGATGATGATCAACCAGTGGAGCAAGTTTGAGTAGGTTTTGAGCAAAGGAAAGTTGTTTTTAGTCATCCTCTACCATTGTCACATGGATCCAAGTCCGTGGGAGTGGATGAAAAGCTCCAGTCTATGGCAGACATGCATATGGGAGAGACTTTGATGTTAGAGTCACATGGAGCCATTTCTTGTGTTTGTGACTGAGCTTTAGAGCTAAAATCTCTCTGCATTCCTCGCACTCATCAGGTGTTTATTTTTTTATGGCTTGTCTTGTTCAGGACTCATCAGGTGAAGGTAGGAAAATGGTTATTTAGCTTCTATAAGATGATAAAAAGAGAATATTCTTTAGTAAATGAAGTTAGTGGCTTGATTGAGTCAAGAATCATTGAGCTAGACCACTTCCAACACATGAACATAGCTCTACTATAGGATTGGAATTACTTGATTTAATCATCTTCAGAAACTACAAATATATGGATAAATGTTTCTCATTTGGGTGGTTCTCTTGTGTGAGAAAAGAGTCATAGTGTTTTGGAGAGCCATTGGTGAGGAGTGTGAATTTGATGAAGCAAAATGTGCATGGAGGCATACCTGTAACAGAGGCAAAAGTATACATGGATGAATACTATTCTTGTGTGACAGGGCTACAAAGGAGTTTTTTAATGCATTTATGGTTGTAGGGACAAAGTTTGTATTTGAGTTTATATGATTATGTAGATTGGGTGCAGTAGTGTCTCATGTTTTCATATGGCAGTTACATATTTCATTTTTATGGTTCTGCATCTAGTTTGTTTGCAGAAAATGTATTGTGGGTATGTGAGTTGAGTATGATGTAAGAATATGAGAAAGGAGTATGATTTGAGTTTGAACTAGTGATTGATGTTTTGTGTTGAGAATTTTAATTATGTGTTATGAATATATTGTTGTTGTGATGTTCATGTTGAGAAGCTCAAGAGTTGCATTTTGAAAATTCATGAAATTTGAACCACATAGAGAAGTTGGGTGGGTGCTCTGGAAAAATAAGGATTGAGAACAAATTTATTTATAAGTTCAATGGGTGGGAAAGGTTTGTTGATCAGATGAGTGTATGTAGAGTCGTGACATGTAGATCATAGTTCCTTTCAGATCTTTTCCATATTATACTCTCTATGTAATTATTTACTTGACAGATAATAAAATATTTTGAAAGATGCAAAAGAAGCAAGGGTGGTTTTTTCCTCGGAGGGGGGTTTTCCACCAGATATCTTGTGTTCCTATGTGATGTAATGATTTTTGTCTTATTGTGCACTTTTATTTCTTATGTGATGGCTCTCATGTGTTGATTCTAGTTGAAGTTCGAATATAATGCGTATTTGTTTAGAGATGAATTTATTAATATATCGGAGAAGAAGTTTTAATCATTGTTGAAATTCTTATCACTATCTTCACTATTGATTCACACCCCCCCCCCCCCCCCCCCAAAGTAGTGATCTTGGTTCCAACATGCAGTTGCAAATTTTTTCCCTTGAACGTTGGCAAGAAAGTATTCCAAAAACAGTTGGTGCAATCTGATGAAATTTCATGTGAAATTTTTTTTGTTCAGCTTTATCAAAACCGCCCCCATTTTCAGCAACATTTGCGTTTGATAGAAACAACAATATCAAGGAGTTATGATGTAAAGTGTAGGAAGGATCCATGTATATTGTGAAATTTGCATGCTATTATTCATGTGTGGCCACGGTTTTATGCTATTCCAAACAAGGAGTCAGAAGAGTTTGAAAAATTTCATTGCATTGAGCTGCTTTTGTACAAGCCATTTCATGACATTGCCTCGGATAGGGCTTTCAAGTGAAACTATCATTGAGAATTGGAGGAATCTAAGATATGGTTTGTGGAATGTTGATTGAGGTCCTTCTCCAAATGAGAGTATTGAGGAGGATGTTGAGTCCCTTGTTCATGAAGATAATTTTGATCGAGATTTTTAAGAGTGGCAGATTCTTTCCTGGATTATTCCTCCATACAATGTTACCATTTTTTATCTTGAAAATATTGGTAGAAGGGCTTACAATATTCATTATAATTGGTAGGAAAAAATGGTGTTAGATGAAGTTATGGAACAATCTATTCATTTTATAAAATATGCCCAGTCTACAGGTGTTATTAACAAAAATCAATTGGGGAGACAATAGTGCCACATTTCTCTTTATTTGAAAAAAAACGAGCTACTTTTGAAATCATTTTATGCCACTTTTTTGATGTTGGAATCAATGATCCTTTGAAAATGATTATTCAAGGAAAAACTAGAACTGGAAAGTATTATTATCTTATTCATTGTATTTCTCATGCTCTTTTTTCTTTTGCAACGGATGGTATAAGTCCATTATTGTTGGTCACTCCTACTGGCATTGATGCTTTTACTATACATGGAAAAAATACACTGAACTTTAAAAATTCCTATAAAATTTATGAAACCGCTGAATGGGAAATCCCTAGAAACGTTTCAAGAAGAAATGAGGCACATTTGTTGTGTGTTGAAATTTGGAACAAGAAACAATGAAATTGGCAACCAGAAAGGACAATACTTACCCACACATTGGTGAGGAAATTCAATGAGGAATTTTAGTTACACACTAGTGAGGAATGTGGGTGTCTAATTTATTTTTCACTTAAATAAACTGTAATTTCATCCCATAACAACTTGTATCAGTTAACTAAGTCATGATCACTGAGTTAGCTCAAGAAATTCGAGTTGACATTCTAAGATGAGGCATGTAGAGTGATTGTAATATTTTGGGGGTCCATTTCCGGTTAATGCATTAGTGGGGTGCATGTGTAATTAGTTAATTCAATTAATTGAGTTAAAATCAGTTAAACTAGTTCTAACTGAGTGATGAATTAGTGAGAGGTCCAGTGAATTAAATTAGATTTAATTCACAAGTAGTGAAAAACCAGATAACTTATGATTCTCTATTAATAGTTGCATGTATGTCAGTTCTGAGGAAGACCCAGTTGAGACATAGGTTAAAGGTAACATAACTATCAGTTGTATTATTAGAGAGTTGCCCATGTGCAACCATAAATCCATGAGGAAGACATGATGGATTGCACAATCAAGGAAGGCTGATTTTCCTATTTAATAGGGGCTTAATTCTTTAGGAATTGTGTGATCAAGGCAGGCTGAAGGAAGGCTGAGAATTGACTATGTGTTTGTCCAATTTTGCCTAGATCAGTGTGAGATAGTTGGTAGAGTGTGGGAGATTCTTGTGAGCAAGAAAGCATTGTATTGTTTCATGATTCCTTGACATTATACAATATATGATAGAGGGGTTTTGAGCAGTTGATTTCCCCAAGAACATATTGTGTTGTACGAATTGATTTACTTATTTCTCTTACTTGCACGTGATTGAGTGATCGTGTTTTGTATTATACAAATATTGTAGAAGGATTCATTATCTTGTTTTAGTACATCACAAGACCAGATTGAATCCATTGATATAGAATTTCTATAAATTTCTACATGGTATCATAGCGCCAAGAATCACAATAAAGGAGTAGAAATTGATTTTGTCTTGAACATGTTAAAATTTGCAGATTTATTCTTTAGGATCCAGCTGTAGATCAAGATGTATTTCAATGGCTTGGGACTCGAATATGCACTCGAGGTAAATTAAAATTATATTTCATGGAAGGATAGGATGGAGGCAGTGTTGGAGGACAATAGGTTGAAGGAATTCATAGATACTGTTATTCCCAAGCTCGCAGCAACATATGCCTAACTTCTTGATGCATGGTAGAAAAAGGTAGCAAAGGTGAGAATTATATTGTTAAGGGGAGTTCGAGATCATATTTTCTTGAGTCTCCATTGGAAGGCAACTCCATATGATATGTGGAAGGCTTTGAGAAATATGTTTTAGAATAGTAGTGACCACAGGAAGTTAGCGCTGAAGGAAAAGCTTATAAAGATCAAGATAGAGGAGGGCAAGACAATAGCAACATAGTTGGCGAAGTTCACGCAATGTCGAGATGAGCTTGGAAGTGTTGGTGTGATAGTAGCCCAGGATGATTTGGTGAGCTTAGCACTTCTAGGCCTTCCTAAGAGATGACATAGTAACCTGGACTTTGTGAATTGGATGGAGAAGTTACCAGACTAGGAGCATTTATGGTCTGACTTGGTTATAGAAGAGATAAGGTAGAGCACCAGAGATGGGACCTCCAGCACCAACAAAGAAGAAGATTGTGCATTAGTTGAAAAAGGAAATAAATCCAAGGGAAAGAGGTCACAAGGTGAATAGGGCAAGAGAGACTTGTCCAAGATCAAGTGTTTTCATTGTCATGAGCAAGGGCACTATGCCTCGAATTGTCCACATAATAAGGGAAGCAAGAAGGATAATGTAGTTGCAGCGGGTGAAGCACTAGATTCATAGTTTGAGCTTGATTTTAATCTCATTGCATGCATGCCCAACATTGTAATGGGATGCATGTGTTATCTAGACAGCGGTGCCTCATTCCATATGACGGGGAATAGAGATATCTTCAGTGACTTGGAGGAGAAGGATCTCCAATAGAACATAGAGTTTGGAGATGACGGGAGGTATAGGGTGACCAACATAGGTACAATTACCTTTCAGAGGGATTCTATCTCCCCTCTTAGACTGGAATATGTTTTGTATGTTCCATGCCTAAGGAAGAATCTTGTCTCCGTGGCGATATTGGAAGACCATGGTTATGATGTGATGTTTAAAAAAGAAAATGTTTTCCTTAAACACACAACCACAGGATAGGTGAAATAGATCAGTGTAATAGTCAAGAACCTGTGTGCTCTTGAGGTCGAGGATGCATGAAAATATTTGAGGAGAAAAGCAGTGGTTAATGACTTGGTGGTTGAGATGGAGAAATTATCTCTCAACATGCAGACTCAAAAGCAGTCTGAGAAGGTTATAGAGCAACCAAAATTAGAGAAGCAGAGAGGAGATCGAGTGGAAGATTCCACTCAAGCAGAGACCTCCAGGAGGGGGAAATTTCGAGCCATATGGGCAAAGGGAGTACATGCCGCTATACCTCCAGGTGAGAGGTGGGGCGATGTGCAGATATAATCCCAAAAATATTTTTGGGCAGGGTCCATTGAGATGGTGTGTCTCATGGATTGAACTTGGCTACAAGGATCCCATAGTACAATAATAGTAGGAAGGATTAGTTGGATTGATGCAGTCATATGTCAGGAAGACAAAAATCAAAGTGACAGATGTCAGATACTGGAGCGCAGATTAGAGTTGGAAGTTGTGCAGAGGACATGGATGCAGATGTCAGCAACAACGCAGAGAGTCGAGTAGACAGGTGAAGTAGCTAGCAGCAATTAGAAGATTCTGATGATAGATGCATTATAATGATTCAGTTGTTTGGAGGCTATTCAGTTTTAGGAGTTGCAGGTGCAAACAAGCCTAGAGAAGTGTTGTATGCAAAACATTCCAAAGGTACCAATTCAGGAGAGATTGAATTCCTTTCTTGTTGAGAGGGAGTGTTGAAATTTGAATCAAGAAACAGTGAAATTGGAAACCAGACAAGACAAAAATTACCCACACATTGGTGAGGAAATTCAGTGAGGAATTTCAGTTACACACTAGTGAGGAAAGTGGGTGTCTAATTTATTTTTCCCTTAAATAAATTGGACAATAAATTGTAATTTAATCTCATAACAACTTGTATTAGTTAACTAATTCAGGATGAGTGAGTTAGCTCAAATAATTTGATTTGAGGGTCTAAGATGAGGCATGTAGAGTGATTCTAATATTTTTGGGGTCTAGTTGCAATTAATGCACTAGTGGGGTGCACGTGTAATCAGTTAACTCAATTAATTGAGTTAAAATTAGTTTGACTAGTTCTAATTGAGTGATGAATTAATGAGAGGTCCAGTGAATTAAATTAGATTTAATTCACAAGTAGTGATAAATCATATAACTGATGATTCACAATTAATAGTTGCATGCATGTCAGTTCTGAGGAAGACCCCGTTGAGACAGAGGTTAAAGGGCACATAACTATCAGTTGTATTATTAGAGAATTTCCCATGTGCAATTATAAATCCATGAGGAAGCCATGATGGATTGCGCAATCAAGGAAGGTTTATTTTCCTATTTAATAGGGGCCTAATTATTTAGGAATTACATGAGCAAGGCATGCTAAAGGAAGGCTGAGAATTGACTCTGTGTTTGTCCAATTTTGCTTAGATCAGTGTGAGACAATTGGTAGAGTGCGGGAGATTCTTGTGAGCAAGAAAGCATTGTATTGTTTCACAATTCCTTGACTTTATAAAATATATGACAGCGGGGTTTTGAGCATTATCTTTCCCCAAGAACATATTGTGTTGTGTGAATTGATTAACTTCTTTCTCTTAGCTGCATGTGATTGTGCGATCATGTTTTTTATTCCACAAATATTGTAAAAGGATTCAGTATCTTGTTTTAGTACATCAAAAGATTGTATTGAATCCATTGATACAAAATTTATATAAATTTGTACATTTTGTTTTGATTGATGAAATGAGCTTTATAGGTCCAAGGTTATTTATATAGATAGATTCCCATTTGTGAGAAGCCTTTCCAAAAAACAAGGATTCCCCTTTTAGTGGTAGGTCAATGGTTCTTGCGGGTGACTTTGGGTAGATGCACCCTATCAAGGATAAACCTTTGTATGCATGCAAAAAAACATGGATAATGTTGTGGGAAAGCTTCAATATTGTTGTGACTTTGGATAAAATATTCAAGAAACAAGGAGATTATCCTAGACTAGTTTTTTTTCACAATCTTTTAACTAATATAAAAAATGCAAACCATTTTATGCATGATTGGGATGTTCTCATGTCACGTGTTAGAATTTTCCTACGTCCATAGGAAAAAAAAATTTATTTGATTCTTTGGTTCGCTCGTTTGTAATGAATAATTTGGTCAACTTGCACAATCGCAATATGCTAAAATCATTGAATTGTCCAATTGTGAAGTGTCTTGTAGAGCACACCAAAAGAACGAATATAATTGACAACTATGATGATGTGTTGGAGAATGAAGCATTGATATGTCATAGAAAGAGTGTCATGTTGACATGTAATTTGTGGGTTGAAGTTGGGATAGTTAATGGTGCACCTTGATATGTCGAAGATATCTTCTATATTCTTGGTTCGAAGCCGCCTTAACTTCCAATGTTCACTAAAGTTTTTTTTGAGAAGTACACAAGTGTTCCATTTTATATAAATTTTCCAAACATTGTGCCCATAACACTTTTTCTTAGAGGGAATCTTAAACAAATTCCTTTAAAAATGGTCCGTGCCTTCAGTATACACAAATCGCAAGGGATAAATTTGCAATGAGCTATTGTAAATATTGGAGATAAAGAGAGTCCAGCTTTGAAATTTACAGCTATATCAAGAGTGAAATTGTTGGATGGTTTACAAATTTCACCGCCTTTTTCTTTACAATGTTTTTCTAAAATGCAAAAAAATGCAAATTTCACACTTGGGAAGAAAGAGGAGGAACGATTAAATTCATTATCATTGTAACATATTTATTTTCTTTAATTAAAATACTTTTTCAAAAATATATCTGCATGTAATGACATAAATGCATTACTTGGAAAGAACTTTTGTTCAAAATGAAAACAATTAAGTGCATTTTCATTTGAATATCAGGTTTCACAATCAAATAGATATGCAATCACAAAACATATAACAATTTTCTTTGACGTAGAAAAAAAGGTGAAATATATCCTAAGAAGTGTTGAACATGATAACTAGAGATAGAAATGAATAAGTTTAACAATTGAGTATGAAATACATCCACTAAGAGATTAAATTGATGACAGTGAATCTATGTGACAGTTGGATATACATTCAACTTAGAGTTTTGTTCTACAAACATATTTCACTTCAAAAATTGATTGGGAAATGCAAATGTTGTTCCAAAAATATATTTTAATGTGATGTCAGAAATAAGTTACTTGAAAATAAATTATGTTGAAAACATAAATGATTAAGTGCACTATAGTTTGAATAACGGGCTTCACTATGAAATACATGCAATTAGAGAACAGATAAATTTTTTTGTTTGATAGAGAAAATAAAATGCAAGATATACTAAGAAGTGTTGAACAAAATATCATTTTATTTAGCTAGAGATAAACATGAATAAAGTTGAAAATTGAATAAAAAATACACCCGTTAAGAAATTAAAATGGTGACAACAAATCGATGTGGTAGCTCATTCCGCATTGAACTCAATTTTCTTTTCAACAAAAAGTTTTCACTTCAAAATTTTATTTGGAAATACAAATCTTGTTCCAAAAATATATTTGCATGTAATTCTAGAAATAAATTACTTTAAAATAAATTATTTCAAAACGAGAGCGACTAAATGCAATGTAGTTTGAATATGAGGCTTCACTATGAAATAGATATGCAATCACATAACAAATAAAAATTTTCTTTGATAGGAAAAAAAAGTCTAAAATATCCTGAGAAGTGTTTAACATAATATCCTAATATTTAGCTAGAGATAAACATGAATAAAGTTAAGAATTGAGTAGAAGATACATGAATTAATAAATTAAAGCGATGACGGGAAATCAATGTCATAGCTCAACACACATTTAACTGTGAGTTTTTTTTTCTACAAAAACCTTTCACTTAGAAAAAATTGATTCAGAAATACAAGTTTTGTTGCAAAAATATGTTTGCATGTAATTCCAGAAATAAATAACTTGAAAAGAAGCTATCTCGAAAACAAGAGAAATCTAGTACACTATAGTTTCAATATCACACTTCACTTTCAAATAGATAAGCAAGCCTAGAACATAAAACAATTTTCTTTGACAAAGAAAATAAAGTGTGACATATCCTAAGGAGAATTTAGTACCAGATACATCCATTAAGAAAATGAAAGTGATCACATGGAATCAATGCCATAACTCAATACACATTCAACTCAGAGTTTTGTTTTCCAAACATATTTCACTTGAAAAATTACTTGGGAAATACAAGTGTTGTTTGAAAAATATATTTGCATGTAAATGCGGAAATAAACAACTTGAAAAGAACCTATGTTGAAAACAAGAGCAGTATAGTGCATTATCATTTCAATATCATGCCTCACTATCAAATATATATGCAATGATAGGGAAAATAAAATATTGTTTTGAGAAAGAAAATAAGGTGTAGCATATACCAAGAAGAGTTGAGCACAATATGCTAATATTCAGCCAAAGATAAACATGAGTAAAGTTAAGAATTGAGCAGAAGATACATCCATTAAGAAATTAAATTGATTAATGGAAATGAATGTGGTAGCCTCAACATGCATTCAATTCTCAGTTTTCATCTTCAAAAGCCTTTGAATTCAAAAAATATTTTTCAAAATAAAAGCCTTGGGCTTCATCAAGATATGGACCCTTACTCCAAAATAAGAGATCGCATAGATACTAATGAAAATAAAGAAATTTGTTCAATTGTCTGAAATCAGAAAATCTGTAAACTTTCTTTGCAAAAAAAACAATATATGCTCTAAAATTTTAATCCTTGTTTAAAGGATTTTCTCCACATAAATATGGAAGGTTGTTCAAGCTTCCTCCTCCTCATCAGAGTATTCTTTCTCCACGCTGAGAAAATGTGGTGCATTTTTATGGATAGTTAGCCCAATCTGAGTACAACTGAGAAATTGTTAAGAAGTGGATAGGACGAAAATGAGTGATATTGACTTGGAACATAAATATCAAATTCTGAACAATTTTTTTTATATATTTGACTCTAAATTTAGAAATTAGTTTGATTTTCTCAAAGGAAAACTGAAGAAATCTCTGAAATTTTTCTTGATTCCAGGTTTTAAGTTTGTTTATGACTTTCTAGTCATATGTGGAATTTTCTTTGAGATGATGTTCCATTGACTCGAGTTTTTCTTATTTTAATGGTTTGAAGCCTAATAAATTGAATTCCTCTATAAAATGTGTTCCCATATCCCATACTAATAGACAATGTTCAATGGTCCTTTTGATGCATTCTTTGATTTCTTTGGCCTCAAACCGTTGTTCAATCAAAGAAGTAAAGATTAGTCTTTTATCCATTTTAGAGACTTTGGAAATGTTGTCAGCTTGGATCTGTGTTTCCCATTCAAGAATTGATGTGAATTTTTATTTAATGTACTTGTATTCTTTGACTAAATATTTAATTCTCTCTGCAAGATCCAAATTATCTTGATAAAATCTACAAATTTTATCCATTTGTTTATAAAAACTAGTCTGGTATTTCTTGAACATTTGGATAACTTATATTGCTTGCACCTTAAAAATCTTCATACTATTCACTTTATGACTTCGAATCGATTGAGACTTAAGAGTTTCAATTTCTTCCCTCATTTCTTTGGTTGTCGTTTCAATGTTGTTATCACATTATTCCTTCAATTTTCTATTTTTGTGTTCATATGTCTTTTCGATTTGTTGGATATTTGTGGAGTGTTTCACTTTCAATTCATTTTATTAATTTTGGAATTAATCATGTCTTTTTTTCCTTCAATGGAAACCCCACCTACAAGTGTCGCAGAACAGTTTCACCAACTTCATTCAATTTTTTACTTTTTCTCTATTTCACTTTCCATACTTTTGATATTTTGCAGATTGTTCTTGTAGGTCGTGGAAATTTCACCGACTTGGTGTTGGCTATAATTGAAAAAGGCTCCTAGAGCTTGAGAGGATTATTCAACTTTTTCATTAACATTTTATGTTGCTTGCCAACTGAATTCTAAAATGTTTTCAAAAATTTCAAACTTTATTTGCTTGGTTATTTTGACAACTGACTTAGTTTTAGCATTAAAGTAATACTCAGTCAAGGATGGAACACTTCTAGGAACAATTTCTAAGTCAGTGACATGTTTAAATAAAAAATATTTGAGAGGAAATTTCATAGAAATTGGAGTCATGGATGTGTCATGAGAAGTCTGTGGAATAGAAATCTCAGTACTTTTCTCTTTCTACTCAAAAACATCTTTTACTTGCCAAAGAAACCAGTTAATGTTGACTAAGTGGTGCTAGTAATTTTCTCATCTTTATTTGTATCAATCTGCATATATTCGACCTCCTCATAATTTTTCTTCGACTTTGTATGTGCCTGGATGGTGTCATCTAGACCATCAATAATAATGATATTGTTGGCAAATGAAATTTGTTCTTATGTTATGTATTCTTTGTCTGGTCTCTATTGTTTCTAACTTTCGACTTATGCATTCCTTTGACCCTGTTGGTCTATCTCACTATCTGGCTCTTTTTATTTAATATTGATTTCTTTGGTTGTGCTTGTCTATGGAGCTGTAAAACAAACATTAGGAACATTTTCAACTTGGGATTCTTCTATTTATGGAGAAGAGGAAACAAGGTCTGAAATAATGTGATTGAAATTGTATTTTAGAGTCTCAAGGTATTTGATCTCTTCAATTCCTGTATTAGTATGAAGACTCTTATGTTTAAGGAAATCATCATTAATATTTTCTCTAAACTCTAGCATTTTAGTTCTATCCTCCCTACTCAACGATTGTCCTCTTTCACAAGCTTACTGAAAATTATCAATATTAATGAAAATCTCATCAAAAAGAGGCTTTTGGTGTGTGAATATTTTGATGTATCTAACAACCTTATAATTTCCATTATTGATACCTTGAGGATCATAGTTATAAATGGGCAATGAATTAAAACAAACATGGATGATTTATTCAACCTCAAATGCATTTCCTCAATCCTTAAGGAAAAATTTTCCAATGGTAATTCGGAAGTTCGACCAATTTTTCTTCAAAAGTTTTCTCAATTCCGAGCTTGGCCATTCAAGGTAGTTTGAATAGCTATCTCCCTTAAATCAATCCTCTCTGTAATATATCTAGTAAGAATATGAGGGAAAACTTCACTTCCATAGAATTTTATATGTGACAATTCTTCCACAAACCAGTCTCCTATTTCTTTTAATGCCTCTTTAAGACCTTCACTAACCCTGGAGGGGTTTCTCCAAACAAAAAATCATGGAAAGGGATCATCACGTAATTAGAAATGTCATAGAAATGGAATTTTATAGCTACTTTCCCACAAAATGGGGGCATAATTATGAATAGGCACTTGTTGATCAACTTGGTAATTCCATTTCATCATAGGAAACAGAACAAAAGAAATTGTAATATCCATAATATAAGAGGACATGCAAAACATATGATCATATCTTGGAGAAGAAAAAATGGAAAACTTAAGGGCATTTGCTAAATTATGAGAAAGGATATAGGCCCAATTGAAATGATTTGAATCATTGAGTAGACTGTGTATTAAGTCCATCCATTGCAATTTTCAATGCTCAGGGTCTTTCTCTCCATATAAACGAGACAACATTTTAATGAGGAACCTAACGGGCCTTTTGAAAATGGAAACATGATATTATTTCTATGAATTAAGTTTTAACCCTTCTCTATCTTCTCATAACCAAATTTATCATAATTCCCTTCACACTTCTTGAATGTTTTGTTGTTGAATTTATCCAGAAACTGAGTGTGCAGGAAAAATTCAGGAGTACTAAGCTTGTAAATTTTTTAAAGTATTTGAAGTTTCCAATAGGCTATAACCTTTTTTTTGTAGTCTACTATAGTGCGGGTAGGAAAATCAAGATTTCACATAACCTATGCAATCATGTCATAATATGATCCAAATGGAAAATGGCTTACACCCATGGTATTCATCCACCCATGGTATTTATCTGCCTATTGTATCTATCCATGTTATTATAACTCAAAAAAAGGCTATAAATAACAAGCCTCACTTTGTAAAAGAACATATTGTCCACCACAATGTAGCTTCTACAGTTATTCTCTATTGTTAGTAAAACATTTATTTGTGGTTTTATTTACTGTGTGTTCTCTCCTTTTTTTATGGCATTCTAATTGTGCATATTTTTCTAGATCCATTCCAATTTTTTAGATCTTGGGGGTTTCCCCCCAAGATCCGAATCAGTGGTATTAGATTCAGGTTACACCTCCATGGGAATGAAGGTTTGAAGAAAATTTCAGTTTGAATTTTCTTCAGCAAAATTCGTGTAGAAATTATACAAACGATATGTATACCAATGGATTCAATCCGATCATGTAATATACTAAAAAAAGATACTGAATCCTTATACAACATTTGGGGAAAATAAACATGATCACATAATCACACCAAGTAAGAGAAAGAAGCAAATCAATCCACAACACAAATATTTTTCCTAGGGAAAGCTTGCTACTCAAAACCCCTCTATCTCTATTGTATAATGAACCAAGGAATCATGAAACAATACAATGCATTCTTGCTCACAAGAATCCGTTGCAGTCTACCAACTGTCTCACACTGATCCAGACAAAATTGGTCCAACACTTAGGCAATTCTCAGCGTGCTTCAACCTGACTTGCTCACGCAATCCCTAGGCAATTAATCCCTATTATTTAGGATAATTAGCCTTCCTTGACTGTGAAATACATCATGGGCATCCTATGGTGTATATAATTGCGCCTAGGAAATTTTCTATAAATACAACTGATAGATAACCTCCCTTTAACCGTAGTCTCAACTGGGTCTTCATCAGAACTGACATGCATGCAGCTATTAATAGCAAGTCTTCAGTCACTTGACAGATCACTGCATGTGAATTAAATCTGATTTAATTCACTTGACCTCTCACTAGTGCAACAATCAGTTACAATTAGTTAGACTGACTTTAACTCAGTTAATTGAGTTAATTTATTTCTCATGCATTAAACTAATACACTAGCTACAACTTTGACTATAAAAAAAATAGAATCACTTTACATGCCTCACCAACCACCCTCAACTTGAATTTCATGAGCTAATTGAGTCTATCACACCATTAACTATTACAAGTGATTATGAGATAAGATTACAATTTATTGTCCAATTTATTTAAGGGATAAATAAATTTGAAACACATTTCTTCTAATTTAATTAAGAAATAATTAAATCAAAAGCCTCCATGGTAGCCATTTCTAGATGCCATTTTCTGAATGTTGTTTCTGGATGCCAATTCATTATTTCTTGTTGCAAATTTCAACACTCCCTCTCAAAAAGAAAGGAATCAATGTGCCCAGATCCGGTACCTTTGGAATATTATGCATGAATGAAACTGAATAGACTCCAAACAAATGAATCAATATAATGAATATGTCATCAGAGTCTTCTGACTACTGGATCCTACTGCACATGTCTACTGGATTCTCTGCCTTGCTGACATCTGCATCCATGCACTCTGCACTGCTGCCAACACTGATCTGTGCTCCAATATCTAACACCTATCAATCTGATTTCTGTCTTCCTAACATCTGACTACGTCAATCTAACTGATCCTTCCTACTATAACTATAGTGTGGGCTCCTCGTAGCCAGGTTCGATCCATGAGACACACCATCTCAATGAACCTTGCACAAATTTATTCTTGGGATTAATTTTTCACATCGCCCCTCCTCTCACCTGGAGGTATAGCTACATGTACTCTCTTTGCCCATCTGGTTTGAAATTTCCCCCTCCTGGAGGTCTCTGCTTGATTGGACTCTTCCACTCGGTCTCCTCTGTACTTTTCCAATTGTGGCTGATCCACAACCTTCTAAGACTGCATGTTGAGATATAATTGCTCGTTGTGAACCACTAAGTCACTAACCATTTCTTTTCTCCTCAAATCCTTGCATGAATCCTCAACCTCGAGAGCATATAGGCTCTTGACTCTTGAACCGATCTGCTTCACCTGTCTCATGGATATTTGTTTAAGGAACACATTTCCTTTTCTAAACATCACCTCATAACCATGGTCTTCCAATACTACTACAAAGACAAGATTGTTTCTTAGGCCTGGAACATACAAAACATCTGCTAGTCTGAGATGGGAGCCATTCTCCCTCTGAAAGGTAATTGTACCTATGCCGGTCGCACTATACCTCCTGTCATCTCCAAACTCTATGTTCTGCTAGAGGTCCTTCTCCTCCAATTCACTGAAGAGATCTCTAACCCCCCATCACATGGAACGAGGCATCACTGCCTAAATACCACATGCATCCCATTATAGTGTTGGCCATGAATTCAATGGGACTAAAATCAAGCTCGAACTGTGAAGCCAATGCTTCACCTATTGCAACTACATGCTCCTTCTTGATTTCCTTCTTTTGTTGACAATTTGCAGCATTGTGCCAATGCTCATGACAGTGAAAACATCTGATCTTGGACAAGTCTTTCTTGCCCGCTTTTCCTTGGGATTTCTTTCCCTTGGATTTATTTTCCTTATCGGCCAAGGCACAATATTACTCGTCATTAGTCTTGGATGAGGATCCATCCCTGGTATTCCGCTTGAATTCTTCTTGTACCAAATCCGACCAAAGTTGCTCCCAATCTGGTAACTTCTCCCTCCCATTCACCGAGTCCTGGTAACTATGCCACCTATTAGGAGGGCCTAGAAATGTTAGGCTCACAAATTCATCATCTGCTACGGTCACACCAACACTTCCAATATCATCTAGACATTGAGTGAACTTAACCAAGTATGTTGGTACCGTCTCGCCCTCCTCCTTCTCAATTTTCCTGAGCTTGTCCTTCAGTGCCAACTTCCTTTGGTTGTTGTTGTTATGAAACACATCTGTCAAGGCCTTCCACATTGCATATGGAGTTTCCCTGCCATGGAGACTCGAGATAATGTGATTTCGAACTCCCTCTAATAAGATCCTCCTCACCCTTGCTACCTTCTTTTTCCAACCGTCAAGAAGAGTGGCGTCTGCTGCTGTGGGCTTGGGAATATCATTATCAATGAATTATTTCCACCCGTTATCCTCCAAAAATACCTCCATTATGTCTTTCCATGCGATATAATTAGAACTTCCCTCAAGTGGATATTCCAATCTTAATCCATTGAAAGGCATCTTGATCAGCTTGTTGCTCCAAAGAAAGAATATGCTAGTTTGAATACTGCTCAACACAAACTGAATTTATTCTCCACTATTGTGATTTATGTCGCTCTGATACCATGTAGAAATTATGCAAACAATATGCATACCAATGGATTCAATCTGATCATGTAATATACTAAAACAATATATTGAATCCTTCTACAACATTTGCAGAAATTAAACACGATCACACAATCACACCAAGTAAGAGAAAGAAGCAAATCAATCCACAACACAGATATTTTTCCTTTGGAAAGCTTGCTGCTCAAAATCCCTTTATCTATATTGTATAATGAACCAAGGAATAATGAAACAATCCAATGCATTCTTGCTCACAAGAATCTGCTGCACTCTACCAACTATCTCACACTGATCCAGACAAAATTGGTCCAACACTTAGCCAATTCTTAGCATGTCTTCAGCCTGCCTTGCTCACGAAATACCTAGGAAATTAATCCATATTATATAGGATAATTAGCCTTCCTTTACTGCACAATACATCGTGGGCATATTATGGTGTATATAATTGCGCTCAGCCAATTTTCTATAAATACAACTGATAGATAACTTCCCTTTAACCTCTATCTCAATTGGGTCTTCATCAAAACTAACATGCATGAAACTGTTAATAGTAAATCATTAGTCACTTGACAGATCACTGCATGTGAATTAAATCTGATTTAATTCACTTGACCTCTCAATAGTGCAACAATAAGTTACTACTAGTTAGATTGACTTTAACTCACTTAATTGAGTTAAATGATTTCTCATGCATTAAGCTAATACACTAACTGCAACTTGGATTCTAAAACAAATAGAATCACTCTACATGCCTCACCAACCACCCTCAACTCAAATTTCATGAGCTAACTAAGTCTATCACACTCAGTTAACTATTCTAAGTGATTATTAGATAATATTACAATTTATTGTCCAATTTTTTTAAAGGATAAATAAATTTGACACACATTTCTTCTAATTTAATTAAGAAATAATTAAATCAAAAGCCTCCATGGTAGCCATTTCTAGATGCCATTTTCTGGATGTTGTTTCTGGATACCAATTTCAATTTTTCTTGTTGCAAATTTCAACACTTCATGCAAGTGCCACAGCCTCGAAGGAGCACTTTCTTGGGCCAAGCAGAAAGAATTTTTATTTTTTTCATTTTTTTTGTAGGAATTTTTATTGGGTGGCGAGTTTTCATATCATATGTGAAATTTTTGGTGCCAAAATTATAAAAATAAATAACATATCTAGATACCTTGCGATAAAATACCAAAATTAAAAAAAAATCAGCCAAATCAGAGTCTAGATGAGGGAGATATCGCCGATTTAAAATCAACAGTGTTGCACAAATATTTCTAACGACAATTTGTGGGCAGTGGCTCTCCTGTCATTTTTTGCAGTTTTTAGTGAAAAATTTCAAAGAAATGATTATAGATCAGATCTCCCCTTGAAAATAACCAGATTTCAAAAAATAAATCGGTCAAATCGGAGTCTGGACGAGGTAGTTATCGCTGATTTAAAATCAGCTATTTTTTTCAGAAATTTTGTTACGGTGGGATAGTTGCAGTGCGAATATGACTTTCCAAAGTCTCTAGATAGCAATTTCAAACACATTGGAATATGAAAAATGATCATTTTATTTCCAAAAACAGGCTATAATAAATATTTTGAGTTATATTGACCGAGTTATGCCCATTTTAAATCTGGAGCAGCATTCAGAGCAGGTTCCCATTGGAGACGTGCCCTCCCACCCTGCTTTAGTAGGCACCTGCTTCACATTCATCAGTTTCAACATAGCATCGCATCATTCTGCTTGGGTTCTTTGGAGATGTGCCCACCCACCCCAATCTATGTAGGCACTTGCTACTTCATCAACAGTCAACATCGGGGTTATGGGTCAATCGTACAAAATCCTTCTCATCGAAGTCCATTTGCTAGGCCACACACTATTAGTATCACAGTTGGTCACAAGAATTACAGGGTATATCTATCCTCAGATCTTCGTTTGTCATGGTTCCGGGTCATCCAAAAACACACACTTCATCGAAGTCCATTTGTTAGGCCGCACACAGTTAGCATCACAATTGGTCGCAATAATTACAGGGTATCTCTATCCTCGGATCTTTGTTTGTCATGGTTATGGGTCATCCACAAACCCAAAATTCATTGAAGTCCATTTGCTAGGCCACACACTGTCAATATCACATTTTCTCACAAGAATTACAGGGTATCTCTATCCTCGGATATTTTTTCATCACGGTTATGGGTTAACCACACAAAACCCTTCTCTTCAGTGGATCTTCATATTCAACAAAGGCTTCTCAGGAGGGAACTTCATGCTATGGGGACCATTGCTTCTTAAGGAGGAAGGAATGATCCGAATGGAAAATGGCCTACACCCATGGTACTCATCCACCCATGGTATTTATCCACCCATGGTATTGTAAGTGGTATCTATACATGGTATTAACCCATGGTATCCACCTATGGTATCTACCCATGTTATTGTCACTCAAAAAAAGGCTATAAATAACAAGCCTCACTTTTTAAGAGGACAGATTGTCCACCACAATGTAGCTTCTACAATTATTCTTTGTGGTTTTATTTACTGTGTGTTCTCTTCTCTTTTTTCTGGCATTATAATTTTGCAGATCTTGCCAGATCCATTTCAATTTTTTAGATCTTGGGGGCCTCCCCCAAGATCCAGATCATAATAAGGGAAATTTTGCGCTCTAGCAGAAACTTTGTGTAGTTTTGTACCTCTATTTTTTTCAAATTGAGAGTTTTTCATCTGAGTTGAAGTTTCTAAATTTTACTAGCTTTTATTCTCAAAGAAAGTATAAATTTCTTCCCACTTCATCATACCTGCCATCTAGGTTTTGAAGGTGTTGTCATAAATGAGAGCTAGGTTGACATTGTAATTTTCTAGTTTTGGATTTTTGGCTCCCTTTAGGAATTCCTTAATATGTTGAATAGCCTGCTTTGTCATCGTATATTTACCTTTCTTACTCATGTTGTGCCTTAAAAAATAATTAAAATGAATTTAGCTTTCTATAAGAAATATCAAATTTACTAGTGGAATTCTCTATGAGAGTGCATGTTTACTAGAAATTAGAATCCTTACAGTGAATTTGAACTTGTTTTTTTTGTAATCAGAGATAAGTTTCAAACAAGTAGTGTGTTATCCATCAGTAAATTTTATCACAACAAATGATGGCTAAATATGTTCTTAAGCCTTCAAGAGGCAATCTTCATGGAAAATTGCTAGTTCTTGAAGCCTTCTTGGTGTCTTTTATCTTACAAATCATCTTCACTACTGTTTCCACAAAATATTTTTCAAAGAAGCCCTGATGATAGAAAATGAACTGTTTCAAAGCCATTTCCCATCATTTCATAAGCCCCATTTCACCCATTTCTTCACTCATTTTCACTTATCCTAACTCATCAACTCATTCTCCTAAAAATCCCCTTTCTCCCTCATTTACCCTCATTTTCCCATAAAAACCCTTTAAAACTATAAAATCCCCTTTTTATGGTTTAAACTACCCTTTGTTACCCTATCGGAACCTTTAAAAAAGTCTAAAAACCCACTTTTTGGACCTTTCCGACCTTTTATCAAAATAGGCCTTAAGCCCCTTTTTCACTTAAGCCCTCCACCCCTGCTTCTCATATAACCCTGCGTCCGTGACTAGGCACTAGCCCTCAGTCCATTTCTTCTTAGCCCCGGTCCTCCTTTCTCCCATAGAACCATATTCTCCGCTTTCCCTTAGCCCCCTTCTCTTATCCTTTTACCCCACACCATTACTTTTCCTCGAAGTAATCCCTGCCGTCTATCACGATGATCCAACAACGATCGCGTCCTACCATCACCCCTCTTCCCGAACATCTCCTCTCCCGTGCATCTTTGTTAGCCCATCACAACCGTTGATCGTAAAGATCCAACGATCAACATATTCCCCCGATGTTTCAACCTCACCCATTAACATTTCACTACCCGACAGTTTAGCTGGCGTCACCTCTCGGTCCCACCTGTCCCCACTATTCATTCGGCCGAGCATCTCCCCCCCATCGCGCTGATCCTCCGCTGTTGGATCTACAGCCCCAGATGCAACGGTCTGCGCACTATTTCATGCTCCATTCCACCAAACTTCCCGAACGTTCATCTCGAGCACGAAATGGGTGGTTTTGCAGAAGCCACGTGTCGAGCAATGAACCATATCGCATTCAAAACGCCCAAAACTGCTAACCACCTAAAATCCACACGAATACCACCCTGGTATTCCCGCAAAAACCACTTTTCTCCCATTTTCGCACCGATATTAAAAAAAACGACCATTTCGCTTGTTCCACCTGTGAGACTCCTCCATCTGCACACTGTTCCTTCCTTTGCAATTGCTCCTCCACCATCTCGAAACCTCTGATCGCAGTTTTATCCAAAACACAGGTTTTTATAATTGTTTGATGTTTTATATGCAAGTTTTAATGGCGGCCGAAGCTAAAGGCCACCCCATAGCCAATCTAAGTGGCGCAGAACCTTAGGATGACGATCTTGGGACCGAAAAATGCAAAAGGGGATTCACCATGGCTTTTATGTGTTTGACCAACGTTTCATGGGCATTGGTTATTCAGTCAAACCCTCCAGCACAACAAAAGACCTGCAGACGCAGCAAACAAGAAAGATCAGAATGACAGAGAATGAAGATGTTGAGATTGCAACAAGATGAGGAGCTTAGTGGAAAGAAGTCGCCTTCACTAACTGGGCCCGCTTTAAGCTTTAAGCTTTAAGCTTTCCCATAAACACTGTGTTTATATGTGTGATTGTTTATGGTTTTAATGTGTTCATGCGATTGTTTTAATTTCCGCAAATTAATGATCAATGGTAGAAGAGGTTATGTGTTATGCATGAAGCTCAAATAGTGTGTGATCAGGATAATCTCGGTGAATTACTGCAGTGCATGGAAAGTTTCAGTGGAGACCAGTGAAGAGGTAGGTGAAATAGAAAGTGTGAATATCAGTTGTGACTATACTGGTGCATGAGATTTGCACCACACATTGATGGAGATGCCAATGAGGATTGCGCAGTGCATACTAGTGGGATTCGAACTTGGATCAAGCTATTCTTCAGGTTGGATTGCGCAGTAGAGGCAGGCTAACAGGTGGAGCAGATTGGAGCATGTGTTTTGCTAGATCTGAGCTTGTGTAGTGTGTAACAATTGGAGATTGTACTGAGAGCTTGTGAGGAGTTTGTACAATGATTGTTACATGATCTCTATCATTATAATATACAGATAGTTGGGGGTTTTCAGCTTTAAGCTTTCCCATAAATACTGTTTTTATATGTGTGATTGTTTATGGTTTTAATGTGCGCATGCGATTGTCTTAATTTCCGCAAATTAATGATCAATGGTAGAAGAGGTTATGTATTATGCATGAAGCTCAAATAGTGTGTGATCAGGATAATCTCGGTGAATAATTTAACAGTTATTCAAATTTCTACAGAAGAAAAAGGTTAAGCATAAAGGTTCAAAGATTAAAAGTCTTAATCTGTAACTTAAAAGATCAAAACACAGTTAAAGGCAGACAAATAAGTTTTAAAGAAATCAGATAAAGATTAAAGACAGCATGAAGGACTATAAAGGCTAAAAGTAGCCTCGAATACAGCATCACAGCAGAGTTATTCTTCCAGAATATCCAAATGCCACCTGTGGTCTACTTTCCTTTCAAAGACACCTTGACAGCCATTCTGCTGACAAACCCTTTTTTAAAAACTGTCAGAACAGTTATTAAGTAGACATGGGGCTACAAAACCCAAAAAATGATTGTTTTCTTGTCCCAGAGGTCAAACAGGGTACTTCAGACCAAGATAGCTTCAAAGGATAGGCCTCGGAGTTATTACCAGCCTACTATTTGGTTTCAGATTCAACTAAAAGCAGCTAAAGGGGTACAAATAGTTATTGCTATGATTATTAAGAAGAATGGGCATTCAAATACCTCTCCCCCTCTATCTTAATTGATATTTATTACCATTTCTGCAGTACTCTTCCTCTTGGCACCTATATGTATTCATAGAAAATTCATTGTAAAGGGTTGGAAAATTGTTAATTGTTGAACTGTTATTGAGTAAAAGTTGCTGAGTAGTTGTAATATAGTAGGCTGGGAAGAGAAGTATCAAACTATAGAAAGCCATTGGACTCAAGTATGTAACTAGTCTTGGACATCAAATAGACAAGAAGATTCACTGAATCCCGATCTAAATCATTGGTGATGTTATTCTTATTGTAATTGTTATTCTCCTTATGTTTCCATTGTGTTTATATTCTCTGATAAAGAAAAGAAAATATAGATTAGGATTTACTTCTAAAAATACCCTAAATATGACTGATAAGCTTTATCTTTATGTTTTCCTCTAAATGTGTGTTTGGGAATGATTTCAATACAGTATAACTAGTCAAAGAATGTTGGTGAGCCCATATCTTGTTGAGTAGGACTCGAGATGTTGTTCTTGAATGATCTTTTCACTGCATGCTAAGTAGAGTCCTAATCAAGGAAGTTTATGGTTAGCCCTGTCCCTTGTTTAGTCTTAAACAACTATTTTGAATATTTCCCTTAACAGTATGTCGAAAGAAGGATAGGTTAAAAGTCCTTACTTGATCTTAAGCTACTTTTTATGTTTATCTTAAATGTTTTCTACCCTTGAGAGTATGCCGAAAGCAGGATAGGTTAAAAGTCCTTACCTAATCTTAGGCTGCCCTTTGTTTTCTTATATGTTTTCTTCTTTCACCACACTTCTTAATGTTCCATACCACCAACTCAACTTAAAAGATCTTCTGATATAGATGACTTTCCCTATGAAAACCCTTGAATAGTTGTTGTGCAAGTAAACCCTTTTATGACTCCATAGCCCAATGGTTTGACACTTTTTCTTAACCTATCTTCTGTAATATTCCTAATTAGCCCAAGCTAATAGGAATATTTCATTCTGTCTTTAATTTTATTTATTGATGAATAAAATGTAAAGGAGGACGTGAAAAACTCCTAAAACATAAAAATAAATCAATGCCCAATGTGAACAGAGACAAATCAGGGCTTTCTTAATAAAATCCACTTGTGTGTGAAACAAGTTTGAGCTATTTTACTGGGTCAACAAGATCAAATCTACAACGCTGTCTAGGTTCAATGTATCTCCTAAAGGGACAACACAGTTCTAGAAGGAGGACCTCATGTGAAAGGGGTTAAGTGATTCAAGGTGGTTTAGGGTTTTGCACATCCTCATCTTATAAAAGGAAGGATAAGGCTCAAGGAAAAGGTTGTTGATGATCATTTGATTTTGAGATTGCTTGAGCAACTCAAACTCTCTTGGCTGTTTAGCTAGAGAGAGAGGGATTTCCTGTTTAGGAATTCCTCTTCTTCCTTGAGGGTCTCTTGGAGGAGATTGTGCTGCATTGATCAACTATCTAGCATTTTGGCCAAGCTTCACCTCCCTTGACAGCATAAATTCTGATTAGGGCTTCACCATTTAGAGATATGCAGCAAGTGGAATCATATCTATTCATATCTAAAGAGTTCTATTGCATCTTTTCAGTGGGGAAGTCATCTAAACCATTGGAAAGAGTGCAATAACTGATTTGACCTTCAGATTCTTATCTTCGCATCTGGCCAAAGTGTGCTCCAATTCTTCAGCGCAGTCACTTGAGGAAACTGCGTCCTCTTTGCAGTCAAGTTTCAGTGTACAGTTGCTAGCAGTTTGGAGGAGAGATCTCCGGTGAAAGGACTCCTTTCCTTCACTGAGGTGATCCATGGATTGGCCAACCAATCCATGTTCTATTTTTAGATCTGATATACTGTGTATCATATTCTTTAGAAATTTTTGAAGATTACTGCAGATCTATGGTGTAGATCTCAGATCTATTCATTGATGTTCATCTTCTGCTGAGATCCCCAAGGGGAATGTACTAAAAAACTCTTTTTGCATATAGATCCCATTCTGATCTGTGATTTTCTATTCATATCTATTGTAGATCTAAAATTTAAGGAAACACTACTTCAGCCACCTGTAAATTACGCTGTTCAGCTTTTCTGCCTCATTGCATGGTTGCAGCACCTCATTTGGAGGCCTTTCTTGATGTAAATCTTTGTTTTTCCTAATGTAAACCATATGATTCATATTATAAGTTTCCATACTAATTTTCCAGCATTATTTTAGTTGAAACCCTCAGAAATTATGCTATCCATGCTTCAATAAATTTCTGCATAATTTAAGCCATGGGAAATCAGGGTTTTCTAGCCTAGTTTGGGAAGGAGGAACTGTTTAACTTAGCTAGAATTATTTGTTTGAGCTGAAATTTGGAGCATAGGTCCATCATGAAATAATCTGAAATAACCTCCCGCCATTTCGCTTATATTTACGCATATCTTTGAATATACTCATTTTAGGGCCAAAATCATCACTTTTCCCCACCTTTTTGCCCATAAACCACTGTATAAGGTTGTTGTTGCATATTTAACTGAAGTTTAAGTGTTTTTACATCTGTATTAGACATATTTCTGTATCTCCACATTGGTAATAACTCATATTATTCCCAATCTGTAGTTGTTCCTGAAAAAGGGATATTACATCTCCCCATGCTGAGATATCCTTCAATTTATTCCCTCCTTCACACTTCACATGACCTTCTCAGTTAATGATTCCCAACCAAAAACAAACAAATAAACCCCTTATACTTCATAACTAGCCTAATATCATATCATAAGCTTTAAAAGTATATCATTCTAAACACATATAGAGAGATTCCTCTCTGGATCCAGGAGGGCTAGATCCTAGGATTCCAAAGTGGTTCTGATGTTGCCTTGTCATTTGGTATGCCAATTTTCCAAATCACAGGACCCCAACATAATGGCGACTCCACTGGGTACTTCTGAGTGAATTACATCGTATATATCCTTAAGAGCTCAGAAGACCCACAACATCCTTAGATTGGTAGTTAATTGCTGATGGTGGATAGAAACTCATCTTAAAACATTTGAAATCATCCACCTGGCGACTCCAAAACTCCCAAAATACCAAAATACTCCACTGGTGATCAATAGGCCTGCTGATTACCCCTCGTTTCACAAAGACTCCACTAGGGAAACCCACAATACCATTGAAACATCGTGCACACCCATGATTAGGAAACTTTGAGGATTAATTTTTCTTTGTTAAATAATAGTTTGCCTCTAAAGATTGTCATATCTGGCTAACTTTTCTTTTATGTGGGTCTAAATATTAACATATTGGCTTCAAAAGAATTCATACCAGAGCCTATCCAGACCCAAATCCTCCTGAAATAGTTGATAATCCAAAAAGCATTCTTAGGAAGTCTCCTATATCTAGGGATCCAAATATTATCAGTTCAATTCACAGAGCTAGTTCTGTCCCTGAAAACCTTTCAGATCTTCAAGAGATCCAAGTTGACTTAGATTTTCCAAGTAATTTACCAAGAACTAAGTCACTTAATGCTATAGATCAGACATACTTTGAGCCCCCAAGTTCACCCCAACATAGTGGTGAACATATTAGCAACAGAGAAGCCACCCCACCTAATCTTCATTTCATTCATAACTTTGGTTTCTCTCACCCCTAATCTGCTCAACAGTCTCTTGTTGGTCCTAACACTTCTGCCATCCATACATCTACTGTAAACCCCCCATTTTTCCCTCCCATCTACATCATGGCTGCATGGTATGCTCCTCTAGTCCTTCCTTTACCTTTAGCTGCCTTACCACAAGGTTATTCAACCAATATTCCTCTATATGATGCTAGTAGTGCCATTTCTACCCCACAACATGTCGACAAAATGAATGATTATTTCGATAGGAATGAAATAGGTGATGAGACTGTTAAACTCAGATTGTTTTCTCAGAGTTTAGGGGGAGAAGTAAGAAAATGGTTCAAAAGCTTAACCCCACAGAGCATCAACGATATTCCTGCCTTTCATCAACTATTTCTGAACAAGTGGAAAATCAGGAAAAACTCTCTCCAAATTCTGTCAGAATATGAGAATATGAAAAGGAATCCAGGGGAAGGTGTACAGGAGTACTGCGCTAGATACAATAGGGCGTACAATTCCATACCAGCTCATGTGAAACCTCCACAGGGCCAAGCTTTAATGAAATTCCCTAATGGATTTGATCTTGAAATGGCCTACCAACTGAGGGAAAATGAATACCTCACATTAGAAGATATGCAGCAAGGGGCAGTGAGCGTTGAGGAAAATTTGATTGCCAAAAGAACTAGGATGAGGAATGAAAAGAAAGTGACATATAGGGAAGACACTACACTTTCCGCATCTGACTCAAAATTAGACCATCTAGCCAAGGAGATGGATAGTTTAAAAATAATGATGGAGAGGATGGCCATCCAAATAAATGCTCAGAATAGGAACCACCCTCAAAATCAGAACCAGAACTTTAGGAGAAGTCCCAATCAGATTAGACAAAGAGATACTGATAAAAAATCAGACCTCCATTTCAAGAAAATTATGTTGATGAAGATGAGGGAATGATAGAAGAGCCAGAGGGAACTGTTATAAACATGCTGGGAGTAGGCAATGAAGACCCTACCTTTTTCATAGAGGATGACCAGGCCACATATACATATTATGATAATGAAGGCTTAGAATCTAAAGACTATAGGCAAGGCTTTGAGAATGCCATCACGGAGCTCCATAAACAATATGACCTCAGGAGCAAAAAGAACCAAGAAACTTTCCAAACAAAGACCTCTGAAAATGCTGTTAAAAACAGATCTGAAAGGGTGGTCAGAAGGGCTGCTGAAAACAACAATTGAAAGTTCTGATAAAAACGAGGGGAAACGCATTCAAACCACTGATAAACAGAGTGTTGACCCCAACAGCACTAGCACTTCAGCTAGTACCCCTATAAAAACAGTTTTAACTGATGTACATTGTAAAAACTAGCAAGCTGATTTTGCTGATAAGTTAGTGACTAACAAGACAGATTTGAGCCTTTCAAAGAATCAGTTCCCTTTCAATTTGGAAAGTGAAACTGCTAAAATCAAGATCTCTGTCCCCCTCACTGAGTTATTCACTCAAGATGTATATAAATTTCAGGTGTTAAAGGCTTTGAACATAGAAGAAAATAATGATTCTGTCAACCTAAATGATGATCAGCCAACCCTTTTATTTGGTCCTAAAATTGAAGGAAAGTTCCAAGAAGAAGTGGTCCCTCCTTTCTATGTCAGTTTGAATATCCATGATAAAATTTTACACAGTGCTATGCATGATTCAGGGGCTTCACATAACCTCATGCCCAAAGTAATCATAGAGAGATTAGGCCTTGAGATAACTAAACCATACAAATATTTGTATTCTTTTGACTCCAGTAGAGTAAAATTCTTAGGCCTGATTAAATATCTTTGTGTAAACTTGACCCAGATCCCAACAAAATTCATAGTGATGGATGTGGTAGTGGCTGATGTGCCCCCCAAATATGGCATGCTTCTTTCAAGATCATGGGGAGCTAAGCTTCAAGGAACCATGAAAATGGCATGACATATGCCACCATTCCTGTCTTCAGTCAACCTAGAAGACTTTATAGGGAATCACTCATGAAATTTATGGTGAGTAGTCAAGAAAAATCAGAAAATTTCCCTCTTTACTCTGTCCATACATACCTAGACTCATTCATTCTTTACAATGATGAAAGCTTTGATGAGCTAGAGTTGGAAAGTGAGCAATCACCCAACATAACATAAAACATAGGAGGAGAGGATAGGAGAGGAGAGGCTCTCAAAACGTTTTCCAAATTTAAAAATTACAGCAAACAAAACAGAGAGTATGAACAACCCACTGTCCACCAGCTTAGTGCAAGTCACGAGAGTTAAGAAGAAAGGCCTCAACCCCATGAAAACTTTAAGGAATAAGACCGACGCAAAAATGCTACAGAACCCATAAAAATGCGTAATGATAGTCAGAACACACAAGACAAAGGGGATAGGAATGAAAACAACAACAGGTCCGAAACTAGCCCTCTTTGGAGTATGAGTTTTGATGGGTCTTGTAATAGAACTGGTGCAGGAGCAGGTGTGTGGCTTCACAACACAAAGAATAATTATGCTGAAAGCCATTCATACAAGTTAAACTTCCAATTCGCAAATAACATAGCAGAGTATGAAGCACTCCTCTTAGGATTACATTTATTGAAGAAATTAGGAGCCAGGAGGATAGTTGTTCATGGAGATTCTGAACTGATCATTAGAAAAATATATGGAGAGTACACTGCCAAACTCCATGAATAAGAGCCTATAGAAATGATGCCATGGACCTTTTGAAAACTTTTGAGGAATATGAACTTGTTTTTGTCCCTAGAGACCGAAAAATTCTTGCCAATGGTTTAGCTTGTGCTGCCAGTTCATGCCAAAGACCCTATGATAACAAACAATTCACAGTCCAAGTAAAATATAGACCAGCTGTCCCAGACAATGAAAAGTATTGGCAGGTCTTTGAGGGAGATAAATAGATAGAGGACTTCCTGCAGCTCAGAAATGAGTTTGGATTGCCAAATTCAGACTCAAAGTATGAAAAAAATTGTCTTAATGAGGAACAACCTGTTGAAAAAGAACCTTCTCCCATTGCAGAAATAAATCTGCTAACCAAAGAGTTCGAAAATCAAACAGAAGAGTACATAAATTCAGAAAGAGAAGACATAGAGGTACTACCATCTAAAGACAAAGGCTTACCCAAAGGACTAGCACCTCTAGAAGACTTGTTTTATTTTAATGATGTTTCCAAGAAACCAACAATAGAATCCACTGAATCTGATATTGAGGAATGCAATATAGGCAGTAAAGAAAAGCCTAAAATGATCAAATTATCTAAAACATTGCCAGCTCGCATGAAACTGAAATATATCGAGTTGTTTAAATAATTTTCTGATGTATTTTCTTGGAGCTATGAAGATTTAAGGGCATATGACACAGAGACCATTCAGCACAAGATACCACTTAAAGAAAACTAGAAACCATTTAGGAAAAAATTACGCAAAATAAACCCTGTGCAGTTACCTTTGGTTGAAAAAGAAATTAGGAAAATGTATGATGCTGGAATTATTGTCCCTGTGAGATACTCAGAGTGGGTATCTAATCTTGTAGCTGTAAGAAAGAAAATAGGAGAAATAAGGCTTTATATTGACTTTAGGAACTTGAACAAAGCCTCATTAAAGGACAACTATCCCTTGCCTAAAATGGAGCACATCTTACAAAGGGTAGTTGGTTCCAAAAGGATTTCTTTGCTAGATGGATTTTCAGGATATATTCAGATACTGGTACTTCCTAATGACCAATTGAAAACAACTTTCACTACTCCTTGGGGCACTTTCATGTAAGTGAAAATGTCTTTTGGATTAATGAATGCCGGTGCCACCTTTCAAAGAGCCATGGACATTGCTTTCTCAGAAGAAATAGGCCACTTCATTGTGATTTATTTAGATGAAATTACAGTCTATTCCAAAACAGATGAAGAACACCTAGACACCTAAGAAAGGTCTTTGAGAAATGCAGAAAGTATGGGCTATCCTTGAATCCCAGGAAGACATTTTTTGGTCTCCAAGAAGGTAAGCTTCTTGGTCATATCATATCTGAAAAATGGATTAAAATAGACCCAAAAAGGGTTCAAGGTATATTGCAGATCAGTCACCCCAGAAACATCAAAGAACTTCAATCCTTCATTGGAAAGATTAATTTCTTAAGAAGGTTCATACCCAACCTGGCAGAACTCCTTAGGAACATGACAAACATGTTAAAGAAAGAGATAGGAGTTAAATGGACCTTAGAAGCAAAGAAATCTTTTGAACTGGTCAAACATGCACTCACCCAAGCACCCGTCCTTATCAGTCTTGATTTCACTAAGGACTTCCTCATATTTTCATTTGCATCAGAACATACTGTGGCCACTATCCTATTACAGAAAAAACTATAAGGACAAGAGCAACCAATTGCATTTTTTAGCAAGGCATTAAGAGATGCACCTATGAAATATAATATCATGGAAAAACATGCCTATACTTTGGTCAAAGCCTTGAAGGATTTCAGATTTTATATCTTACACTCTCACATTATTGCATTTGTGCCTCATATAGTGGTAAAAGATATTTTTTCACAAGACCCTGATGGAAAAAGAGGAAAGTGGATTGCTGTGATATTGGAATATGATTTGGAAATTAGACCCACCAAAATCATCAAGGGTCAAGGCCTAGCACAATTAATGGTTGAATCTAACTTGCAAACACTTGATATAAACATGATAGATGCATTAGATGGGAAGGAAGAATTACCAGCCCCACTTATTGAGGATCATTTCCTCAATTCATCTTGGTATGCTGATATTTTGTATGTGCTTACTAATCTCAATGCCTCTCCTGGTATCTCTAAAACAAAGGAAATATTCTTGAAGTTATAGGATGTTAATTACTGCATTTTAGATAAATGTTTCTATTGGAAGAATGCCAGTGGTTTATTGCTAAATTTTTTTCTGAGATTGATGAAGATAGGATCAAGCATGAGTTTCATGAAGGAGAATGTGGAGGCCATCTCTATTGGAAAACCACCGCTAATAAAATCCTTAGAGTTGGTTATTACTGGCCCACCCTTTTTCAAGATTTCCACAAAATGATAGTTGCCTGCCACAAATGCCAAATCTTTGAAGGCAATAGAAAACTGAATCCCTTACCCTTGCAACCAATCACTGTTGAAGCTCCTTTTCAATAGTGGGGCCTAGACTTCATTGGGGAAATCCATCCTGCCTCATCTTCCCAACATAGATGGATACTCACAGCCACTAATTATTTCATCAAATGGATAGAAGCCATCCCTTATAGGAATGCCACAGACTCAGTTATCATAAAATTCCTTGAAGATCATATTCTATCTAGATTGGTTGTCCTAGGAAAATTATCACTGACAATGCTGCTGCATTTGGTTCTAAAAAGATGGTTGATTTCTATCACAGATATCAGATTGTGCTTGGTCATTCCATAGCTTATTACCCTCAAGGTAATGGGCTGGCAGAATCTTCCAATAAGAGCCTGATAAGCATAGTAAAGAAGCTGCTGGAAGAAAATCAGAGGTCATGGCACAACAAGCTAGTGCATGCTTTATGGGCAGATAGATTGAAAACAAAGAAATCAATTGGAATGTCTCCCTATCAGCTGGTTTATGAAGCCGATGTAGTTTTTCCTACCAGTTTAGGAGTGCCAGTGATGAAGTTGGTCCAAGAAATACAATCAGAGGAAGATAGCATGATGAGAAGGATAAATCAGACCATACATCTTCATCAAACCAGGGAAGAAGTTTATAACAGAGCACAGAAAGTACAAGAGAATATCAAAAAGTTGTTTGATAAGAGGAAAAAGGCAAGTGATTTCAAAATTGGTGACAAAGTACTCAAATGGGATTCCAGGAGAGAAGATAAGGGCAAACATGGCAAGTTTGACAATTTATGGCAAGGCCCTTACATCATTCAATCTGCCATTGGTCACAATGCATTTTTTCTACAAGATATGGATGGTACAGACCTATTCGGAGGTCTTGTCAATGGCAGGATGCTCAAGCATTATTTCTACTGAAAGCTCTGTTTAAAGCTTTCATTTTTCATTGTAAATATCATTGCTTTTTTTTTTTTGTAAAGAGAAAAATACAAAAAAAATAGAAAAGAGAAAAGAGGGAAAATATAAAAGAAGAAAGGTACAACCCCATACCAAAAAAAAAGAAAAAAAGAAAAATCTGAAAATGTGCAAGCCTAAATGCCACTACTTGAAAGAGCACTGCTATTTAGTCATACAGCCTAATCATGACTAGATAGATTTCAATTTACTGCTAATAGGTTAGTGAAGAAGATTTTCCAAACCGTTTAATCTTGGCTTATCAGTAGAATAGATTATGATAGAAAAGAATGGTTCAAACATGCTCAAAATCTGAACCAAAGAATCAAAAGAAAGATGGCTCTAACAAGCTCAAAACCTGAGCCAAAGAAAGGAAAAGGACCAGTTCTAACATGCTGAAAACTTGAACCAGGTAAAGAAGAAGAAGACAGTTCTAGAAGGATCTAAATCAAAACTGAAAAGGAAAGGAAGGACTCTCATTTTTTTCAGATCTTAAGCCTTCCAAGTTTTATTTTAATTTTCTGCAAATAAAGGTCTATGTGAAGTTTTTTTTTGATGTCATAGCCATCACAAAAAATCAGACAACTTAATCTTGGTTTGGTTGTGTTTTCAATTTCTGTTTTAGATTATAGAGAATGAAATATGACAAACAACTTAATCCTGACAGATAGTAGATTAGGTAGAGAATTTATGAGTTCAACTACTTAATCTGAACTCATGGAAGTTATAAGGGTAGATTTATATTAGTTTTTCCTATTTTCAAAAGAATAAAATGTTGATGTTGAAAGGGTTTGCAAGTCCAAGTGCACCTTATGAAGAAAAAAATGTTAGGAAAGCAAGTTGTGTAGGTAGAATGTTTGGGAGAAAATCATTTGTTGATACAAATACTGATCATCTTTTCGAGCAGCATTATCAAGGAAAAAAAGGTTGTCAAAATGTAAAGCACAGGTCTACATTCTAGAGATAAATCTCTGAGGTTCTTGACACCTCCAAGGACCTGCCATCCCCAAGTGGAGCCATTGTTAGCCATCAGTAAATTTTGTCACAACAAATGATGGCTAAATATGTTCTTAAGACTTCAAGAAGAAATCTTCATGGAAAATTGCTAGTTCTTGAAGCCTTCTTGGTGTATTTTATCTTACAAATCATCTTCACTGATGTTTCCACAAAATATTTTTCAAAGAAGCCCTGCTGATAGAAAAGGAACTGTTTCAAAGCCATTTCCCATCATTTCATAAGCCCCATTTCACCCATTTATTCACTCATTTTCACTTATCCTAACTCATCAACTCATTCCCCTAAAAATCTCCTTTTCTCCCTCATTTACCCTCATTTTCCCATAAAAACCCTTTAAACCTATAAAAACCCCTTTTATGGTTTAAACTACCCTTTTTTACCCTATCGGAACCTTTAAAAAAGTCTAAAAACCCACTTTTTAGACCTTTCCGACCTTTTATCAAAATAGGCCTTAAGCCCCTTTTTCACTTAAGCCCTCCACCCCTGCTTCTCATATAACCCTGTGTCCATGACCAGGCGCTAGCCCTCAGTCCTTTTCTTGTTAGCCCCAGTCCTCCTTTCTCCCATAGAACCGCATTCTTCGCTTTCCCTTAACCCCCTTCTCTTATCATTTTACCCCGCGCCATTACTTTTCCTCGAAGTAATCCCCGCCGTCTATCACGATGATCCAACAGCGATCGCGTCCTACCATCACCCCTCTTCTTGACCATCTCCTCTCCCGTGCGTCTTTGTTATCCCATCATAATAGTTGATCATAAAGATCCAACGATCAACATATTCCCCCGACGTTTCAACCCCACCCATTAACATTTCACTACCTGACAGTTTAGCTGGCATCACCTCCCAGTCCTACCTGTCCCCACTGTTCATCCGGCCGAGCATCTTCCCCCCATCACACTGATCCTCTGCCGTTGGATCTATAGCCCTAGATCCAACGGTCTACGCACTGTTTCGCGCTCCATTCCACCAAACCTCCCGAATGTGCATCTTGAATGCGAAATGGGCGGTTTTGTAGAAGCCACGTGTCGAGCAATGAACCATATCGGGTTCAAAATGCCCAAAACTGCTAACCACCTAAAATCCACGTGAATACCACCCTGGTATTCCCGCAAAAACCAATTTTCTCCCATTTTCGCGCCGATATTAAAAAAAAACCACCATTTCGCCTATTCTGCCTGTGAGACTCCTCCATCTGCACACTGTTCCTTCCTCTGCAATCGATCCTCCACCATCCCGAAACCTTTGATTGCAATTTTATCCAAAAACGCAGGTTTTTATAATTGTTTGATGTTTTATATGCAGGTTTTAATGGAGGCCGAAGCTAAAGGCCACCCCATAGCCAATCTAAGTGGCGCAGAACCTCAGGATGACAATCTTGGGAGTGAAAAATGCAAAAGGGGATTTACCAAGGCTTTTATGTGTTTGACCAATGTTTCATGGGCATTAGTTATTTAGTCAAACCCTCCAGCACAACAAAAGACCTGCACACGCAACAAACAAGAAAGACCAGAACGACAGAGAATGAAGACAAAGGTTAAGCATAAAGGTTAAAATATTAAAAGGCTTAATCTACAACTTAAAGATCAAAACACTGTTAAAGGCAGACAAAGAAGTTTTAAAGAAATCAAATAAAGATTAAAGACAACATGAAGGACTATAAAGGCTAAAAGCAGCCTCGAATACAACATCACAACATAGTTATTCTTCTAGAATATCCAAATGCCACCTGTGGCCTACTTTCCTTTCAAAGACACCTTGACACCTGTTTAGTCCATTCAGTGTCCTGAATTGATAGCATAAATTATCGACCAGAGCTAGTAAACTGATGAGGTGTGCTTGCACTATATGTGCCTAAATATCCTTTTTCTTATTTCATTTTTTTCAGTATGTTGTTGATGTTTTTGGTTTTTTGTTATGTTTGAGTTTTAGTATGCTATTATATGTTCGGGAGATGAAGTTAAATCTATGTCAAAAGAAAAGAAAAGGAAACCTTAGACTTAAAATAGAGTTTAGTTGTAAATTATGTCCCTAATTCGGAAAATGGTGAAAAAAAGAGAGTATCCTAATCCATGGATGTTATAGATTGCAAATGAATATGAAAGGTAACTAAAAACACTACAATTCAATTTGATCCATTTAGTTAGAGGTTTGTTGGAATAGTTTGTGAAAGAGATTAAACTCCAATGTGATGAGGATCTTCCTAAAACAAACAGCAACTTAGAACATTATAGTGAAATCTTATTCATATGATAGAGGTGTTTTGGAATAGCTTGAGAAGAAGATTGCTATAATGTAATAAGGATATCCTATGAAATATTTGAAACAGCTTATGACATTACAACTAGATCTCATTCATCAGTTAGAGATTTATTGGAAGAGTTTATTGAAGGAGATTAGACATAATGTGATAAGGATTTTCTAAACAACAATCAAGTAGTAACCCATAGTATTACAACTAAGTCTTTTCTGTGATTTAGAGATTTATTTGGACAGCTTGAGAAGAAGACTGTTTGTAATAATATGAGGATCTTCTATCTAATTGCAGAACATGAAATGCTAATAACTCAACATAGTACGACCAAATATCATTCATATAATGGTGATATATTGGAAAAGCTTGAGAAAAAGAATGGTTGTAGGATAATGAGGATCTTCTTAATCTAGATGTCAAAAACTAAAGTGCTAGTAACTCAGAATATTACAGTTAAATCCATTCATTGAATAGAGATATATTGGAAAAGCTTGAGAAAAGACTAACTGTAACATCATGAGGATATTTTGTGTAAACAAATAACATGAAACATGATACTAAAAGATATGAACTCAGAAAACTGTCTAAGCAAGAAAGCTACTTATCTAGAAAGCATGTAAAAGCCTCCTCGGATAGCAGGGGCCCTCTGCTATCAATTTGGCATAAAAATATTTAACTCCTCAAGGTTGTGTTCAGAACAACATTAAAGTTATGCTCCTTTTTACTATCAAAAATACTTGAAAAGAAAGTATCATAGTATTTGTAAAATAAGTAACAACTGTCTCTCTCGGTCTCACCGAGCTAAATTTATAGGCAATTACATAACTGCTATTGAATAATAATAGGCACAGGTGTATTTTTAAAGTCAAAATAAAACTAAAACTCCTTTTTAGGACTCGTGATTTGCTGAAAGCAAATCAAGAGTCCTTATCCTTATAGAAATCAGCTGCTTGGACTTTTGTTTTGACCACATGCATAAGCACCTCCAGTTATTGACTCAGCCTTTGTGGATGACAAGGAATGATGTAGGAAAGATTTGGAATCTAACCATATATTCCTTTTCTCCAGATGACACCTGTAACATGTTCAAACACAAAAATGGCTACGGAACGTTTGACTGGCTACAAAATGACTGCATTATGTAGCTAAAACTGCTAAGAAATCATTAAGACAACAAAATCACAAAAGTACAACAAGTTAGTCATTGCATGTATTCTTTAAGTGATTTTAATCATTCTTATTGATCTTTAGGTCTATAAAATGATAAAGGAATGATGAAATGAAGTGGATTTTGGCAAAATAAAAGACAATTTTAGGGCTCAACATACCCCCACTGCAAAATTCTTGCATGTCCTCATGCAATTTCATCAAAACTTTATTCCATTTGCACTGATACTTCTGCAAGAACATCTAAACTCCTTTTTCTGCTTCTTTTGGTAGTCAATGCCATCCTGGGTTTCCGCATGAGTGTTTTGAACTTCAGATTAATGAGTTCCCTGTTCAATTTCCAGTTTATTTTCTTCAACTTCTTGTTTGCTTTATATAGTGCTTCCATTTTCTGAGAGAGAGTGATGTTAACGCTGCCTTTCAATTTGACCAGCTCTCTTAGGATTTCATTTTCATTCTTGATATGGTTATTTAGTATCTCCAATTCATAATTGTCTCTTTTCAAAATTTCTATTGGAGGTTCTTGTGGACTGGGAGATCTTTCTCTATTTTCTAAGGCCCTTTTCTCTAGTGACTCTACATAGTCATAAATCTGTTGTTGAGCCGGATCTATATTTGGGTTTCTTCTATTAGGGTTTTCTTCATACTGGTTTAGAGGAGATTTATCAATTGGAGATTGGATTGGAGTTTCTTCTTCTTTAATGTTTATGACTCCAGTTTCTTTAATGCATGTCTTTTTCACCATGCCTTTAAGCCCGAAGCTTCTTCTCAATTTAGGTGGATTTTCATCTTTTCCTTTAGCACATTCACTTGTTAATTTCTCCTTTCTTTTATTCTTGAGTTGTTTCCTAATCTTTATCAAATTTTCAGAAATTATTTCCTCATTATCTTCCTATGTTGATGTATCAGGTTTGATTTCAACAGATTTAACAACTTTTCCTCTCCTACTTCTCCTCACAGGTTTTTCTTTAGACAGTGTTTCTTTTGGTTCTTCAAAATGGTTTCTTAGGAGGAATTCATCCCAACTATCTCCTACCTTCTTCAAATGAAACTCAATTAATATTTTAATAAAGCCATGATGATGTAAGGTAGTTTCTAAGAATTGAAGCCTTTTCTAGACATTCGAGGCCATCATTTTCAAACTATTAAGCAGGAAGAAGGGTAGATTTATTTCATAATCTAGGAAATTCATCATGAGTCTAATATGATAGACATACAAAGTGCCAAATCTACCTTCACAGGTTATGAACTTTTGTAAAATCAGCAGCATATTTCTCCATTTATTTCTCAGGGTTGTACTAGGAATACCTTTTCTAAATACTAAAATGTCAATACCTGGTTTTTTTAGCATTTGCTTCCAAGTTTCATTATGGAACCTTTTGTTTTTGAACTAGCGTTCACCCCGTCATGGTAATTATGTTGCTTCTGCTATGAATGACTTTGTGATGGTGAACTTGATATCCCCAATTTCTACCTCTGATCCATCGAATGACCTGGAAAATGACTTTGTGATTTCTTTGTGGAATCCATTGAACTTCTCTATAAATCTTAGCCATCCAACCTGCTGTAATAACCCCTTAATCTGAAGGTATCCTTCTAAATATTTAGTTCCAATTGGCTCTGACCTTACAATAAGCCCCATTGCTTCTTGATAAAATTGCTTCCTTTCTTTGGCTTCAATTCACTGCTCTGTTTCTGCTCTTATGCCTGAAGCAAGAGTAACTGTGGAAGGTTGTCTTAACCTAAAAATGGCTTCTCTGTTTCTACAGACATGAATTAGCTACGGAATGTAATGGCATTGAGTGGATATGGATGAGTGAATAAGGTAATGGAAAATCATAAAAATGATCGGGTTAAGAGTTTGATATGGGATAAAGGACCGCGAAGAAATCTCATGAAGATTTTCAAAAATGATCAATGAATGCTATGGTCTGATGACGTGACCTATTAGGTCACTTATAGGTTCTGATCGTTAATTTTAATTAATGATGATTTGTTATGGAGCGGGATGGAAGGGATTTGGTCGAGGAATTTTTATGATAGGCATTGATCAATTCGAATAATAAAATAACTTTAGGAAACATATGACTTAACCATATTATATCTTTCATGATTTTTTATCAAAAATAATTTCACACAATTTTACCTTAGCCTTTTTTATTTATTTATTTTTGCTGCTTTGTTGTGCTTTGTCTTTCATCTGAAAATTATTGATATTTTAGGCTCCACAATCTTCTTTGATTCATCCTCTTGTTTACTGAAGTAGGTTTGCAGAATCAATTGGCTGCAGAACAGGGTTGGCTGCAGAATAGGTAGCTGCAGAATGTACTTGTAAAAGAAAATTTAAGATATGGAATGGAATGAAATATGGATGGAGTGAAATGAAATATGGATAAAGTGAGATATGGATGGAATGAATGAGATGGATCATGAAGTATGAAAAGTGAATCTGCAACTTATGATTTTATGATACTTATTTGCAGAAAAAGAAAAATTTTGAAAATCTAAAGTGTCAGAAAAATTCTGATTTTCACCTTAGATTTTCTGTATAAACATGCCAATCAATGATTGGTTTTCATGCTTACACCTTTAAAAAAAAAAAAAAAATCAAAATGATTGAAAAAAAAAAATGCAATTAAGTGAAGAAGAAGAATTCTTCTTCACTAAATTCATATCTATGTTATCTTGAAGTTTCTTGACAAATTCTTCTCTTGAAAGTGGCTTATGATACAATTTCAGTCTATGTCCATTTACAAGAAAAGATACCTTTCCTTCATCTATTGTCCTGATTTTCTTCTTCACTAAATTCATATCTATGTTATCTTGAAGTTTCTTGACAAATTCTTCTCTTGAAAGTGGCTTATGATACAATTTCAGTCTATGTCCATTTACAAGAAAAGATACCTTTCCTTCATCTATTGTCCTGATTTTTATTGCTCCATTTTCAAAGATTTTCACAATCTCATATGGCCCAAGCCAATGAGTTTGAAATTTTCCCTGAAAATCCTTGAACTTTGAATCAAATAAGAGGGCCCAGTCACCTTATTTAAATTTCTTTTCCTTGATGTACTTATCATGCCATATAGTCCTTTGTTGTTGGACTATGCTTGTTCTCTAGACTGCATCTTGTCTGATCTCATCCAATTCATTAATCTACTCCAGTCTGTGCCTTTGTGCTTTTGTTAGATCAAGTCCTAGTTGGACTGCCATTTTGAAAGTTTGAATCTGAAACTCTATGGGAAACAAGACTTGTTTTCCATAAACAAGTTCATAAGGAGTGTGACTTCTTGTGTTTCTCCATGTAGTTCCGTAGGCCCACAAGGCTTCAGGAAGCCTTTCTGCCCAATCTCTTCTATGTAAATGAACAGTCTTTGTTAGGATCCCTTTAATGACTTTATTTGTAGATTCCACTTGACCATTTGCTTGTGGATGGTAGGGAGTAGATTTTCTGTGTCTGATATTGTACTTTTCTACCATTTTCTCCACCAGCTTCGATGTGAATTAAGCTCCTTGATCTGTAAGAATTTCTCTTGGGACACCAAAACGAGTAAAAATATCCTTAAAAAGAAAATTAACTACAGATGTTTCAATAGCAGAAAGTAATGGTTTGGCCTCTACCCATTTAGTAACATAATCAGTGCAAACTAATATATATTTCTTTTGTCTTGATGGAGGATTAATAGGTCCTACAAAATCCAAAGCCCATTTCTCAAAGGGTTCAATGTGTACCTAAGGCTGCAATGGCATCTCACCTGAAGGAGAAGGTTTCCCTACCCTTTGGCAACTGTCACACCTTTTGACATACTCTTTAGCATCCTTAAAGAGGGATGGCCAATAATATCCTAAATGAAGGATCTTATAAGCTTTCCTCTTATCAGCAAAGTGTCCACCACAAGGTTCATCATGACATGCCTTGATAATCTCAGGCATCTCGTCTTCTCGAACACACCTCCTGATAATAAAGTCTGGACCTGTTTTGTATAACTCATTAGCAATCCATGAATATTTTTCACTATCATAAATGATATTTATTTTATCTATTGCATTCATAATTGAAGGAAATTTCCTTGAAACTAGATAATTAACAATATCAACAAACCAAGGAGTTTGAGTGGTAATTGCAAAGAGATATTCATTAGGGAATTTATCTTCAACTGGAGTACTGTCTTTAATTTTTTGGAGTCTAGATAGGAAATCAACTACTGTATTTTGTTTTCCAGGCCTATTTAGAATGGTGATGTTAAATTCTTGTAAAATAAATAACCATCTTGTGACTCTGCCATTAGTAATTGATTTGTCCATTAAATACCTAATTGCAGAGTGATCTGTGTGAACAAAAGTTTCATAGCCTGTTATATAGTGTCTGAATTTATTTATAGAATGAACAACGACTAAGAACTCTTTTTCAGTTACAGTATAATTTAACTTTGAAGGAGTCAAATTTTTACTTGTATAGTAGATGGCATAAGGAATCAGGTCTTTTTGCCCCAATACAGCTCCTAAAGTTGTATCTGAGGCATTTGTTGAAATATGAAAAGGTAATTTCCAGTTAGGTCCCCTTAAAATAGGTGCTTCAGAGATTTTTTTTTTCAGGGTTTCAAAGGCTAACTGGTAGTCAGGATTCCAATTGAATTCACAGTCCTTGGTAAGTAATTTGAAAAGTGGAGATGCTATCTTGGTGAAGTTTTCTATAAATCTTCTATAATACCCTGTAAATCCTAGAAAACTCCTAACATCTTTTTGACAACTTGGAACTAATAGTCTGGAGATGACTTCAACTTTTGACTCATCAACTCTGATTCCATCTCCTGAAATGTGATGTCCTAGGACAATCCCTTCAGTAAACATCATAAAACACTTTTCATGACTTAATGAAATGTTTTCTTCTTTACATCTCTTTATAACTTTTTCCAAGTTTTCTAAGGCTTCTTCAAATGTGTTTCCACAGACTGTGAAGTCATCCATGGATACCTCTACACAGTCATGTATTAGATATGAAAAGATTCCTAATACTGCCCGTTGGAATGTTGCAGGTGCATTGCATAATCCAAATGGAAATAATCAGTAGGCATAGGTATCCCAGGGACAGGTAAATGTGGTTTTGTCTTGATCCTCAAGTGCTACTTGAATTTGATTATAACCACTGAACCCATCCAAAAATGAAAAGTACTTTTTGCCTGCTAATGTGTCTGACACCTGATCTATGAAATGTAAGGGAAAATGGTCTTTAAGAGTAGCTTTGTTTAATTCTTGGTAGTCAATGCATACCCTGCATTTTCCATTCTTCTTGGGTACAATCACCAAAGGAGAGACCCACTGAATATCTAAAATGGGATAAATAAAGTTGACATTTAACAATTTCTACAATTCTTCTTTAACAATCTCCCTAAGATTTGGATTCATTCTTCTCTAAGGTTGTCTGATTGGTTTACAATTTTCCTCTATATAGATATGATGAGTGCAAGTCTTAGGGTTGATCCCTTTCATGTCAGTTTACTCCCATGCATATGCAGAAGAGTGTCTCTGTAATATTTTGACTAGCTTTTCTTGTTGAAATTTCTCTAGGTTTTTGTTTATGTTTAAGGTTTTTCCTGGGAATATTTCAATTGTAGAGCTGCCAAATTCTTCCATAGAGTAAAGAGACATCTGTCTTGATGATAAGAAATTAATTTTGGATTGTTCTTGAAATTGTGCATGTTTAAATTCTAAAGAAGATTCATAATTTTCCAAAGTATTCAGAATCTGACTATCTTCAGTAATTTTTGAAATAGTGAAGAGAGGTTGTATATCTTCTTCATCATAAATCCACTGAGTATCATCTAATTCTGTGATTTTTCTTGCTGGAGGATACAAGGTGAATTTATTGGTTGAACTTCCATCAGAGATGTACTTATCACCAGATCTACAGCTAATGAAAGCATCAGTTGTGGCTAACCAAGGTCTTCCTAATATAATAGGATGTCCTCCTAGATCATTTTTAGGAGTTAGGATCATGAAATCCACAGGATACTCCCAAGAATCTAAGGATACTGGAATGTATTCTATTACCCCATCTGGTTTGATCACAGATCTATTTGCTAATTGTAGTAGTGTGGGTGTAAAAATAAGATTAGGAAGTTTTAGTTTTTCCATGATTTGCCTACTCATGATATTGATTGCTACTCTTAAATCAATAAGTGTGTTTTGGATTTCAATTCCACTGATGTGTATTTTAACAACTGGATTTCCTGGGTCTAGATACTTTGGAATGGAAATCTTACCCATCATTATATCTGCTATTTTTCCTACCAGTTGTATTTTTTTTATCTCTTTTATTCTTTTTCCTGTTTTTTTCATACTCAACTCCTTTATTGTCTTTGCTAAGATTGGGATTTCCTTGATAGCTTGTAATAATGGAATCTTAATACAAACATTTCTTAACTCATCTAGGAAATCATAGTTAGGCATCATAATTTTTTTCTCTACACCCCTATCAATTTGTAATCTTTCTGGAAAAGGTGGTGTAGAATTAGATGTTGATGGCTGCTCTAATATATGAGTTGAAATTATTGGTTCTTTCTGTTTTGATTTTTCGATATTTTGGTCTTGAAAAGATGTGCTTTCTTCAAGACTTTTATTTACCCGTAGAGAATCTTCCTTAGAATTGTTTTGCTCTTGTATAATTACAGAAATTTTCTTCTTTTCAAGTATTCTTCCAGACCTAAGTTGAACATCATTAAGGTCTAAAGGAGTAATCAAATAGGTTGGAAATTGTTGACCTTCTATCATATATGTATTTTGAGGGTTTTTATTGTTGGGGTTTGGTATTGGCTGGGCAGGCAACTGATTTGCGTTTTGAGGAAATGGTAATGGAAGTGATGGATTTTGATTTTGGTTTTGATGTTGTGGATTATGTTGAGTGGGAAAGTTTGAATATGTTGGATATGAGGGATAAGAAGGTGGATATTGATAATACCGGGAGAAACTTCCATAAGGATTTTGTGCTCCTTGTGGCCAAGGTTGAGATTGATTTTGAAATTGGGGCCAAGGTTGCTACCGAGAGTTCCAATTTGGTGGGGGTTGATTATACATTTGATTATTAAACCCTTGTGTCTGAGGTCCCTACCAAGGTCTTCTAGAGACAAAGTTAAGAGATTCTGTGGAATTTGTGGGTGTTTCTTCTTGAAAGACAGCCTTAAGACCAGGGAGTGAAGGAAAACTCTTGGTCTCATGTTTTTCTGAACAAATTGCACAAGTCTCTATTAATTTTGCATCCAAAGGACACTCTCTCAAGGCATGCTTCTTCCTACATTTGGGACAAAATATTTCTAAGGCATCGGTTTTGGCTTTTTGCTTGTTTTGTAACTTAAGGGTGTCTATTTTTTCACTAAGACTCCCTAGAATGTCAAATTTGAATTCATCAAACATATTTCCTATTTTTTCCCTACTTACTGTTCCAGATGCAAACTTACTTGCCCTTACAAGAGCAGGGTCTCTTGGTCTTTTTAGAAGTTTAGATTTTACTCTTGAAAGATTGATACATAATTCAGCCATATGAGGTAATGAAAGCTAAGATATGTCCCCTTTTCCCATAATATTGAGGATATCTATCCATTCATCCCTAATTGTCTTCAACAAGAGAGCTTTCAAAGTATCTTGGTCTAGGTTTTCCATTTTTTCCCTCTTGATGTTATAATTGAATCTTTCCAACAAATCTTCCAGATTTTCATCCTCTTTTTGCATCATCTTAAAAACTTCTTCCTTATGATTAACTGGTATACAGTAATCCAAATATCTATCTAGAAATTCTTTTCTCATTTCATCCCATGTCCTAATAGACCTAGTGACTAAACTCATAAACCATTTTAATGCTGCTCCTTTCAATGTTGAAGGGAACAGTTTAAGTTTCTGAGCATCTTGTAGGTAATCATAGGTTCTACATAGAACTTCAAATTCAAATAAGAAGGTTTCAGGATCCTCACTTTTTAGTCCATGAAATTTTGGAAGAACAGAGGGTGAGATATTTTTCATAGTTGCATTAGTCTCTTCATCTATTATAGGGAATCCAAAAGGACTTCCAGTTCTCCTTCTACCTCTTCCTCCTTCTGCATTTCATCTTCCCCTTCCTTCTTCTGTACCTCTACCTCCTCCTCTATCTCCTCCTCTTTCTCCTCTACCTCCTCCAAATAGTGTATATTCCCCATTAAAGAATTCTCCTTCCCCTTCTTCTGCCATAATAGACTCTTCTGAACTAATATAGGGTTTAGTTGGAAGAGCTAGTTGTTCTACTGGTTCTTCTATCAAAGGTATATTAAAGAAATAGTCCTCTTCTTCCTCTTCACTAGGGATTTGTAATTCTTCTGCTGGAATATATTCCCCTGTGGAAGTGAAAAAGGTTATCCCTTCCGTAGGAGTCCTTGGATCTTCTTCCTCTAGAATTGCTTCAGTGGATGAAGTGGGGGATCTTCCTAATGGGATATCTGATCTTGAGACTTCTGGAAGCCTATGACCAATATAGTATGGAATGTGAGTTTGAGTTAGAGGTGTGCCTCTTCTTGGTCTTGGTGGAGTGAGTGGAGTTGTGGGAATTAAGCTTCTGCCTCTTACAACTCTACCCCTAGAATCTCTTTCTCTACGCATATCATTTTTTTTTGGGAAATAGGAAATAAGGCTACCTAGTTACACCTCATCGGCAACAATGCCAAAATGTTTAGTCAATTCAGTGTCCTGAATTGATAGCATAAATTATCGACCAGGGCTAGTAAACTGATGAGGTGTGCTTGCACTATATGTGCCTAAATATCCTTTTTCTTATTTCATTGTTTTAAGTATTTTGTTGATGTTTTTGGTTTTTCATTATGTTTGAGTTTTAGTATGCTATTCTATGTTCAGGAGATGAAATTAAATCTATGTCAAAAGAAAAGAAAAGGAAACCTTAGACTTAAAACAGAGTTTAGTTGTAAATTATGTCCCTAATTCGGAAAATGGTGAAAAAAAAAGAGTATCCTAATCCATGGATGTTATAGCTTGCAAATGAATATGAAAGGTAACTCAAAACACTACAATTCAATCTAATCCATTTAGTTAGAGGTTTGTTGGAATAGTTTGTGAAAGAGATTAAACTCCAATGTGACGAGGATCTTCCTAAAGCAAACAACAACTTAGAAAATTATACTGAAATCTTATTCATATGATAGAGGTGTTTTGGAATAGCTTGAGAAGAAGATTGCTATAATGTAATAAGGATCTCCTATGAAATATTTGAAACAACTTATGACATTACAACTAGATCTCATTCATCAGTTAGAGATTTATTGGAAGAGTTTATTGAAGGAGATTAGACATAATGTGATAAGGATCTTCTAAACAAAAATCAAGTAGTAACCCACAGTATTACAACTAAGTCTTTTCTGTGATTTAGAGATTTATTGGAATAGCTTGAGAAGAAGACTGTTTGTAATAATATGAGGATCTTCTATCTAATTGCAGAACATGAAATGCTAATAACTCAACATAGTACAACCAAATCTCATTCATATAATAGTGATATATTGGAAAATATTGAGAAAAAGAATGGATGTAGGATAATGAGGATCTTCTTAATCTAGATGTCAAAAACTAAAGTGCTAGTAACTCAGAATATTACAATTAAATCCATTCATTGAATAGAGATATATTGGAAAAGCTTGAGAAAAGACTAACTATAACATCATGAGGATCTTTTGTCTAAACAAATAACATGAAACATGATACTAAAAGATATGAACTCAGAAAACTGTCTAAGCAAGAAATATAACAAAACAGAATTGAAAGCTACTTATCTAGAAAGCATGTAAAAGCCTCCTTGGATAGCAGGGGCCCTCTGCTATCAATTTGGCATAAAAATATTTAACTCCTCAAGGTTGTGTTTAGAACAGCATCAGAGTTATGCTCCTTTTTACTATCAAAAATACTTGAAAACAGAGTATCACAGTATTGGTAAAATAAGTATCAACTGTCTTTCTTGGTCTCACCGAGCTAAATTTATAGGCAATTACATAACTGCTATTGAATAATAGTAGGCACAGGTGTATTTTTAAAGTCAAAATCAAACTAAAACTCTTTTTTAGGACTCGTGATTTGCTGAAAGAAAATCAAGAGTCCTTATCCTTATATAAATCAGCTTCTTGGACTTTTGTTTTGACCACGTGCATAAGCACCTCCAGTTATTGACTCAGCCTTCATGGATGACAAGGAATGATGTAGGAAAGATTTGGAATCTAACCATATATGATTTTCTCTAGATGACACCTGTAACATGTTAAAACACAAAAATGGCTACGGAACGTTTGACTGGCTACAAAATGACTGCATTCTGTAGCTAAAACTGCTCAGAAATCATTAAGACAACAAAATCACAAAATTACAGCAAGTTAGTCATTGCATGTATTATTTAAGTGATTTTAATCATTCTTATTGATCTTTAGGTCTATAAAATGATAAAGGAATGATGAAATGAAGTGGAGTTTGGAAAAAGAAAAGACAATTTTATGGCTCAACAACAGCCATTCTGCTGACAAACCCTTTTTAAAAAACTGTCAGAACAGTTATTAAGTAGACATGGGGCTACAAAACCCAAAAAATGACAGTTTTCTTGTCCCAGAGGTCAAACAGGGTACTCCAGACCAAGATAGCTTCAAAGGACAGGCCTCAGAGTTATTACCAGCCTGCTAGTTGGTTTCAAATTCAACTAAAAGCCACTAAAGGGGTACAAATAGTTGTTGCTATGATTATTAAGCAGAATGAGCATTCGAATACCTCTCCCCCTCTATCTTAATTGATATTTATTACCATTTTTGCAGCACTCTTCCTCTTGGCACCTATATGTATTCACAGAAAATTCATTGTAAAGGGTTGGAAAATTGTTAATTGTTGAACTGTTATTGAGTAAAAGTTGTTGAGTAGTTGTAATATAGTAGGTTGGGAAGAGAAGTATTAGACTGTAGAAATCCATTGGACTCGAGTATGTAACTGGTCTTGGACATCAAATAGACAAGCAGATTCACTGGATCCTGATCTAAATCATGGGTGATGTTATTCTTACTGTAATTGTTATTCTCCTTATGTTTCCACTGTGTTCATATTCTCTGATAAAGAACAACAAATATAGATTAGGATTTACTTCTAAAAGTACCCTAAATCTGACTGATAAGCTTTATCTTTATGTTTTCCTCTAAATGTGTGTTTGGGAATGATTTCAATAGAGTATAACCAGTGAAAGAATGTTAGTGAGCCCATATCTTGCTGAGTAGAACTCGAGATGTTGTTCTTGAATGATCTTTTCACTGCATGCTAAGTAGAGTCCTAATCAAGGAAGTTTATGGTTAGTCCTGTCCCTTGTTTAGTCTTAAACAGTTTTTTTGAAGATTTCCCTTAAGAGTATGCCGAAATCAGGATAGGTTAAAAGTCCTTACTTGATCTTAGGATACTTTTTATGTTTATCTTAAATGTTTTCTACCCTTGAGAGTATGCCGAAAGCAGGATAGGTTAAAAGCCCTTACCTAATATTAGGCTGCCCTTTGTTTTCTTATATGTTTGCTTCTTTCACCACACTTCTTAATGTTCCATACCACCAACTCAACTTAAAAGATCTTCTGATATAGATGACTTGCCCTATGAAAACACTTGAATATTTTTTGTGCAAGTAAACCCTTTTATGACTCCATATCCCAATGGTTTAACACTTTTTCTTAACCTATCTTCCCATGCTGAGATATCCTTCAATTTATTCCCTCCTTCACACTTCACATGACCTTCTCAGTTAATGATTCCCAACCAAAAACAAACAGAAAAACCCATTGTACTTCATAACTAGCCTAATATCATATCATAAGCTTTAAAAGTATATCATTCTAAACACATATAGAGAGATCCCTCTCTGAATCCAGAAGGGCTAGATCCTAGGATTCCAAAGTGGTTCTGATGTTGCCTTGTCATTTGGTATGCCAATCGGCCAAATCACAGGACCCCAACATAGTGTAAATAGGGTGTGGCGATCAAATTGCAAAACAAAAAGTGGAAAGCAGGAAACTTGCTAAATTTTGTTTAAACCGTCAGGACGTGCAACAATAAATTCGCATGCAAGGTGTTAATTATTCATTAATGTGACGATACGTTTCAAAAATTTATGTGTGAAAATCGAGGCAAGGTTGAATGGTTGGAGTTCATGGAATTTTTTATTGAAACATAACGGATTTCCTATTGGGAGTTAATTTATAAAAAAAACTAAAGAAAGCTAAAAGATAACAATGGTTGGCGCACAAACCAATAAAAAAATTATTTTATTCCTAGTCGCAGCGGAAGCCATTCGAGTAATCGGAAGTCAACATGGAGTTAAATTCAAGTTTATGCCAATTGTGATCATCACCCCAATGTGCAACGTAGTCGAGGTAAGATGGATGTCGATAGCTGGGAGGTCAGGTGTGAAGAACATTCTTTCATTTTTTCTGATTATGGAGCCCAACCCCAATATAGAGTCAGAAGGTTGGTAACTTGAGAATTTTTTTTATGAAATACATAGGTCTTACCTTCAACTTACATATTTTAATTATTTTTTATGTTTTTGAAAAAAAAACTATTTACAAAAACAAGGGGAAAATAGATTAAAAAAAATGATATAGGATCGTTCTTATTTTATTTATTTTATACATATAATAATAAAGAAGATTTTTTTGTAGTTGTAACAACGACATTGAGCAATGTCACATTATGAGAAATAGTTTCTCAGTATGAGAATGAACCATGGTTTAATGTCGCATTATGAGAAAGATTGTCTTCATATGGAAATTCATCATGCTCAACCATGGCCAAGCATGCTCAGATGTCACATATGTTAGGGTTTATAAAAATAATATCTCGGGATTAATATTAATCCCTTGGTTTTGTACTTCGTTCACTATAAGGAAAAGACCTTATAGTGGAGGTTGTTGTGGAGGCTCCTATAAAAATAACCCAAAAATTTGTTTGTAGCAGAGGAGGGTGAGCGAAATTTTTAGAGGATGTTTTTTTGAAAGTGTGTCTAAAATCTACAAACGTATCAGTGCTTTACTATCCATACAAGCACTGGTGTTTCATATAACATGGTGCACCGTGGAAAAAATATTTTTATTAAATAAAATAAAAACATAGTGCGCTAAATAACACAAAGCGATGATGCTTGAATAGTCGATAACACTGGCTCCTTAATGTAGTAAAAATAGCTGGTGCATACCACTAAGGATAATCGTTGTTGTTTTAAATTTCAGAAAAATGTGGTGCAATTTTCCAACTGTATGCAATGGTGTGGTAAATGTCCTAAAATGCCTTGGGGCTTCTTCTAAAGGGCACCATTAGGCGATTTTTAATTTCTAAAAATAGAGCGGTGATATAGTGAAACAAAGCACTGGTGTGGTATCTATATTAAAACGCCCTGCAGTGTCTCAAGAAAAGCACCAAGATAGATTTTTTAATTTAAAAAAAATGTAGTGCTCTTGGATCTATTCTGCATAAGTGCGGTTAGCGAAACACACCAGAGGAGGGTTAAATAAATAAAACCTGATAGCTGTAAATTTTGATTTTACCATATACAGTGTTGGAGAGCTCAAAAGAACCGGTGCCATTCTTGAATCATGCAAGTGCCCTGACATTCGTGCTTCTCTTTCTCACCATCCTTCCATACCATGCTCACTGTCTGAGTTTCCAATTTTTTCAAACCATGCTAAAATTTGTTTTCTCCCATATGTGTCCACAATGCCTCCCTGATGAAAAAATCTCAAGGTAATTTCTATGTTTATTTCTAATTTATTTTTTTAGAAGATTAGAATTGTAAATTAGGTTAAATTTTCAACTAGTTTTGAAAAAAAAATCACCACGTGGTGTGCTTCAAATGTTCACTCACACCGATAGCAGTGCACCCTGTAAACTTACAGGGTGCACCACATTTCGGTGCATGAACATAATGCGCTGCATTTTTGTGGTGTGTTTTGTAAATGAAAATGCACCGAGAAAGAGAAAAATTGTACTTTGGTGCGTCACACCCGATGCATCTGTATTTACCAAATGCACTGCAAACATAATATTTAAAAATATATCTATAGCTCAGTGCGTTCGATAAACTGAATTTTTCATACCAGTGCAAAAATATTATACGTGCGCATTGGTGCATAAGTGTGTCACAACGATATCAAAATTTAATTTTTTGAACCAACAATGGTGTGTTATACTTATTTTCACACCGATATCAGTGTAGTTATAGTTGGAAGCACACCAAGGCTAGTGCATGACTATGTTTTGAGCGCATCGATGAGGTTTTTCTTTTTTTTACTTGAAATTTATGTTTCCATATTTATAAATACATGTTTCATTTAATAAAATAAATTTGTATTTTATGTATGAGGCTGATGTATTTTATATGTCAATCATGTAGTAGAGACGTCAGTAGAGGGAGCAGTAGCAGCAGGCGGACCCATACAATATGCTCTGACCATGGGAGGCCAAAAAGAGGGAAATGGATCTATACCCTTGCCATATTACTGCAGTGACCTGAGCACTCTTGAGGAATGTAAGCCTCCTCAATTATTATGAAGAGATTACATCCTTGAAGGTGCACTCTATCTTATTGGCGCATTTGATTCGCCAATGGAGTGCCCAAGAGGAGGATTTCCATGTCAGTCTTATGGCATGGTATAGGCTCACTCAGGAGGATATATAATTTATCATTGGCCTATCCAGGAGAGGGGAGGATTTTCCCTAGTTCCATGATGTCCCCCATGGGGTCGAAACTAAGACTTAGCTTGCGTAAACTCAGAGATATGTCGGGCCTCATGCAGTCTATCCATCATATTTTTCAGGTTCTGGGTGGATAACTACAAATTTATTCTTTTGTTGCATAGGAGGTTAGGTTCCTCTCATTATTAGTCACTGCCATTGCACACTATTAGGGATGGGCATCGTATTAGTTTCCCTCTTTTTTATTATGTTGATTCTTTAATTTAGGTGCCATGTTGCATCTGATGGTATTCTAATTTGTTGAGGCAGTTTTGCATGGCTTTGGATAGATGTTGTGTGTTGACACATGGGAAGGCGACCTTCCCTTTCATTTAAATATTTTTTGTTTATTTTATGAGAGGTATCCGGCCATGATTTCTGTCGAGGCACTGACGCTATTCTCTATTAAGGATGACCATGCATTTTTCGCGTTGGATTTATGTATACGGGGATTGATTGGAGACAATTTCTAGACATCCTATCTACAATAGCTAAGCCTCCAAATGATAGAGGTGATGTTAATGTTTACGTTAAATTAATCTAGTTTCATTTTATTGTTTTAATGAATTAGAATAAAAATATTATAACATGTTCTTTAACTTGTTTTATTAAATTGTTTAGTGAAATTGTCTTATTATTTTTGTGTACTATATATTTTGTAGACATCTGCGCATTTGATGGGGGCATGTCTCCTCCCCCACCTTCAGATGGAGGATATGAGGAGATGGTTGAGGCCATAAAGGGTGAGGCACATCCTTAGGGGGGCATGGGAATTCGGGGTCGTAGGATTGGTCTACGATTTTAGATGGACTACTGCGACATATTGGCCAGAGTTTTGGTTCACGAGGGAGTCTTCCCTACGAGGGCTCGAGATATCAACACAAATATGAGGTTTGTGGATCTCTACAGGGATTTTCTGTGTGAGATGATGTCTCTTATGTGGCATATCATCAGAGCTAGTAGGGTATAGGAAGTAATGAGGGATGTAGGGCATGTAGTGGTAGATACATCAGATGAGGGTGGTGATAATGATGATGAGGGTGATGATCGTGATCATGATAATGAGGGTGGTGATGATCATGATGAGGGTGATGATCATGATCATGATTATGAGGGTGGTGATCATGATGCTTCTGGTAGTACCACCCCATCGAATCATATTTTTTAGGGTGGTGGTGATCCTTCTGATAGTACACCTTCTCGTAAGTCGCATGATGGTGAGATGCTAGAGCTAGAGGATGTGCCTTATATTTCTCCTAACAGAGCATACAAGCCACCTCCTGCTCCACTCAGAGTTTGACAGACCACATTGAGGTAGCAGTTGGCCATCCATTGTCTTCTATTGCAAAATAACCACCCCCTCCTCCACCTTAGATGAGTTTGACAAATGTTGATTAGCTAGTAGTTGACCATCCATCACCTTCTACTATAAACCAAGATGGTACTACTATATCTTTTGTATCGAACATATGATTGCACTTATTTGACTTGTTTATATATATATAATGCATTTTTTTCATGTTTATGTACTTAATTTATATGTTGGTGTTGATGTGTATATTGTTAGGTCATGTTAGATATATTCATTTAATTTTCTTGCAGATAGATGTGTCTGTGATAGCATTTATTTTACATGAGATTTATATTAATTAGAGGATGTGTGTGGTGACGATATTATAGTACAATGGTTTTTTTTTGTTAGATGTGATAACGATGATGATGCCCTATTATATTGTTTGATTTTTGTGCTATCTAATGACATTTATATGTGGTAGAGGTGTATATAATTAGACGATGGTAGTGATCTCGAATATGTATCTTAGATGATGTTTATATTTGTTAGATGGTTATCATCACAATGTTTATTTTTATGAAATAATATTTATTATAGATTATGTATTGATAGAATTATATCAAACTTTTTTATATAAAATTGAATGAAAAACGACCGACTTTAAAAAAAATGCAAAGATATTTTTATAAATTACAAAGTTTAGTATGGTTGAAACTATGATTGTAAAATTATGATAAATATTTTTGTATTTCTTAGATAGTTCATTGATATTCAATCTAACTTAATTAGTAAAATATGTCAATACTCACAAGGAAAAAATAATTAAAGGTAAAATAATTTAGTTAGTTCTTAATAAGAAGAAAATGTGTAACTCATTCAATTTTTAATATAAAATATTATTAATAATAAATTATTCAAAAATACAATTTAGGTAATTCAATATTGGTTTATAAAATTCAATCTAGTGTTAAATTTAGAAAACTTAAGCTCGAATTTTTTTATAACTTGTAGCCCAGATCCATCTTAACTTTGGATATACCGAAGGCCCAGAGGGATCAAATCTCTTGAGATGCAAACATATTTTAGAGTGAAAAGGGATTTGATCACTCTAGGCACTTGGTAGATCCGAAGTTAAGATGGATCCAGGAAAGATATTTTATCCCTCTAGGCACTTGGTAGATCCGGAGTTAAGTTGGATATAGGTTTGTATAATATATATGTAGTTGAAATCGAAATATTTTATTTATAATTAATATTTTCTATAATATTGCATATCAAATACATATTAAACATTGAAAATTTAAAAAAATATCTCGCATATATTGAATTAGAAAGCAACTGTTAATGGAATAAGAATTCTCTCAATCTTTCTCACTAAAGTGAAAATATAAGAAATTTTTCAATTTACATTACTTTATTTTTCTATTTATAAAGTATTTGTAAAATTATGTTATTAATTAATATGGACATTGAAATATTTTACTTATGGTTGCTAGTAAATATGTTTTGTTATAAATATATTTTTGTTTCAAATATAACATGTGTTAGAGTCAGCCTTTGCAGCCTTCCTCCAGTGATCAAACATGCTCTTACAAAGTGATTTTAAGGTGTCAAGGTCAAATTTTGTCATTTCAATGAGTCTTCAAGCAAAATTTGATCACTAGGCATTAGGTCTAGGGTTGGTTTTCACTCTTTTCAAATTTGTCCAAGTGTCAGTCCATGTCACCATTCAGCTGAGCGTATCATCATTCAGAGGGTTTTCATCATCATGTCAAGTTCCATTGAGTCATTTTACACCTCGTTCATGCTTCAGTTGTGCCTTGGTAAGGTCCATTTCCCTCTCCTAGGGTTTTGGAGGTAATTTCTCTTGGATGGTCAAATCATCAGAAAAACTTGTATCCTGATGTTCAAACACCTTCCCCTATCCTTAATATACCTCATTAAACACTTCCCATCACTGAGATCCCTCAAATTCCTCATTTTTGCACAAACCCTAGTTTCTTGCCACAACTTGGCAATTTTCTAGGCTATGCCTGTGTTTTGTCCTTTTGGACCCCTTCCCCTCACTCAATCTCTGTGATTCCAATTTCCCCTGCTTCCTAACATCCCTCCCTACTTCCCAAAATTTCCCCAAGAATTTAGAAGCCCCTTATCCCCTTCATTTCGCTTCATTTCGACAAAATTCCTTGTTTCACACATCGGGGTAAGTGTTACTCAAAAGATGTTTCAGAGAAATCAAAGATGAAATTTAGGAAACTGAGAGAGGTTTTTGTTCAAAACATGCCTAGAAGGAAAAACCTCTTTCACTTTTTACACAGGTATCATGGTTTTGAAGAAATGTCAAAAATACCGTTGCCTCAGGAGAATTGAATGCACCTCTGAAGTGACCTTGGGAAAATCAAGTTTTCTCCTAGCATGTTTGGCCAAATGACTTTCTTGATGAGTCAAATGATAACTAGAAAGCAATACCTTTCCAATGAGCTATCATGAGCTCAATTTTGAGTTGAGGAAGACCTTAAAAAGTTGATTGCAACAGCGCTCTGCCTTGAGGCAGCCTCATTCTGCTCATTTTGACTAATGTTGGGAGATTTGATTTTTGACAGGGTAAATGGAATCCAAATTGCATAATTCCACTTGTTTTGGAAAGTAGACTCCAATAGCTTTCCAACTAGCTATCAAACGCCCAATTTGGACACCGGGAAGGCCTCCAAAAGCTTTCTTCAAAATGCACTATGAGGCAAGAGCGACCCACTTGAGGGGAGCGACCCACTTGGGCAATTTTCACAGTGTAAAAATGAATGGGAGCGACCCACCTGGGCAGAGCGACCCACACGTCAACAGAGGTCCGAAAAATCGTTTTGAGCGCCCAGTCTTGTTTGGGATCGCCCCCAACGGCCTTCAAACAGGTTTCTAGTAATTGTTTAATGTTTTTAAATGCGTTGGTAGCATCATTGATGATTTCAAACACTTCAAATGGAGGATTTAAACCCCACAGTCATGGCAGTATCGTTTTTCAGGGTTTTAAAATGAATATGGATGGTTGCATGAGTTTGTCTCCTATCTTATAGCAGTGATATATCCAGCCTTGCATATATTATCAAAACCCTATTATTCTCATACCCATTATACCATTGTGACCATTGCTATTACTTTACCATGTTCAAGACTTTCGTTCCATGGTGACTATGGTTGTATTGTGTCTCACTGCCCAATGATAAAAACACTCTCATAACTCTGTTTCATTGCCCATTGACCCTTATAACCCTGTTGTAATTGTTCATAGACAAACACATTCATATGATGCCATGCTCCCTTTGACAAGACTTGTTCAATATTCTGAAGGTTGCCTGCTCCCTTGGTCAAAATTTCACTTGCATTTAAAACAGAGATTGTGCCTCTTTTCCAATCCATTTAAAACTGAGATATTATCATGGTTTGTTTCTTTATGGTGTTTTGACGGTGGGGATATTTGTTGGGTGTTAAAACACACATCATAACTTTGTTTTCACTGCATTTATATCAGTATACATAGTGCCAATATCTTGTTCCAGGCCATGTCAGAGACAGAGTCAGTGTATGAGCAGGAGTCAAACAGTGACTCAATCGTTGAGGTTGATGCACTGAGATGGAGCATAGCAGTGCACCAGTAGTGGTAACATATCAGAGAAGCCACAGAGCTTTGTTTCAACATCACGACGAGTACTATCTCCACCCGGGGTGGAAGGGGTCTCGTTGACTTCATCAGCAACGCGAGTACTATCTCCACATGGCGTGGAAGGGGTCTCGCCTTCTTCATCAGCGTAGGTAAATTCACAGGATCATGATGGAGACAAAGACACCAAGGTCCCATTTCTCATTTTCAACAGGTTGAACATACACATTGCTACATCATGACTGACAACAATACATCATACAACCGTGACAGTGTTTTCATCACAGGAACTGCATGCACCAGGAGAACACTAAAATGGCGGAAAAGGCCTGATCCACTTCGGATTTTGGCCGAGGCTTCATTGACTAGGCAGGACACATGATGGAGGACCTCCGCTCCGAATTTGGGCAAATTCGGAGAAAATTTTGTCATTTTCAAATTTTTGGGTCAAAAAACAGGTTTTGCAGTTACGTGGGTCGCGCGCTCATGCGCTCACTTTTTTTTGGGACACTTGCTGGAGGTAATTTTTACATTTTTGGATTTGTCATGGTTAATTATGCATCCTCTGAAGTCAACTTAGCATTTCATCAAAATCTGAATGGTCAAAAAGCTCAAAAACACCATGAAAACCACCTTGCTGCCACCTTTTGCACCAGCAGGGAGTACCTCTGGGAGAATGAGGTTTTGGAGGGTCAAATGAACTCCAAATTCAGAAATTCCACTTGGGTTGGAAATTCAACATCCAGGGCTTTCCAACGAGCTATCATGAGCTCAATTTGGATGCCGGGAAGTACCTCAAATTCAGCCTGGAACATGAGCGACCCACACGGCTCAGGAGCGACCCACTTGAATTTTTCCTGAATTTTCAGCTGCCAGCTCAGTATTTCGCCTATTATGGATCAGTTTTGCTTGTGGATAGAATTTTTGGGTTTTTATGATGTAAATTCATGTTTGGCATGTAACTTTGGCTTATTTTTATCTCTTCTAGAAGATTCACTCTCAAATGAGTAAAAAATCATGTAATGGATCAGTTTCCACTCTTTTAGAGGCAAGTTGTTAGCCGCCTAGATTGTAGTTCCATGATTAGAATTGGTTGAAACTGATCCCTGAAGAGGGAATTCGACCCCTAGAGGTGGGGAAAGGTGTTAGAGTGATCTATATATTGTAATTTCTGAGGCATTCTACAGGTTGGAGAGGTTGGACTCTTGGGATACTTTTGATATCATTGTACATACTTTTCATATTTTGGCTAAGGAAAGATCAGGGGTTTTGCGGCACTTTTTGGGATCCTTGTGGTGTTCTGTTCTTGATGGTGTTTCTTCTTTGTTTACTGTAAGTTTCTTCATGTTTAATGTATGCCATCCTTTCATTATGCTTCCGAACTAAGTTGAATGAGTGATTAAGGTTGAATCCATTGTTTACAGTGCTTGGCCTTTGAATTCAGTTAGTTCTATATGTTTTCAGCTGTTTGGAGAGGATCCAAGTTCTTCTTTGCCCTCTTCAGCTCCTCGTCGGCCTAATCTATCCATAAATCCAATTTAAAGCATCAAGATCATCACCTACCTCGCCCCAGCTTGAACTCTGCAAAGGTCTGACCTTATCCCCGGACCCAAAATCTGTTTTCCCATTACTCCAGCGAAAACTCAAAAAACCAAAAACCAAACATACCTATCTCTTTACTAGCCTAAAATCAGTTCTTATTGTAAGTCATCTCGCATTCTATTGCTCATTTTCTCGAGATTGACGGAGAGAGCCCTCTCCTGTCCTCGTAGGGCTAGCTACGAGGCTGAGCGTGGTTTGATGTAGCCTTGAGTTTTACTTCATTTCAGCCTGAGGTAGATTTGAGTGCTAACAACATGTAAATGGAACATAGAATGAATTACACATAATGTAATATCAATAATACTATTTCTTGTCATGTGATATCAATAATACTATTTCTTGTCATGTGAAAAAATTACGTTTCTTCCTTGTACTAAAAAGTAAATTATATTTTTTTACTCATAACATTTCTTCCTCATTATAAGAGATAAATTATTATTTTTTACTTTTGGTTAATTTATATTTCTATATAAATTTATATAAGATTAAGGTGTAAATTGAACTATTGCAATTATGGCAGACATTAATTTCTTTTGTTATTACTATTTTTAATTTGTTAATTTAAATTATTATTTTAATATTTTTAAATGTAACGTTACGTGACAACATCTTTCCCATACTGAGTTGTAGAGCACCTCTCAGCGCAATTAATTTAGATTTAATATAACTTAAAAAAATTATTTTTATTACTAATGTTTTGATATTTTCAAGAAATTTAAATTTAATATTTATAGCAACTCTTACCAATTAAAATAGAAATTTCTCTCTCTAAAGATGAGGATATATAAATGTAAAATAAGGCTTTTGAAGTTACTTATAGTTGGGGATTTAAAGAAGCAAGTGAAATTTTTTCTAGTAATAAATATATAACATTTTGGTGCTATTTTGATTCCTTGTTTTCTATTGTACTGGTTTAAATTTAACTCTTTTTAAGAATAAATATGAGTTAAATAATACAAAAATGACACTATATTAGATTTAAACTTTTGACAAATAATATATTTGATTATTTTTTAATGAACAACTCAAAAAATATTATTTTTTCCACGTACTCATCACGAGATAGCCACTAAAATTCATGGTTTCACATTTCTCCTAGCTAATATTACACCATGTTCACAATGATAAAGTCATGTCTACTTTAAATAATTTAGTTATAAATAAATAAAAAATAGATATTTATTTTACATAATTTAAATAGGAAACAAAAATGCATCACCAATTCTATTTGAAATTCAAAGAAATTCATCTTAATCACCAAATGTGGTGTGCTTGATATGTTCCTCTTACACTAGTGTGATCATATTTACAAAACACACTGCAAAATTAATATTTAAAAATATATCTATAGCTTAGTGCATTCGATGACGTAAACATTCCATAGCGGTGCAAAGATGTTATACATGTGCACCAGTGCATAAGTGTGATGCACCACTATGAAAATTGAAATTTATGAACCAACAACAGTGCATCACAGGTATGTGTGCGCTGATTCCAGCGTGGTTGTGTTTTACAACACACTATAGTTGGTGCATGACTATGTTTTTGGTGCACCAATGATTTTTTATTTTATTTTTTTAATTAAAAGTAATGTTTCCATATTAATAGATACACTTTTTATTTAATAAAAAAATAATGTATTTTATGTATGAGGCTGATGCATTTTAAATTTCAATCATGTAACAGAGACGTTAACAAAGGGAGCAACAACAGGAGTAAGAGAAAATGGAGGACCCATACAATATGGTTTGACCATGGGAGGCTAGAGAGAGGGAAAACACCTAATTGTTGTCCTACAATACACACTCCAAGTGTCTTACCTGGATCTCAGAGATGCCTGCTACAAACAGCCATGGCACCATGGATTTCAGAAATGGAACTGTTAAAATTGTATACTTTGTTAAACGTTGACAGCTCCAATGATAAAATAAGAGTGAAATTATAAGGCAGTGGTACAAATAAAAGATATCATATTAGGGTTTCATTGGTTTTATCAGTCACACACCAAACATCGTGAAAAATTATAGGCGTTCCCTTCATGCCACTGTTGTATCATACAATTGATGTCCTTCAACTCATCGATGTGATGTATATGTCCTAGGCTCCTGACTTTCAATGTCATTTTCTTTACTGTTAAATTATGTATAGAGTTTCACTACATGATGATTTATATTTATTTTGAACTAAATAAGAAGAAAAAACATGTGACTAAACCAACAAGTATCTAAATCGAGACTAAATATTCAATGTTATTTCTACATTCACTATTTTGTTCTCATTTTCCTATTTGAGAAGGGTTGTGACCTTGAATCCTTATTATCATAGATAATGTACACAATTGTGAATACTTAGTTTTAAGTACTATAAAAACATTTCCACTGCAAAAAAAACATGTAAAAATGTTTATAAATATTACCAATTATATTATAAAATGACAGCAAGACAAATAAAAAAATATATAATTACTGAATTAATGAAAACAAAAACATACAAAAATAGTATAAATGATGAAATAAAACAATAACATATCACTCTCCATTTCATCACCCTGGTTATCTTCCTCACTTGGCATGATATCATTGTTTTTCTCAAAAATATGTTTTGATCTAGGGTCTTCTCTTAATACGAACCACCAATCACTATCCAACACATCTGGGTAAAAAAACGCTTAGTTGCAGTGTTTTGGGAAAACATAAGGTTCCCTAGCTTCATCCCACATATTGCTAAATTTGATAGATATCATCCCACTATCATGATCTTCCTTTACATTATTTCGATCAAAGGTGTCCCACCACTTTCACCTAAAAATAACACATTGGAACAAAAAGAATTCCACTTGAGTGATCTCTTGGTTGAACTCGACTTCCACTCCAAAGTCTTGTGTCACGCATCCATCATATGCATCCTTTGCGCGAAAATGATGTCCATATGCCCACATAGATGAGAACAAATGAACCTATAAAAAAGTTAAAAATCACAGTGTCATGTGTCTTATAACTCAAACATAATTAAAAATATAAAATATATATAGATGTTAAAATTCAAAGGTGCAATATTAAATGTTGACAATTGTCTAACTAGGTTTGATATTCATAAATATGAAATGTACCATCGATTCTTTTATATTGTAAAATGAAAGAAAATTTTTATTTTTATTTTTGGAGCATGGTTTTCATGCTCAAGGTCTTTTATTTTATAGATCAAGCACCCATTGAGTGATTCTAGGGTTTGTCCTAGGTCAAGAAGTCAAAAACGTCTTTGTTATATGTTGAAGACCCCTTTGAGCACATTGTGTAGTGCCCTACTCTAGTTGATTGACAGTGATATGAATTTTAACATTATTTAGCCCTAAGGCCTGCACTTTATTCTTTGAGGACCTCAGGTTGAGGATCTAGACACATGACTCTATTATTAGTGGATTTGATGGTTATGTATGTTCTTTATTGATACTATGATGATGACAACATTAATGGTTATGTACGTTCTCTATTGATATGATTGTAGCATTAATGGATATGCACATTATCTATTGATATCATGATGATGATAGATTTGATGGATATGTATGTTTTCTATTGATGTTACGATGATGATGGCTTTGATGGATATGTTGGTTTCCCACTAATTTTATGATTATGATAACCATGATGTATGTGTCCCCTATGTTAGCTACTAACATTAGTTTTGATTCAAAATGAGCAACGAACACTGAGAAACTTGGTTACTCATGATTATTGAGTATGATAGGAAACCACCAGAGGCACTCGCATATGATGATTTGACAACATTTGGTTTGATAGAAATTAATATTTTGACTTTGAAATTCTAAGTCCAGTTTCAAACTTGCTATATATATATATATATATATATCTGTGTGTGTGTGTGTGTGTGTTAGTGGTTGCAGGAACATGTTAGTTACTTGGACGAATGACTCACATATGGGTGATGGGGTTCTATAATTGGATGGAAAAACATAGGAGGGGTGGGATAGTGTCCTTGATCTCACCTGCTAGCACTCCCGTTGTGACTTAGGCTGGAAAGGTCAAAACACCTTCACCATGAAGATCATGATGTCGTGGGTCGCTCAAGGATTTTCTCGGGGGCCGCGCATCAAGGCAGATTCCTTAATCCCCAACACCATTAGTCTCACTATATCAGTTGATATATGAGATGATAGGGTCTCTACCATTGCACCTATAATTTACCCTTATAGCCACTAGATGATTGAAGGGAAAGTGGCATGGCACCCTTGGAACTTCAAGATAAATTTTTGAAGGGCAGAACTGACTTGGCACCCTTGGCATCACAAATAAAATGTTAGGCATGGCACCCTTGGAACTTTGAATGGAATTTCTTGAAGGGCATTACCACTTTTACACCCTCAACATCATTAAATAAACTAATAAATATAACCAATATATGAAAATCCTACTAATTCATATCAAGTGATATATGATGTTAGAACCAAGGAAATTAAATCAAGAATAAAAATTAGGGTAAGTGAAGAATAGGAAGAAATAAAATATTTTACCCTGTTAACTCTACCCTTTCCATGTTAAATATATATATATATATATATATATATATATATATATATATATATATATATATATATATATATATATATTAAGTGGATAATGCACATAAGTAACTTAATTAGACAAAAGTGGGAAAGAGAGACATATAGTTAAGTATAAAGATTAATCATAAAATAGTTTTAAAACCCCATTAAGAGAAGAGGGTGGTGAATTAAAATAAGATTAATAAATTAAAATTGGAGAAATTTAGAGAACCTCCATGTGGCAAGAGCCAAAATAAGTATATCCATCTAAGAGACAAATTGAGTCAAATTAGGAGGTAGTTAGGGGACCAAATCCGAGAATTATCAGTTAAATTTAGTACTAAACACAAATTAAGGAGTAGGAAAGGGGGGGATCAAGAGACAATTAGAAGAAGAAATAGGAAGTCTTGTTGAGGTGAGGAAAATACTGTTTTAAATTAATATTTAAGTAAATGATTTTTGGAGAGTCTTGGTGAGAGGGTGACACATGGGTGGGTGAATAATCAAATTATAGATTAATAAAAATAATTATTTATGCATGAAATGCCAAGTGTCACCTATGAAGCTTTCTATAAAAGAAGGGGAAAGCCAAGGGAAAATGAATTTTTAGCTTACCCTATTGTTGGATTGAGGAGATTATGTCATTGTGAGTGGTTACGAGCTATAGTTGAGTTTGCTGAGGTAGAGGACTTTAGAGGGGGACTCTTGAGCCAAGGACTTCTCACCTCTATCAACTAGCACATTCCTTCATTGTACAACCCCTTTGCAGCTCGGGGGTCTGTGGGGAAGGAGAGTACCCAAGGAGTAGGCTGGAAGGTCAAATGGTGGGTCATTATATTTGTATTAAGAACAGAAACATCCACGCTTGGAGGTAGACGACAACAAAAGAGTTCAAGTAACAACAAGTCAAATTTGAATCTTATCTCCGAGTAAACGGTACCTGTGTTATTTATAATGTTTTATTTTATATGACTTCATTGTGCCTATAATTAACATGTAAAATAGATGTATGTGTTATGACGTTAAATTTATGGATGTTTTATATAAGTGATTTAATTTTTCTAAGTTTTCAACTTTGTATGCTTATGGTATAATTCCTAGTTTACTGTATTATCTTTAAAAAAAATAAAATTAAAGCATAGTGTTCGTCATGCTAAAGTATAGAGTTGGTCCCTAAACTTGGTATCAGAGCATAAGTTCAGCCTCCAGGACCTATGGACCCTTTGAAATTTACTTTTCATGAGTGTCGCCATGAATTATCGTTAAGATCAAAATTCTCGTTAATACAAAAAATAAAAAATAAAAATAAAAAATAGAAGAAATTACATATTCAAAAAAAATTTCCATACAGTAAAAAGTTATTCTATCTAAATGTTTATGCTTGATTAAAAAAAAAACCAAGGATTTAAACAATAAAATTGTATATATTTAAATCTAAAACTAATGCACAAGACGGCTTGATTTAATTTAGTATATAGAGAGAAAACTTCGGCCCAAAGGATATATCAATCTCAATTATTTCCATGCTATCAAGATGCTCTAGCCCCTCCAAATTGCCATAATCACACTGTATATCTGCTATTTTGAGAAAAATTTACAACTTATGTGTCACTAGGGAGACAACCTTTCTTTCGAATTCTTTCATTTTCAGCATAACATCTAAAAGCAACATTAAAATACATGAGAAAAATCAAATATACATACCACTAATATTGCACAAGTTTTGTCATATATGGAAATTTAAATAGGAGCTCAATTGTATTTTCTGACTTTAAAGAGAACATAACCTCGGTGTCTTCATCTATAGCAATATTGATCAGAAATTTAAGAAAGGGACAGACATTTAAAACTGAAAATAAGGAATTAATTAGGAATATCCCATCTTATATAATGGATTCTTTTTCATAAACTCTAATATATATATATATATATAGAATACAAACGCATCAATTTCATGACTTTTGATGTAGAGAGAAAGTTAAGAACATATTCCTATATTGGAAATTCATGTTTCAACTCATATTTACAGAAGTTTACAATGATAATTAGAGCCATTCTACGAATTCCATTATGAATCAACCGAAGAGGCATCTGCTGATGGCATTGCATCATTAGTGATTTGAATGGTTTCTTCTGTTATTTTAGCAGTCTCTTCTAGTGCTTCAGCTGTCACTTTTGATGCATCAACCATTTCTGTAGAAGGCTCAGGAGGCTTTATAGGGCCTAGACCAAACCTTCTTTCACAGGGTTGATGCTCCTTCGTTAATCCCGCCAATGAATTCCCACATCAACGCCAGTTTCCGTTCGCGGGGTCTGACGAACTTGCAAAATTCTGTAGTTTCCTCATGCATAATTGCTTCATGGAGCTTTTCCTAAAATTGGCGGAGTCTTCATTATGACAAAGGAACTGTTCCTTTTCAATTGCCAACTCTTCTCTTAAACACTGTTTGTTGTGACAAAGTATTCCTCTCATCTTCAATAGACTAAAGTTGAGTCTCTACCTCTACAATTTTACTTTCATCATTAACTACAACAACTTGCTTGTAGGATTGTTTCAACGTTTGTATAAGTCACATAATTTATTGTTCAACATCTGCATCATCAGAGATATTAGCATCATTTTCCACAATCTCCTCATATTTATATTCCACCTCTGACAGCTCAGAAGGTTCAGTAGCACGCTATAGATCGTAAATTTTTGTAGATCATAAATTGTTGATAAGAAAAAATGAAGCAAAGAATTGATAAGAAACAGGAAGATTCATTTAAAATTGATGTATGCAAATCCAATTTAAATGCACTTGGAGAAATTTTTGGCATAACTTTAGTATTGACCGGTAAAAATAATTCACTTGTGGCCAAGGTATTGATTTGTGCAACTTAAATTGAAGTTATCCTGAGAAATCGTAATTTTTGTTTTTAACAGTAATAATTCACATGCAGTCAAGGTATTAATATGTGCAACTTAAATTGAAGTTATCCTGAGAAATCATATTTGCGTAGGCAAAAGTTGAACAACGTGGAAAACATGCACAATATTCATTTCAATTTTGAAGGATTATGTATGCATTAATTTTGAACTTAACACAGAAAGTGGTGTATATGCTATAGCTCATGTCGATTTGGAATGTGTGAATCATACATGCTATCTTATTAAAAGTATTTCTTGTTTTATTTTCACATTGTCTTTTTATTTATCTTTTATATTTTATATTACGATACATATACAATGTTTGGTATTTTATTTATACAGCTAACAATAAAACTAACAATATATATTACAAAAGTATGATGATATTAACTTTAATGTAATATAAAAATTATAATACATAACACAAATTTGGATACCTCTTTATCACATACATGTAATTAATTTAAAATTTAATATTTTTAATATATGTCATGATTGTAGGATATGTTGGGACAATGTTGTGTTAAAACACATAAGCTTGAATATGTTTGAGAACATGATTAGACTGCCCTACAAAACCATTGAAAATTAAATATGTGTGGAGTGTGTTGTCTGCTGCGAAAGATTATGTTTGAAATGATAATAATGATTTTGCACCTTACACATTGCCAACTAATTGTGGATTTGACAACGTTTTAATCTTACCTACTATACTTTGCCAACAACTATGGCAAATCTACATATTTACATTTTTACTCATATAGTTAATTTATGCAAAGAATTGGAAAAAAAATTGGTGGGCAATAACTCTTGGTAGATTTTTTTATTTACAGGGAAAATGTCCCTAGTAACTCTTGCACTAATTCCTATGACATTCCAGCCATATAAATTACATGGTCATACTAGTTTAACATTCTTAGAATCATTACATTCATTTAATTATTTAATTATTTTCCCATATAAATAATGGAATTTATTCTTATATATTCTTTCATTATTAACACTTTTCCTTACACTTGATATTTATGTGTGCATATTATTGATTTTAGAGTTGTACTTCCGTTATTGAAATCATAAAACAATTAGAAACTTATTTTCTCTCTCTTTACTAATGACAATCTCAATTTATGTTATGATAATGCTACCAACCACCTCTATCATCTACATGACATAATTTACTCTAAGCCTAATATGATAAGTTATATTAATTGTATTCTTATGATTAATTCTTATAGGAAGGTTTGAAATTAATAGGTGAACTAAATCATCAAGAACTTATAAATGTATAAATTGTTCTTTTGGAAATATATAATAATATCAATAAATTATAGAACCGCTTAGATTGGTTATAAATTTTATTGATTGGATTTATCTTCTAAAAAAATTGTGGTAAATTGTGACAGGATTCATTGGTGAACCATGGTTAGAAGAAGTGGGCCAACTATAGGTTGCAACGTGACGCCACCACAACAACCAACCGCTACCACCCCACCCAATGATGAGGAAAACATCACAACACAAGGACAAATACCAGTCGGGGAAGTGTTAAACTGAATGATATCATTCCAACACATGTTTGCAGCATTAATAAACCATCTAGAATGGGATCATGGAGGACTAGTCATACAAAATGAAGCACCCCGAAACACTACAAGAAATGATGTACACCGAGATTTGGAAAAGGTAAAATTTCAAGAGTTTTGGGGGTCCACAAAAGGTTAATCTGCAGAGGAATGGTTAGAAAACATGGCTATGTGCTTTACCCTGAGAGAGTACACCTCAAACATGAAGGCCAAGATGGGTGTATTTCATCTAAAGGGAAACACACTAATTTGGTGGAATACATTATTACCCCAATTAGGGATGGATATCTGAGTAGTAACTTGGGAATTGTTTGAAGAAAATTTTAGAGAACTCTACCTGTTAGAGGAATTCCTTGAAAGGCCATTAAATTAATTCAATGCATTAAAGTAGGGGAGTTGCTTAGTACCGAAGTATGAGGCTCGTTTCATGGAATTATTCCGTTATTCCCCTCACTTAAACACATAAAGGCTCAAGGTGAACAAATTTGTGTATGGACTAAGTGGTAACATGCAGGCTAAGGTTAGGATCTTAACGCCTCGCACCTTGCACTAGGTAGTTCAGCGGGAAATTATCACTGAGGAGGAGATCATGAATAATGGACCTAGTAAGACAACCAGGCCTATAGGATTAGGAGTAACCAATGGAAATAGTATGGAACGTAGAAATTTTCAAAGGGGTCCTGTGCTCAATCATCAAAAGCGGTCAACAGGAAATCAAAGAACACCATATAAGCATCCAGCTCAGCAGCTTCATAGGCTACCTCAGCAAGCTTATCAACAACAACATCATCATCTTATGTGACAAAACCAAGTCACACCACCTCGGCATCAATCCCAACAGTCTGGCTCTTTCCAACAGAGTTCTAGGCTAACTCCCAATTCATTCAGTAGTAGGAGCCAAGATCCTAAGAGGGGGTGTTGGACTTGTGGAGGTCCTCACTACCAAAGGTATTTCCCTTAAAAGAGAGGTAATACCAACCCAAATAAGAAAGTAGATACGGTGGGGTATCTGGGGAAGGCTCGTCGCATCCATGTAGCAGTGAAAAATCGTCAGATCGAAAACCAGTCCACTTTGTTGGAAACTTTAGGTAATATTGATGGTATGAGTTTTTTCATTTTAATAGATCCAGGAGCTCCTGATTATTTTATTTCTTTAAATGCATTATCAAGGATTAAATATAAACCAATTGCACAACATGATTTTAGACATGTAGAAATGGCATGTGGTATGAAAAGAAATGTAGGAAAGATGGTAAAGGATTGTGAGATGGACCTAGGTGTATGTAAAACCAAGGTATCCTTGTATTCTATGATCTTAGGAGTCTATGATGTAATTATATGAATAGATTGTTTGGAATGACATGAGGCACTCCTAGACTGCAAATACAAGGTACTATATTTCACAGATGATGATGGACAAAGAAAATCATTGATGGGAAAGAACCGAGGGGTGTCCCTAAGGTTCATCTCCTCCATGCAACTAACGAAATGTAGATGAAAGGGGTGTCAAATGTTCATGGTGGTAGCTCTAAATGATAAGGGTGATTTTTAAAACCTTGATAAACATCCAATTATTGTTGAATTCAGGGATGTATTTCCCGAAGAACTACCTGAGTTACCCCCAAAAAGGAAATTGATTTTACCATCAACCTTAAACTAGGCACTAAGCCTATTGCAAAGGCACCCTATCGTAAGTCAACTCCAGAACTAAAGGAATTGAAAATACTATTAAAGGAATTGTTGGAATTTGGGTTCATACAACCTAGCATATATTCATGGGGAGTGTTATCACCCAAAAAAAATAAGCATCATTTGACAAGGCTGAATAAGTTCATGTGTCAAAAATTAGGTTGTAGGATTCATTTTTTATGCTTGGTCAAGGGAAATATTAAAATTTTCTTGTTTTAAGTTACCCTAAGGTCTAAACCCACTCATTTTCAAACTCCCTCATGTCACATCACTCATAATTTTCTGGCTGATTTCAATTTCCAAGGTTTTTGTACTGAAAATGCCATTTTAGCCAAGAAACTGCAATTTCGTAGCGAAATACACTATGAAAAGTCACTTTTCGCTACGAAACTGTTGATAGTTTCATATCGAAAACAACCAAATTAACACTAAAAACGCTACGAAAGCACGGTTTCCTGTCTGTCTTGTCAGTCTAGCTGTTAGATGTCAGAAAATCATTGGGAATGAGTAGGTTAGATGACATTCAAGTCATGGAGGGATTAAACCAAGGTACATGCTCAGGTCTGCAGTAATCATGATCAGTTTAGGTATGTATGAGTCATCATAAGGTCATGAGGAGACATAAAAACTTCAAATCCTTTCCTAATTCAGTCATTTCTTATTTCTCATTCCTTCTTGCATGATATTGAGCTCTGGAGAGCTAGTGCACTAAGCCAAATCTGTGGCTGGTGTTTTCAATGTTTTACATTGAGCATCATCAAGCGAGGCTTTGAAGACATTGAAGAAACCATGGTAGAGAAAGAAAGACAAACAAGGGTGGTCAATGCCTGAGATATGAACCTACAGACATAAATTTGGTCAATGAAGACCCAAAAACAGTGGAAGTCTTCAGAAGGACGGGTTGCCTACATTTTTGTGAGAAATTACAAGGCTGACATACACAGGTTTCCAAAGAGTTTTCTTTGAGTTTCAGTGGAACATCCACCAAAGTGGGAATGCTAAATTTTTCCATCACACAAGAGGTTATTGCAGCTGCTACAGGGATCCCAAGAGGACAGGAGAAGTGGTTCAAAGGTTTCAAGTTTAACATGGAGCAATTCAAATAATTCATGAAGCCTGAAAACAATGAAATATATCTCACCAATTTTGTTCCAATGAGCTGCATAAAAGACAACTATTTAAAATTTCTGCTCATCATCCAAAAGTACTTTACTTGTGAAAGGAGATACCACAAAGTATACTCATATCATTTCAAATTACTTATGCACTTTATTGGTAATATTTCCCTTGATCTGCCTTTCTATTTGCATAGAAGTTTGTCAAAAATGGCAGATAAGGTCCAAGGAAAGTCTGAAGGGAGTGAGACTTCATTATTTCATCATGGTTTAATGAAGTTGTTGATCTTAGATGAAATCCAAAGGTTAGGCAGAGACCGGTCATCATTTTTGTTTGTTAGTGGTTTTGAGTTGGATGCTCTTACTCCTTCAAGAACTCCTAAACCTAGGAAGATTCCATCACCATTAGCAGCAGAGCAGAGTGAACCATTGATAGCAGAACCAAGTGAACCTACAAGAGTAGAACCAAGGGAGCCAATTGTGATGGAGACATAACAATTTCAGATTTTTGCAACACCAAATATCCCACCTGCAAAACAAAAGTCAAAAGTGGTCAAACCTGCAAAACAAAAACAAGATGTGAGTAAACAAGAAACAAAAAGGAGGACAAGGAGCCAAACCGTGGCCTTAGAAGAGAAAAAAGTGGCTGTAGAGGACAGAGCAATAGCTAAAGGAAATCTTGAAGATATCCTACATGTCATTGACATAGAAGAAAATCCTATAGTCCAGGCTGAGGACATAGAAGAAGGTGGACAAAAGTTAAAAAAGGCTAAATCTACAAATAAATTAGAATTTGAGGAGAGGATGCAGGTTTCATGTTCCAAGCAAGAAAGCCTATGAAAAGGCATGCTAGGAAGCTTTTAGAGAGCAGTAAAGAGCTTCCACCACCTACTTTCACAGTCCAACCACCACAGGAGGTCATTGACCTTTCATCACTTGTAGAGAAAGATAAAATTAGCAAAACAAATAAAGGAAAAGAGAAGGTGATGGAAAAAATAGAGTTGCAGCTCCTTGAAGAAAAATTAAAATTGGCCAATCATGAAATTGATGTTATGAAAAGAGAAGCAAGGAAACATAGTGTAGAGAAGATTCAGTTTGAAAAGATGAAGGTAATTTGGGAAGAACAGGTTGACACTGTTTCCAAGACTTTGGATAACACACAACAGCTTATCAAATGGACCATTCCAGCAAGGAAAGAGGCCAAACATGTCATGAGGATGAAAACACAGTTGAAAGCCACCAATATAAGATTGAAATACCAGGTTAAGGACCTTCAAGAGCAACTTGAACTAGTTCATGAAGAGTTAGAGAAAAAAGGCCTTAAAATGACAGTGCTTGAAGAGCCAATAGCTCAACCAATTATAAATGAGGAAGAAATGCCTCAAGGATCATAAGGTGAGTTGGTTTATGGTTGTTAATTCTAATGATATGTTAAAAACAAGGTTTTGGCACTTATGAGGTTCATTTTGCAAGTTATACAAAAATCTAGATTTCCAGCACTTTTCAGCAGTTTCGTAGTGTGCCTGGGCTTGAAGGAAAACAAAATGCTACAAAACTATTGTAGCTCTTATTTTTCCTTTTTGGATTAGTTTTGGTAGTTGTGAAGAGGTAAAATTGATTTGGGAGATGTGTCTAAGGATGATGAATACCATGCCAAAGGAAAGAGTAAATTTTTTTGAGGTTAAATGGCATTTTTGAAGCGCTACGAAATTACGCTACAAAACTGCCTTACTTTCGTAGCATACTATGTTAGAGCTCTTTTAGCAGGTTTTGGAGCATTTTCAGACAGTTGGATCTTATCTAAGAGTTAAGGAACCATGAAAAGTAGTTATTCAACAATCAAAGACCACTAAATGAAGATAAATTAGCAGCCAAAGCATTCGTGGAAGAAGAAGACCATTTACCTAAAAAATAGGGTTTTGTTTCTAGTTTTAGAGGAGGTCAGTTAAGTGGTCATGTAGTGATGAATCCCATCATCCCAATTCGAACATGTGAAAGAATACTTGTCAAAGATGTAATTGTTTTAGAGGATAAGGTTGTTAAATGTAATAATGAGCAGTTTGAGTCCTAGTAGGATAAGGACTGTCAAGTAGGATAACTGTCATTTTGTCATTAAGTAGATTTTTTATGGTTATGAAAGGTGTCATTAGGAAAAAATTAGATGAATCTAGCCAGGATGCAGATCATCTCATGACGTAACAAGTCTATTGAAGGCCATTGAGTCGAATTTGTCAAGGGTTGGAGATTTTTTGGCAAAGATTACTTTATGTAATTTGACTATTTCAGCAATACAGAGATTTTTTACTTGACCAACCAGAGATTCTAATTGAGTTTTTAGTGCCTACCTATTTTATATATATCTTTTATGCATCCCATTTGCAATGGTTTTCATTTATAATACTCATAATTAATTCATGTAATGCTATGAATTCCTTTATAAATGAATTGATTTTGTATTTTCCTGTTTCATGTGTGTGTGTGTACTACTACTAAAAACTCTTACCTGCCTTAGTTTCCATGTCAAGTAAGCTCACTACTGAATTACTGAAAGTGGTGTCTCCATGAGCCCAATTTTTGCATACTCATACTATTTTCAACCTACAATCATCATAAGCAATTTGTTTCCTAAATAGAGTTAGCCATCTAAACACATATTTATTCAATATCATTAACCCCTTGAGAGAGCCCTCTCAAACTAAAGAGGCTAAGCTTCAGTCAAAATATTGGTTTGAAACAGTTACATGAGATTGTCTGATTAATAGCCTATCAGGTGCTATTTTTTGATAACATTTTGGTACATCTACCGGGATCTTGAAGATTATACTTTCCCTAAAATTTGAAGCTGAACTTCTGAAGGTAGCAGGAGCTCAGGAAGCTGTTCAAGGCTGCATCTACCTTGGTGACTCCATTCAAAATTCATATGATCAAAGGTGGCTTCGAGAAGGAGATACACGAGGAGTAATCTTGATCTAGATCCACCTACCATTGTGGACAATCAAAACACCATCTCCAGAGGCAGTCAAGGAATTTCTGCAATATTAGGTACTCCATCACATACGAAATCCTTGTCCTTTGAAATTTTAAGAAGTCTCGAAGACAAAAGATTTTATGACAAAATTCAAGAAGTCTTGTTTAGGTTTGAAAGTGAAAAAGAATTAACTGAAATTGTCTTAGACCTACGTAAGAGAGGTATTGATACCTCAGCCTTAGTAACACAAAAAGATAAAGAAGAGTTTTGGGAAGTAGTCACTTCTGAGTTACTGTTGGAAAGAGATTCTTTGGATAGGTTGGAGGAGCTTGACCCTTTTGAATTTTTGTTGAGAAGCAAAACTGGTTTTCATCTTCCTGATTGGAGTTCAATTGTCAATGGACAACAAAGACCAAACAACCCTCCTCCTAACATTTCATCTTCCTCCACTACTGTTGTCCCTAAAACTACCACAGTCCCATTCATCATGGTAGGAAATGTACCTCCTCCACCTGCTGCAACTGCTAGATATGCCCCTATTGTTCTTCCAGTTGTCCTACATGCCCTTCCTAGAAAATATTATGCTAGAATCAAAAATTGGGGAAGTGATGTAGAGATTACTGATGAAGAACATGTAGATAAGTTTAATGACTTTATAGACATGGAGGAGGTTGATCATGAGGATGTCAAAATGAGATTGTTTGCTCAAATCTTTGCTAGTGAAGTTAGGAAGTGGTTCAAATCCCTTAATCCTAGAAGCATTCATAATTGGAATGAACTTGAAGATAAATTTTTAAGGAAATGGGGAAATAGAACTAACCCTATACAAGCACTCACTGAATACAATAGTTTGAGAAGAGATGTTGATGAAACTATCCAAAATTTTTCAAAAAGATTTAAATTTTTTTATGATTCTATTCCTACTCATTTAAAACCTCCGCAAGCCCTAGCTCAAATGAGATATGCCAGAGCTTTTGATTATGAATTTTCAATACTACTAAGAGAAAGAGAATCTCCTTCACTTGCTGAAATGCAGAATGATGCAGTGAAGGTAAAGGTTAATATGATAGCAACAAAAAATTCCAAGATGGGTAAGACTAAGTTGAAAGAAGAAGATAATCCTTCCACCTCTGATGACAAATTTGATTCAATGATGAAGACAATGGAAAAATTGATGGATAGACTTGCCCTTGGTAATACCTCTGCTCCTCCTGTGCAACATGAGCCTCAGTTTAGAAATCCTTAATTCAGAAGACCTCAAAACCAACAAAGGCCAAGGGAAAATAGAAATCAATAGCCTAATCCTCCAATGAGACCTCCTTTTCAGTAGAACTTAGTTGATGAAGATGATGAACTTGAAATTCCAAAAGAGTCCATTCATTTTCTAGATGAATACATGTCTGGAATTTTCTTGACTAAGGAGGAACATGATGAGTTAGACCATGAAGCGAATAAGGGAGAGGAACTATATGATTATTTTAAAGGGTATCAACATGCAATTTTTGAGATGAAAAAACAATACAACCTCAGAAATAGAAATGTGCCAATCATTTCAAACAAAACACAGCCTATGAAAGATACCCCCAAAGCTACTTAAGGTAAGAAAGATACACCACCGCCTCCTCCTATCAAAGAATCTAAAAAATATGCTTATGTTTTCAGTTTGGAGAGTGAAATTTCTAAGATCAAAATACCAGTACCTTTTGGAGAAATTCTTAAGGTAAATGAATATGGAAGTAAGATTGTGAAAATTCTGAATTCACAACCAGGAGCTGCTGATATCTTAAATATTCAACAGGATCATCCAACCATATACCTAGGTCCAAGATTAGAAGATGAGAAGAATGAGCAGATGCCTCCTTTTTATGTTAGCCTTAGCATTCATGACATGACATTGCATAATGCCATGTTGGATTCAGGGGCCTCTCACAATCTTATGCCCAAAGTAATCATGGAGAGGACGGGGTTAGAAATTACTAGACCATATAAGGATTTGTTTTCCTTTGATTCAAAAAGAGTTCAGTGCATTGGTTTAATTAAAGATGTTGTTGTTGGTCTTACACAAGTCCCTGCCAAGACAGTGGTCATGGACATTGTGGTAGCAGAATTCCACCAAATTTTGGCATGCTATTATCAAGGTCATGGGCAACAAAAATCAAAGGTACAATGCAAATGGACCTTACTTATACCACCATTCCTGTTTTTGGTGAGAAAAGGAGACTTTATAGAGAGACAATAATGGCTTACATGGTGAGTAGTAAAGATAAACCTTAGAACTTTCCAATTTATGCTCTTGATACTGAACTTGGAACTGCTATTCTTTTCAATGAGTTGACTGATGAAGCAGAGGATGAAAAGAAGGCAAAAAATCAGCAATCTGTAATTAAGCAGATAGAAAATCAGCAAGCAAAAGATCAACAAATCAGTGAGGAGAAGGCGGAAGGTTGGTGGTTGTTGCACTTTGATGGATCAGCAGGAAGAGAGGGGGCATGAGCAGGGATTTGGATCACAATTCCAAATGAGGAAAGTAAGTTCTTTTCTTACAAACTGAATTTTGATTGCACAAATAACATGGTTGAGTATGAATCTCTAATTTTGGGCTTAGAAGTTTTGAAAAGAATGGGTGGTCAAAAGATTTCTATTTGTGGAGATTTTGAATTAGTCATTAAACAAGTTGAAGGTGTGTATCAAACAAAAGATGTGAGAATGAGGGCATATAGAAACTTAGTCATGGACATGTTGGAAAATTTCCAAGAACATTCATTCATTGTTAGGACTAGGGACCAAAACTCTATTGTTGACTCCCTAGCTATCTCTGCAAGTCTTTTCATCATTCCCATACATTCCACTGAAAAACATGAGGTTGAGGTTTGCCATAGACCAGCTATCCCCGATAACATTATCCATTGGCAAGTATTTGAGGATAACCAACAAGTAAAGAATTTTATTGAGTTGAAAGAAGATTTTGAAAATATAAAAGTAGATCAACAAAACATGCTTGTTGAATCTAAGGGAAATTATGAAGTGTTACAGCTAAAGAATAACTCTATACCCAAAGGCATCATACTCCTAGAGAAGATTTTTTATCAGAATGATGTGTTCAAATCTCCTAGGATACAAGCTGATGATGAAGAGGTAGAGAGTTGTAACCTTGGTATAGTAGCTATGCCAAAAATGATTAAACTTTCAAAGTTTCTTTCAGTTGATATGAAGCACAAATATATTGAGATGATGAAAATATTCATAGATTTTTTTGCTTGGATTTATGCTGATTTGAAGAATTATGACCCTAATATCATTTAGCATACCATTTCCATTAAAGAAAATGAAAAGCCTTTCAAGTAGAAGTTGAGGAGGATTAATCCACTTCTCATGCCTCTAATTGAGAAGGAAATCAAGAAGCTCTTTGATGTCAAAATAACTGTTCCAATCAGATTCTTAAAGTGGCTTGCAAACTTGGTTCCAGTCAGAGAAAATAGTGGATAAATCAGAAGATGCATTGACTGCAAAAACTTGAACAAGGCCTCTTTGAAGGACAACTACCCTCTCCAAAAGATGGACCAAATTTTGGAGAACATTGTTGGTTCCCAAAGGATGTCTATGCTTCATGGTTTTTCAGGTTATAATCAGATACTTGTGCATATCGATGATTAGGAAAAAACAACATTTACTACACCATGGAGCACATTCATGTATGCCAAGATGCCCTTTGGTTGGATGAATGCAGGAGCTACCTTTCAAAGGGAAATAGACATTGCTTTTGCTGAGGAGAAGGAAAAAATGGTGGTTTTCTACTTAGATGACATAACAATCTTCTCAAGGAGGGAAGAAGATCACTTGAAGCACCTAGAAAGAATTTTGCTGAAGTGTAGAAGGTTTGGCATTTCTCTCAATCCCACCAAAAGTGTTTTTGCTTTAACTTCAGGTAAATTACTTGGACACATTATTTCTAAAAATGGGATTAAGATTGATCAAAACATGGTCAATGAAATTGAGAAAGTGGATTTAACTAGAAGAAGAAAGGAGATTTAGTCTTTTCTTGGAAAGGTAAATTTTTTAAGGAGGTTTATTCCTAATTTTGATGAGATTGTAAAGGAAATAACAAGGATGCTGAAGAAAGGAGTTGACATCAAGTGGACAGTAGAAGAAAAGAACTCATTTGAGGAGATAAAAAAGGCACTCACCTAAGAACCAGTGTTGATTAGCCCAAATTTCTCAAAAGAATTTCTGGTTTTTACTTTTGCATCAAAAAATACAATTGCTAGAGTTTTGTTGCAGAAAGGACATCAAGGTACTAAGCAGCCCATTTCATTTTTTAGTAGGACATTAGCTAACTCAGAGCTGAAGTACAACATCTTAGAGAAGAAAGCTTATTCCTTGGTTAAGGCCATCAAAGATTTCAGAATTTACATTCTGCATTCTCATATTATAACTTTTGTTCCTAATGTTGTTGTGAAAGACATCCTAACTCAAGCTGACCCTAATGGTAAGAGGGGGAAATGGATTGCTAACTTGCTGGAATATGACATAGAGATCAAGCCAACAAAATTGGTCAAAGGACAAGTTCTATTAAAGCTGATGGCACAGTTAAACTTTGACTGTCTTGACATGAATTTAATTGTAGAAATATCAGAAATTTTAGATGAAAAGGAAGAACTAATCCCCATTGAAGAAAAGTACATCATTTCATATTGGTACAAGGACATAATTTTTATATTACATCATCATAGAGCACCTGTTGAGCTGACAAAGTCCAAGGCAAGATTTGTGAAGCTAAAATCCTTAAGGTGTTGCATCATTGAAAAAAATTTGTATTAGAAAGATACCGGTGGTATTTTATTGAATTTTTTGCTGGAAGAGGAGGTTGATAAAGTGATTGAGGAGTTCCATAAAGGAGATTATGGAGTTCATCATTATTAGAAGGCTACAACAAACAAGATTCCCAGAGCAGGGTACTATTGGCCTACAATGTTTAAAGATGTCTACAAAAAGATTGTTTCCTGCCATGAACGATAGATTTTTTATGGTAAGAAGAAGCTTGTACCTTTACCTTTGATGCCTATTTATATTGAGGCACCATTTTAGCAGTGGGGGCTAGATTTTATTGGTGAGATTCATCCATCATCATCAGGTCATCATCGCTAGATTCTGACAACAACTGACTATTTCACCAAATGGATTGAAGAAATCCCAACTAGGCAAGAAAATGATTCTATCATCATTTCAATTTTGAAAAATAATATATTGTCTAGATTTGGCTGTCCTATGAAGAACATCACTGATAATGCTCAAGCATTTAAGTCTAAGAAGCTGATTAGTTTTTGTCATCAATATCATATTACTCTTGGGCATTCTACTGCATATTATCCACAAGGGAATGGTCTTGCCGAATCTTCTAACAAGAGCATTGTGAGGATTATAAAGAAGGTGTTGTAGGAAAATAAGAATTCATGGCATTTGAAGCTAAAGTATGCTCTATGAGCTGATAGAGTGTGCACAAAGAGGTCAATTGGAACTTTACCTTATGAGTTGGTATATGGAGCTGAAGCTATCTTTCCTACATCCTTAGGAGTGCCTATCATGAAGCTGCTACAAGGATTAGAGGAAGAGCCAAATGCAATTCAAAGAAGGATCAATCAGCTGATAGCTTTGCAAGAGAAGAGGGAGGAATTCTATAACAATAATCAACAATCTAAAAACAGAATCAAGCAAACATTTGACAAGAAGGTCAAGGAAGAAAATTTTCAAATCCAAGATGTGGTTTTGAAATGGGAGGCCAGGATTGAAGAGAATGGGAAACATGGTAAGTTTGAGAACATTTGGAAGGGTCCATTCAAAGTAGCTGCATTCCATGGGAACAACACTTACATTCTGCAGGAGATGGATGGACAACCATGTGCTGGAAGGCCTGTCAATGGCAGTTTTTTGAATCACTACTCTTCTTAAAGTCTGCTAATCATTCATACCATTGTATATATTCCATTTTATATGTTTTTCTACTAATAATGACAAGCTAAATCATCAAGCTTGAGGCCTAGGTGAAGGCCATTAAATTTTGAAGAAAAAGCTTGGCAGTTTCAATTTTTTTTTTTTTTTTCAAAAAGATGGATAACAGCACTGGAACTGTTGGTTCTTTGGTGTACCACTGGGGCACACCATCCAAATTGGAGCCATTTTTATCACCCAAAAAAAATAAAGCATCATTTGACAAGGCTGAATAAGTTCATGCATCAAAAATTAGGTTGTAGGATTCATTTTTTATGCTTGGTCAAGGGAAATATTAAATTTTTCTTGTTTTAGGTTACCCTAAGGTCTAAACCCACTCATTTTCAAAATACTTCATGTCACATCACTCATCATTTTCTGACTGATTTCAATTTCCAATGTTTTTATACCGAAAATTTCATTTTAGCCAAGAAACCACAGTTTCGTAGTGAAATACACTGTGAAAAGTCACTTTTTGCTATGAAACTGTTGATAGTTTCGTAGAAAAAACAACCAAATTAACACTAAAAATGCTACGAAAGCGCGGTTTCCTATCTATCTTGTAAGTCTAGCTGTTAGGTGTCAGAAAATCATTGGGAATGAGTAGGTTAGATGCCATTCGAGTCATGGAGGGATAAAACCAAGGTACATGCTTAGGTTTGCAGTCATCTGATCAGTTTAGGTATGTATGAATCATCATAAGGTCATGAGGAGACATCAAAAATTCAAATCCTTTCCTAATTCAGTCATTTCTTATTTCTCATTCCTTCTTGCGTGATATTGAGCTCTGGAGAGCTAGTTCACTAAGCCAAAGCTGTGGCTAGTGTTTTCAAAGGTTTACATTGAGCATCATCAAGCGAGGCTACAATTCATCAAGTGAGGTTGTGAGGACATTAAAGAAACCATGGCAGAGAAAAGAAAGAAAAAAAAGGGTGGTGAATGTCTGAGATGTGAACCTGTAGACATGAATTTGATCAATGAAGACCCAACAGCAGTGGAAGTCTTCAGAAGGACATGTTGCCTACATTTTTGTGAGAAATTACAAGGTTGTCATACACAACTTTCCAAAGAGTTTGCTTTGAATTTCAGTGGAACAACCACCAAAGTGAGAATGCTAAATCTTTCCATCACACTAGAGGTTATTGCAGCTACTACAGGGATCCCAAGATGACATGAGAAGTGGTTCAAAGGTTTCAAGTTTAACATGGAGCAGTGCAAAGAATTCATGAAGCCTAAAAACAGTGAAATGGATCTCACCAATGTTGTTCCAAGGAGCTGCATAAAAGACAACTATTCAAAATTGTTGCTCATCATCCAAAAGTAATTTACTTGTGAAGGGAGATACCACAAAGTATACTCATATCATTTCAAATTACTTATGCACTTTACTGGTAATATTTCCCTTGATTTGCCTTTCTATTTACATAGAAGTTTGTCAAAAATGGCAGATAAGGTCCAAGCAAAGTTTGAAGGGAGTGAGACTTCATTATTTCATCATGGTTTAATGAAGCTGCTGGTCTTATATGAACTCCAAGGGTTAGGAAGAGACTGGTCATCATTTTTGTTTGTTAGTGGTTTTGAGTTGGATGCTTTTACTCCTTCAAGAACTCCTAAACCTAGGAAGATCCCATCACCATTAACAATAGATCAGAGTGAACTATTGATAATAGAACCAAGTGAACCTGCAAGAGTAGAACCAAGTGAGCCAATTGTGATGGAGACAAAGCAATTGCAGAGTTTTGACACACCAAATATCCCACCTGCAAAACAGAAGTCAAAAGTGGTCAAACCTGCAAAACAAAAACAAGATGTGAGTAAAAAAGAAACAAAAAGGAGGACAAGGAGCAAAAAAATGGCCTTAGAAGATAAAAAAATGGTTGTAGAGGACAGTGAAATAGCTAAAGGAAATCTTAAAGATATCCTACATGCTATTGACATAGAAGAAACTCTTATAGTCCAGGCTGAGGACATAGAGGAAGGTGGACAAAAGTTAAAAAAGGCTAAATCTGCAAAGAAATTAGAATTTGAGGGAGAGGATGCAGATTTCATGTTACAAGCAAGAAAGCCTATGACAAGGCATGCTAGGAAGCTTTTAGAGAGAAGTAAAGAGCTTCCACCACCTATTGTCACAGTCCAACCACCACAGGAGGTCATTGACCTTTCATCACCTGCAGAGAAAGATAAAATTAGCAAAACAAAGAAAGGAAAAGAGAAGGTGATGGAAAAAACAGAGTCGCGGCTCCTTGAAGAATAATATAAATTGTCCAATCATGAAATTTTTGTTATGAAAAGGGAAGCAAGGAAACACAGTGTAGAGAAGATTCAATTTGAAAAGATGAAGGTAATTTGGGAAGAACAGGTTGACACTGTTTCCAAGACTTTGGATAACACACAACAACTTATCAAATGGACCATTCCAACAAGGAAATAGCCCAAACATGTCAGGAGGATGAACACACAGTTGAAAGCCACCAATAGAAGATTGAAAGACTAGGTTAAGGACCTTAAGGAGAAACTTGAACTAATTCATGAAGAGTTAGAGAAAAAATGCCTTAAAATGACAGTGCTTGAAGATTCAATAGCTCAACCAATTATAAATGAGGAAGAAATGCCTCAAGGATCATAAGGTGAGTTGGTTTATGGTTGTTAAGGCTAATGATATGTTAAAAGAAAGGTTCTGGCACTTATGAGGTTCATTTTGCAAGTTATACAAAAATCTTCATTTTCAGCACTTTTCAATAGTTTCGTAGCGTGCCTGGGCTTGAAGGACAACAAAATGCTATGAAACTTTTGTATATGTTCTTCTTCCTTTTTGAATCAGTTTTGGTAGCTATCAAGAGTTAAAATTTGTGTGGGAGATGTGTATAAGGATGATGAAGACCATGCCAAAGGAAAGAATCAAATTTTTTTAGGTTAAATGGCATTTTTGAAGCACTATGAAAGTATGCTACGAAATTGCCTTAATTTCGTATCGTACTATGTTGGAGCTCTTTTAGCAGGTTTTGGAGCATTTTCAGACAGCTGGATATTATCTAAGAGTTAAGGAACCATGAAAAGTAGTTATTCAACAATCAAAGACCACGAAATGAAGATAAATTAGTAGCCAAAGCATTCGTGGAAGAAGAAGACCATTTGCCTAAAAAACAGGGATTTGTTTCCAGTTTTAGAGGAGGTCAGTTAAGTGGTCATGTAGTGATGAATCCCATCATCCCAATTCAAACATGTGAAAGCATACTTGTCAAAGATGTGTTGGGAAAAATACTAAGAGGGGGGGTGAATCAGTATTTAGTGCAGACTAAAAACCTTTTAGTTTTTCTTTCTCTAAAACCCATACGCTACTTTACTGAACCCAAGTCGCGTATACACGCGGATATCCTTAATGAAACTTGCGTATTACCAGAGATCTCATTATGCAGATAATTATTTACTTAGATCATTGCATCATTCATTCATTAGATGTTTAGTAAGCAGTAAAAATGTGCAGTAAGAACAGAATAAATTATCACACATAAGCAACACACATGAACACCAGGATTTAAGGTGGAAACCCAATTCAGGAGAAAACCATCGCTGCCATCATCTCAGTCTTCAATATTTATTATAAAGAAAACATCTTACAACATTGTACTAGCACAGACTCATACCAGCATGCAGGCACCCACCTGCAGAAGGCTAGAACCTTCTCTCGTTTACCAGCCTCTCCTGGAAGGGAGCTACTACCCCCTGCTCTCGTTTACCAGCCTCTCCTGGAAGGGAGCTACTACCCCCTACTCTCATTTACCAGCTACCACTGGAAGGGAGCTACAACCCCCTCACTAAAGGCCTCGACCCTCAGCACCATTGCGGACCACGTTTCATTAATTTTCACACTGGACCCAATAGCTTTAACACAACCCTTCACTTATCAACAAACACACTCTGCCCAATACTTCAAACAGAATAGTGTGACCACTGTAACTAGAATATCAGAGATAACCCAGACTTCAGAATAGATATGCAGATGTAAAATCAACCCTGAAAATTCATTGAATCAAATATCATACGCTACGTTTCTTTACCGAAGCCGCGTACATACGCACTTTCCTGCACACCAACCCGCGTATACTTCTGCAAACATTTTAGAACAGACCTGACATTTCATACACGCTTTTGCTGAAACTGACCCGCATATATACACGCTTTCTCTTCCACGAACTTGCGTATAGATATTAAAACTTTGTAGGGCTGCGCAACTCTTCAGAACAGATAAATAGCTTAGATCTTACCCTTCATAAAATATTCACCTCATCTCAGATCTAAACATTCCATAAACAGATCTAGAAAATACATAGTCATTTCAGATCTAAAGATCCCTCTTCATAATTTTCTTCATCGGTGCTTTATTAATTCAGATCAATCAAAAAACGGTTACCCATTCCATGCAGATATACTTCAGAGTGAAGTATTCATTGAAAACCCAGACTCATGCACACCCTTGCACTATGATCTTCTTCTCGTTATATAGATTTAGCCTTTTTCAATACCATGAGCCAAAAGCACACAACTTCCGATGGTATTCCTAGACGGGATCAAATAGATAATCCAGCGCTCAATACAGTGGGCCAATACCATGGTAATGCCCCTAGGTATCATATTTTTTAGAGCGCAAAAAACATACGCGACTTTGAGCATGCACATCCGTGTGTATACGCAACTTCGCCTCATAAAAACTGCGTATATGCTAACCCTGAATGTATACGCAGGTTCCCTTCACAAAAGTAGAGTATATACGCGGGTTGCCTTCACAAAAGTAGCGTATACATTGTGACATATTATATTTATCATTTTTCTGGCACTTACTGGAATTGTTTTCTCTGTCACATCTGAACTGATCTGTAGGTACATCATTCTGACATCTTTAGCACATAGGTTGCTTATCATAGGCAACTCATCAAGTAGGTTTCCATCAAGGCCAACTTCATCAAGTAGGTTGCCATCAGGGACAAATTCATCAAGTAGGTTTCCATCAAGGACAACACATTGCATCATATTGCCAACAATCCCATTTCATCAAGTAGGTTTCCGTCAAGGACAACACATGCCAACAATCTCCCCCTTTGGACTTGATGGCAACCATGATGGTGTTTGATCACCACAAAAAATAGATACATTGAATATAACCATTATGCAAACACCATGATACTTTCCCCCTATTCAAACACCATGATACTCTCCCCCTTTGACATCAAGGGCAAAGGGCGGATCAAAACCAAAACAAGGTTTGTCTTCTCATGTAGAAAGAAGAGCTCTGTAGATCTGATGTGCACTGAAGTTACCATGCTCCCCTTGAGTTCATGCTGAATCTTAAAACATATTTTTCAATGAAGTAGATGACTCTATGACCTTTCCTATCACCAAGGACTCAAACTTACATCAATGATCCAACCAAGTGGATTTACATATGTGACACAAGTACCCAACCAAGTGGGTTTACACATTTTGACTCATCTACCCAACCAAGTGGGTTTACAAGAAATGAAGAAGTCCTTACATGACTGAATATTACAATTTTACATCATAGGTCTTAACATGACCTTTTCATCAAATTACAGAAATGACTTATACAATGAAGACCAAAGAATCTCAAACATGAGATCAGATCATAGTAAATAATGAGAATGCCAACAATGCATCCTTTCCACAAGACCAATGCTCCCCCTTAGCCTGTGCATCTTGAACAATTTCAACAGCAAAACATCAAGGCATCTTTATCAAGAAACATCAGAGAATGAAACAGAATTATGAGAACTAGAACACCACTAGAGATACCAAACAGCACTGCATCTGTGCTGAAGAGTGCTGATCCAGAATTTTGTCAGCAAATACCCATACGCGGTTTTCTTTGTATAAACTCGCGTATATACGCGACTGTCCTTCATGAAATCTGCGTATCCAATTTAATCTTCTAATTTTAAGCAGATCTGATCTTGTATGGCAGAGACTACTCCCAGCTTATGTCTGAGAAATGCTTCCCTGGAATATATGAGAGAAGAAAGATATGACAATGTAACTATGTTTTCAAGTGTCATCCAACAGTTGTAGCATAAGCACATCAATAACCAAGCCTTCAGACTCTTTGCAACATCAACATATTCTTCCCAAGAGGAATTATCATACCAGAACAACTTCTTCAATAGACAATATATGTCAAGCAATCATCCATGTGATCTTATCTCTGAATCATAAGACTTCCATCTCATCCATGTGTGAAAACAAAAGATACTCTTCATCAAAAAGAAATCAGGGCTCATCCATAAGAAACCATGTATCATGTCATCATCATTTGAGCATGAGTGTTACGAAAACTAAGGAATAAGCAGATACAATGCCAACAATGCAATCATTAGTAGTTAGACTTGTGCTCCCCCTGAACCTGTGCTCCTGTTCTTGAGACATCTCACTGTTTTCCTTAACAGAAAAAACATACGCTTCTGTCTCCAGCGAAACTCACGTCTATATGCGGATTTAGTTCATTAAACCCGCGTATGGAAATTGAAATACTGAAAATTTCACAGCTCCATCTCCCCCTGAACTTGTACCACTTGTACCTGTCTTCTTCACATAAGATGCACTGTTAGAAATAAACATAACCAGAATTACGAAACCAACCATGGGAATCACCATACATTGCTCCCCCTGTGATGATACATTACTAATCCCTAGAATGTATCTCACATTATTCCTGCAGTCATTATGAGAATTAAGCTTTAGAAGCTGATGACTACAGTGGTATTATTATCCCCTATGTTTTTAGCCGGTCCTCCTTCCTTTTCCAGCTTTGCTTGAAATTTCTTATTGTGTGCTGGAAATTATCCAATTTCTCAGATCTATTCATCCTGCATTATTTTTCTACATGTCCATACTTGTTACAAGCATAACATCTTGCATGACCAGAAAAGTAAGCATAGGGATCATAATGTGTTTCTCTATTCTTTCTTCTATTTCAATCAGCTGCTTTATGACCATACTTGCTGCATGAAAAAAAATATCCCTTAAAGAAACCTGAGTACCTTTCTGTGTAGAATCTGTTTGTTTGTGACTGAAATAATCTTCTTCTGCAATTGGCTACAACATGCCCATAATTATGACATTTAAAGCATTCAACATTATTTATCAACGGAGGGAATGATTTCTTTTGAGAGTTCATGATTTTCAGTTGACCTTCTGTTTCTTTCAACACTTCAGATTTTGCATTGATATCCTTTAAATCTTTAGCACTTCCTTGTGAACTAGATTCTCCTTTAACAGTTTCATGAAAAACAAGACCAAATTTAATAGAAGAAGACCTTTGACTACTAAGAATATTGTCCAGAATCTTATTACTATCTTGAAATCTCAAGAGTTTATCTTTTTCTTCTAATTTACCTTTTAAAATGTTTACCTCAACCTCCAATCTTTGGCATGGCTTCTTCATACTTTCTTCGACCCTTCTTCCTTCTTCTACTTGATCATTCAATTTTAAATTCTCTTATTTCAACCCATTTTCTTGTTCTTCAAAAGTTTGTAAGAGTTCTTCATTCTTCTTACTTGATTTTTCCAGATTTGTTTTGAGAGAGATGATTTCTGCTTCAAGTCCTTCTTTTTCAAATGATTGTAGAAGTTCTTCATTCTTCTTATTTGATGCTTCGAGATCTGCTTTCAGAGTGATGATTTCTGCTTCAAGTCCTTTACTGTGATCGGTTACTTCATCCTGCAGTCTTTGATATATTTCTATCTGTCCTTCATTGTTTCTATCTGTCCATTCATTCTAGAGATCATATCTTGGTAGATTGATTCCTTCCTTTTAAATGGATCTTCATCATTGCATGCACAAGAAAATGAATCACAAGAACAACAATCAATACCTATTTCATCTTCTGCATTTTCTGCTGCACATGTTTTTTGAGGTGTCTCCTTTCTTTGAGTAGCCTTCTTCTTTTGCTTCCTTGCCATGAGCACTTGCAGATCTTGGTCAGAATTTTCTTCATCCTCATTTGACATTTCATCATTATCTCCATTTGTATAATAACTCTTTCCCTTTTCAAATTGTTTCCCTTTATCATGATTTTCTTCATAAGGACATTTAGCAGCATAATGACCAACTCTTCCACAAGTAAAACACTTGAAGGGAAGCTTACCTCTGAATCTTCTAGTACCTGGTTGGAGTCTTCTCACAAAATTTTCTTCTTCTTCTTCTGATATATAACTTGATTCCTGGACAACTTCCTTTTCTTTTCCTTTTGCACATGCCTTAAAGGCAACTTCTCTGATTTGAGAGGGACCTTCTTTTCTCATTTCAAAAGCAGTTAGAATACCATGTAGTTGAACAATAGTAAGAGTTTGCAGATCTTCCCTTTCTTCAATAGCTGATACTTTTGACTCAAATTTTGAAGTCAAAGATCTTAAGACTTTTTCAACCAGAGTAGTATCGGTTATGGTTTCACGCAAATTTCTCATACGATTTACAATATCATCTAGACGTAAAAAGAAACTGGAAATACTCTCATCATTATGCATCCTTAAATTTTCATATTCAATTCTAAGAGTTTGAAGTTTTGAACTTTTTACCTTTGAATCTCCTTCATAGCTTTGAATGATTTTGTCCCATATTTCTTTTGCTGAATTTAGCTGCATCACTTTAACATATTCAGATTCAGACATGCTTCCTAATAAAACATTGACTACTTTGGCATTTATTTCATATTTCTTCCTTTGTGCTGCATCAGTAGGAATAATTGCCGGATACTGATAACCTTCCTCCACGATTGCCCATACTTCTGCACCAAGACTTTGAAAATATGCTTTTGTTCGTATCTTCCAGAATAATAGATTAATTCCATTGAATAGAGGTGGCCTTAGAAAAAGTACTCCTTCATGACTTCCCATTGCGACAGATCTCCTTCAAGTGATCAAGCTTCTGCAGAAGGACCTGCTCTGATACCAATTGTTGGGAAAAATACTGAGAGGGGGGGGAATCAATATTTAGTGCAGACTGAAAACTTTTTAGTTTTTCATTCTCTAAAACCCACACGCTACTTTACTAAACCCAAGTCGCGTATACACACGGATATCCTTAATGAGACTTGCGTATTACCAGAGATCTCATTATGCAGATAATTCTTTACTTAGATCATTGCATCATTCATTCATTAGATGTTTAGTAAGAAGTAAACATGTGCAGTAAGAACAAAATAAATCATCACACAGAAGCAACACACATGAACACCAAGATTTAAGGTGGAAACCCAATTCGGGAGAAAACCACCGCTGTCATCGTCTCAGTCTTCAATATTTATTATAAAGAAAACATCTTACAACATTGTACTGACGCAGACTCATACCAGCACGCAGGCACCCACCTGAAGAAGGCTACAACCTTCTCTCGTTTACCAGCCTCTCTTGGAAGGGAGCTACTACCCCCTGCTCTCATTTACCAACCTCTCCTGGAAGGGAGCTACTACCCCCTACTCTCATTTACCAGCTACCACTGGAAGGGAGCTACAACCCCCTCACTGAAGGCTTCGACGCTCAACACCATTACAGACCACATTTCATCAATTTTCACACTGGATCCAACAGCTTGAACACAACCCTTCACTTATCAACAAACACATTCTGCCCAATACTTCAAACAGAACAGTGTGACGACTGTAACCAAAATATCAGAGATAACCCAGACTTCAGAATAGATATGCAGATGTAAACTCAACCCTGAACATTCATTGAATCAAATATCATACGCTACTTATCTTTACTGAATCCGTGTACATACGCGCTTTCCTGCACACCAACCCACGTATACTTCTGCAAACATTTTAGAACTGACCTGACATTTCATACGTGCTTTTGCTGAAACTGGCCCGCGTATATACGCGCTTTCTCTTCCACGAACTTGCGTATAGATCTTCAAACTTTGTAGGGCTGCAAAACTCTTCAGAACAGATAAATAGCTTAGATCTTACCCTTCATAAAATATTCGCCTCATCTCAGATCTAAACATTCCATAAACAGATCTAGAAAATACATAGTCATTTCAGATCTAAAGATGCCTCTTCATCATTTTCTTCATCAGTGCTTTATTAATTCAGATCAATCAACAAATTGTTACCCATTCCATGTAGATATACTTCAGAGTGAAGTATTCATTGAAAACCCAGACTCATGCACACCCTTGCACTATGATCTTCTTCTCCTTATATAGATTTAGCCTTTGTAAATACCATGAGCCAAAACCACACAACTTCTGATGGTATTCCTGGACGGGATCAAATAGATAATCCAACGCTCAATACAGTGGGCCAATACCATGGTAATGCCCCTAGGTATCATAGTTTTTAGAGCGCAAAAGGCATACGCGACTTTGAGCGTGCATATCCGCGTGTATACGCAACTTCGCCTCATAAAAACTGCGTATATGCTAACCCTGAATGTATACGCGGGTTCCCTTCACAAAAGTAGAGTATATACGCGGGTTGCCTTCACAAAAGTAGCGTATACATTATGACATATTATATTTATCATTTTTCTGGCACTTACTAGAATTGTTTTCTCTGTCACATCTGAATTGATCTGTAGGTACATCATTCTTACATCTTTAGCACATAGGTTGCTTATCATAGGAAACTCATCAAGTAGGTTTCCATCAAGGACAAATTCATCAAGTAGGTTGCCATCAAGGACAACTTCATCAATTAGGTTGCCATCAAGGATAACACATTGCATCATATTGCCAACAATCTCATTTCATCAAGTAGGTTGCCATCAAGGACAACACATGCCAACAAGATGTAATTGTTTTAGAGGATAAGGTTGTTAAATGTAATAATGAGGAGTTTGAGTCCAAGTAGGATAAGGATTGTCAAGTAGGATAGCTGTCATTTTGTCATTAAGTAGATGTTTTATGGTTATGCAAGGTGTCATTAGGCAAAAATTCGATGAATCTAGCCAGGAGGCAGATCATCTCATGATGTAACAAGTCTATTAAAGGCCATTGAGTCAAATTTGTTAAGGGTTGGAGATTTTTTGGAGAAGACAACTTTATATAATTTGACTGTTTTAGCAATACAAAGATTTGTTACTTGACCAGCCTGAGATTCTGATTGAGTTTTTAGTGCCTACCTATTTTATCTATATCTTTTATGCATTCCATTTGCAGTGGTTTTCATTTATAATACTGAGAATTCATTCATGTAATGCACTGACTTCCTTTATAGATGAACTGACTGTGTATTTTCCTGTTTCATGTGTGTGTGTACTACTGCTAAAAACTCTTACCTACCTCAGTTTCCATTTCAAGTAAGCTCACTATTGAATTACTAAAAGTGTTGATTCCATAAGCCCAATGTTTGCATACTGATAATATTTTCAACCTACACTAATCATAAGCAATTTGTTTCCTAAATAGAGTTAGTCATCTAAACACATCTTTATTCAATATCATTAACCTTTTGAGAGAGCCCTCTCAGGCTGAAGAGGCTAAGCTTCAGTCAAAATATTGGTTTGAAACATTTACATGAGATTTTCTGATTAGCAGCCTATTAGGTGCAATTTTTTGATAACAGGGAGCTTCTATGATTTTCATTAAGAAGAAGGATGGATCTTAGCAACTGTGCATTGACTACCACCAGTTGAACAAAGTGATGATAAAAAATCAATACCCTTTACCAAGGATAGATGACTTGTTTGATCAAATGAAGGGGGAAACTGAGTTTTCAAAAATATATCTGAGGTCGGGATATCATTAGTTGAGAATCAAGGAAGAAGATATCCTGAAAACGACCTTTAAGACAATATTTGGGCATTATGAATTTGTAGTTTTACCCTTCAGACTGAAAAATTCCATGGGTGTTTTCATGAGTTTGATGAATGGGATATTTATGGATTACTTAGACAAATTTGTACAAGTATTGATCAATGACATGTTGATCTGCTCAAAGATTCCAGAAGATCATGATGAACACTTGAGGATAGTTCCTCAATGTCTCAGATGTAAAAAATTATACGAAAAATTGTCAAAGTGTTCCTTTTAACAGTCAAAGATTCATTATCTTAGGCACATTATCTCTAGGGATGGTGTTGCGGTAGACCCGACAAAGATCAAGGCCATCATGGAATGGACAACACCAACCAATGTTCATGAAATACAAAGTTTCATGGGCATGGTAGGGTATTATCGTAGATTTTTCAAAGGGTTTTCAAAGGTAGCAAACTCCATTACCGAACTCCAAAGAAAGAACAACAAATTCATTTGGAGTGAAAAATGTGAAGTATTCCAAAGGTTAAAGGTGTTATTAACGACGACACCAATTTTGAAAGTGCCGGATATGGAACAAGAATTTTTGGTTTGCACTAATGCCTCCAAGCAAGGGTTGGGTTGTGTATTGATGCAGGAAGGAAGAGTAATACCATTTGCATCAAGAAAAATTAGAACCCACAAAGAGAACTATGCAACCCATGATCTAGAAATGGCAGCAATTATTTATGCACTGAAGATTTGGAGACACTACCTTCTAGGAAGGAAGTTTGAACTTAGAACTGACCATTGTGGGCTACAACACATATTCACTCAGGACCACTTAAATGCAAGGAAAAGATGATGGTTTGAGCTAATCAGTGAATATGATTTTGATATTACTTAAATAAAAGGAATGGTAAATAGGGTGGTTGATGCTTTAAGTAGGAGGCCATGGATATTTTCAGTGATTCCTTTAAAGAAAAATTTGATGGAGAATTTGCTTGACTTGCAATCTAAGGACACCTAGTACAAGGAGGTTAGCAAGAGTTTGACGGAGGACAAAATGAGGATCCCAAAATATGAAGAATACTCCCTTGATGGTGATAGACTTCTACGATTTCAGGGAAGGATATATGTGCCACCGAATGAAGATATACACCAGTTGATCTTGAATGAAGCACATCACACAATATACATGGTAGACCCTGGTGTTAAGAAGATTAGTGCAGACCTGAAACCACTCTTATTTTGGAAAGGAATGAAGAAGGATTGTAAACTTTGTAGAAAGATGCTTCGAGTGTCAGCGAGTAAAAGTTGAACACAGACATCTAGCTAGATTATTGCAACCCTGTGAGATACCATAATCCAAATGGGAAGTTATATCAATGGACTTCATTGTGGGACTACCAATGACCTCAATATGACATGATTCCATATTTGTAGTAGTGGACACATTGACCAAGAGTGCCAATTTTATACCAGTTAAGACTACATATAAGGCACCAAAGACAATGAGAGTTTTTATTGATGAGATTGTGAGATTACATGGAGTTCCTAGGAATATCACATCACATAGGGGAGAAGTGTTTATAGGAAGGTTTTGGACCAGTTTCCAAGAAGCCTTGGGAATCCAATTGAAATTTAGCACTGCATACCACCCTGAGACAGATGGTCAGACAGAGAGAACTAATCAAATCCTCGAAGACATGCTATGGATGTATGTGATGGACCAAAAAAAGAGATGGGAGGTGCTTTTAACCTTGGTGGAATTTGCTTACAATAACAGTTATCAAAGTTCCATCAAGATTGCACCATTTGAGTTCTTATATGGAAGACCGTGAATAACACCTCTCAGTTGGGACCGACTAGAGGACTAAGTATTAATAGGGCCAGAAGTGGTGCAAGAGATGGAAGAGAAAATGACCATGATTAAAGAGAGGTTAAAAGAAGCACAAGATCAAAAAAAGAGTTATGCTGACACTCATCGAATAGACCGAAGTTATGGAGTGGGAGATAGGTTGTTCCTGAGAGTAATGCCCCAAAAGAGCTCTATAAGGTCTAGAAAGGGAGAAAATTTGTCTCCATGATTTGTGGGAAATTTTGAAATCTTAGAAAGAAAAGGGTCGGTAGCTTATAGGCTTGCCTTACCTCCATCCCTAGTGCGTATACATGATGTGTTTCATGTTTTTTTTTGTGTCATTATATTTCAAATCGTTCACATGTTATTGAATTAAGTCATTTGCAGTTTTCAAACGAGGGCACGGTGATGGCCGAACCAGTTTTCATATTGGACCAACGAACTTTGCAGCTTAGACAACGGTTATTGGACTAGGTTAAGGTCTAATGGGAAAATAATAGTCCTAGTTCAACCACTTGGGAGGATGTTGAGGAGATGCGTCATCGTTTTCCTTATCTATTCCAAGGACTTCGAGACGAAGTCTATTATTAAGAGAGGGTCATGTATGTAGTACCCTACTCTAGTTGACTGATAATGATATGAATTTTAACATTATTTAGCCCTAAGGCCTGCACTTTATTCTTTGAGGACCCCAGGTTGCGGATCCAGACACATGAATCTATTATTAGTGGATTTGATGGTTATGTATGTTCTTTATTGATACAATAATGATGATAACATTAATGGTTATGTACGTTCTCTATTGATATGATTGTAGCATTAATGGATATGCATGTTCTCTATTGATATCATGATGATGATAGATTTGATGGATATGTATGTTTTCTATTGATGTTACGATGATGATGGCTTTGATGGATATGTTGGTTTCCCACTGATGTTATGATTATGATAACCATGATGGATGTGTCCCGTATGTTAGCTACTTACATTAGTTCTGATTCAAAATGAAAAACGATGTGAATGAATAGGTCATGTTGATGTTGCTATTATGATAATGACTAACACTGAGAAAATTTGTTACTGATCATTATTGAGTATGACAGGAAACCACCAAAGGCACTCGCATATGATGAGTAGATGACATTTGGTTTGATAGAAATTAATATTTTGTCTTTGAAATTCTAAGTCCAGTTTGAAACTTGCTATATATATATATATATATATATATATATATATATACTCTGATGATATGTCATTGGTTACAGGAACATGTTAGTTACTTGGACGAATGACTCACATATGGGTGATGGGGTTGTACAATTGTATGGAAAAACATGGGAGGGGTGGGACAGTGTCCCTGATCTCACCTGCTAGCACTCCCGCCCTGAATTAGGTTGGAAAGGTCGAAAAACCTTCACCTTGAATATCACGATATCGTGGGGGAAGGTCCCAAATTTGGGTCGCTCATCAGGATTTTCTAGGGGGCACGCATCAAGGCAGATTCCTTGAACCCCAACACCATTAGTCTCACTATAGAAGTCGACATACGAGATGATATCGGTCTTTGTAGTTGCACCTATAATTTCCCCTTTTATCCACTGGATGCTTGAAGGGCAAGTGGTGTGGAACCCTTGGAACTTCAAGAGAAATTCTTGAAGGGAACGATCGACTTGGCACCCTTGGCATCATAAATAAAGTGTTAGGCATGGCACCCTTGGAACTTTGAATGGAAGTTCTTGAAGGGCATGACCAACTTGACACCTTCGACATCATTAAATAAAATAATAAATATAATAAATATATTAAAATCCTACTAATTCATATCAAGTGATATATGATGTTAGAACCAAGGAAATTAAATCAAGAATAAAACTTAGGGTAAGGGAAGAATAGGAAAAAATAAAATATTTTACCCTGTTAACTCTACCCTTTCCATGTTTATATATATATATATAAACTGGATAATGCACATAGGTAACTTATTTAGACAAAGTGGGAAATAGGTACATAGCATTAAGTATAAATATTAATCATAAAATAGTTAAAAATCCCATTAAGAGAACAGGGTGGTGAATTAAAATAATATTAATAAATTAAAATTGGAGAAATTTATAGAACCTCCATGTGGCAAGAGCCAACATAAGAATATCCGTCTAAGAGGAAAATTGAGTCAAATTAGGAGGTAGTTAGGGGACCAAATATGAGACTTATCAGTTAACTTCAGTACTAAACACAAATTAAGGAGTAGGAAAGGGGGGGATCAAGAGACAAATAGGAGAAGAAATAGGAAGTCTTGTTGGGGTGAGGAAAATATTGTTTTAAATTAATATTTAAGTAAATAACTTTTGGAGATTCTTGGTGACAGGGTGACAGATGGGTGGGTGAATAATCAAATTCTGGATTAATAAAAATAATTATTTATGCATGAAATTCCAAGTGTCACCAATGAAGCCTTCTATAAAAGAAGGGGAAAGCTAAGCGAAAAGGACTTTTTGGCTTACCCTATTATTTGATGGAGGAGATTATGTCGTTGTGAATGGTTACGAGCTATAGTTGAGTTTGGTGAGGTAGAGGACTTTAGAGAGGGGACTCTTGAGCCAAGGGGTGCTCACCTCTATCAGCTAGCGCATTTCGTCACTGTACACCCCATTGCAGCTCAGGAGTCCGTGGGGAAGGAGAGTACACAAGGAGTAGGCTGGAAGGTCAACCGGTGGGTCATTATATTCAGAATGAAAACATCCATGCTTGGAGGTAGACGACAAAAAATGAGTTCAAGTAACAACCAAGAAAATTTGAATCTCTATCTTCAGGTGAACGGTACCTATGTTATTTATAATGTTTTTTTTATATGACTTCATTGTGCCTATAATTAACATGTAAAATAGATGTATGTGTTATGAAGTTAAATTTATTTATGTTTGATATAAGTGATTTATTTTTTCTGAGTTTCCAACTTTGTATGCTTATGGTTTAATTCCTTGTTTACTGTATTATCTTAAAAAAAGAAGAAGTTAAAGCATAATGTTCGTCATGATAAAGTATAGGGTTGGTCCATACATATTGCAACTTGTAAAGAAAATTATGTGTGTCCTTAAAAGTGTCAAAATACCCTCCAAGCTCAAGTTGGCCTGGCAGCTGGCAAGTTTGCCTAATTTGAGGATCCATGTACACCTTTCAGAAGCCTATATAAAGAAGGAAACTAGCCCTCCTTGAAGAAAATTCATTCACTCACTCATCCAAGCGAAGGAAGAAGAAGAAGAAGGTAGTGAAGAAGGAAGAGGATGAAGAATACTTGGTTTGGGCTATTTCTCTCTCACGCATGTGAAGGAAGGCTAGGTTTTCTATAGTAGATATAGGGTTTTCCTCTACAAGTTCGATCTTGAAGGAGAGAAGACAAGAAGGTCAAGTGAAGCTCACAAGAAGCCATCCTCAAGCTTGATAAGTCAGATGAAGCCAAGATAAGGTATTAGGAAGTACTCGAAAGCGAAAACAATCTCACACGTGTGGTAGCAACAACTACAGGAGGGCCGAAAATTTCAGGTCTGCAGTGGAGGCTGAAATTTTGTAGTTGAAGGTCAAAGTTGTGCTACTCGAAGAGATTTGATTGGGTTTAACTCGAATAAGGAAATAAAATCATCCGGAAAGGTTCGACTTGGTCTTAGAGGGTACTAGTATTGGTATAAAGGTCTTGTAATTTGTAAATTGAAGGATCTATAAGGAGTAGAAGAGATTTACGGGTTTTCTTCTCAAGATGAGAGGTTTTAGCCCTAGCTTGCATCCTATATTCTATTTTCTTGTTCTTTTCGATTTGCTATTTTTTTTAAGATACACACACATAATAATAATAAGAGCAACCAATAAGTAACTATAAGTAAAAATATATCACAATAAATTATCAAAGAAAGAGAAATCACTCTAATCATTTCCCTTAATATTTCTCAACATGGCATCAGAGCTAAGGTTGGCTAAGGGGATCATGAATATCTCTAATACATTGAAGAATTTTCTCAAGAAGTGTTTAAAGTTATCAATCCATCTCAAGAAATATATCAAAGAAGTATGAAATCTCCTATTTACTCCAAAGAAGGAAGTTACCAAGACAAAATACGAGGGACTCTTCTCAAAACTCACAGGAACATTTCAAGATGAGAGCATTTGGGTGATCGAAAATTGAGCATAAAGACATATGATTGGTCATCACAAGAACCTAAAGACTATATCAAAAGTAAAGTCTTCTTACTCCATAGAACTGGGAGCTAATAAGAGATATCATGTGCGAGGAATTGGATCAACCTCAATAGAGATAGAAAATGGAGGCAATATTCATCTCAACAACATTTTTCATAAAAAATTACTCTCTATTTCAAGTTTAGAAGATAAAGTTGATAGAGTGGATTTAATTGATGGAAAAGTTGTAGTATGTGGTAAAACATCAAGCATAGAAAATTCTAAAGTAATTGGGATTCTTGAAGGAAGGATTTACAGGTTGCTATCTCCTCTTGCTCAAGCTTTAGTTCACATTGAAATCAGCCCATGTGAAATTTGGCATAGAATATTTGGTCATATTGATTTCAAAATCCTTCCATTAACCCTAAACACAATAGTAGATGTAATCCCTCAACTGAAAGAAGATCACGAAGGAGTATGCATGGGTTGTGCATTGGGTAATAACACCAAGAGACCATTTGGAAGTAGTGTTTCATGGTCGAAAGAAATCTTGGATCTTAATCATTTGATGTTTATGGTCATATAACTCCTAAATCACTTGGAGGTCATCTATATTATGTCACATTTATAGATGATCATTCAAAGAAAACTTGGGTTTACTTGATGAAATCCAAGGATGAAGTATTTACCAAATTTCAAGAATTCAAAGCTGAAGTAGAGAACCTTACAGAAAGAAGAATCAAAATATTAAGATCTGATAATGGAGGAAAATATACATCTATGGAAATAATATCTTTCTGTAAGGATTTTGGGATTAAGAGGGAGTTGATACTCCCATATAATCCCTAACAAAATGGAGTTGCAGAATCAAATAATCGATCCATTGAATAAAGTGTAAAATAAATTATACACGATCAAGAATTACCGAAATTTCTGTGGGGTGAAGCTACAAAGACAGCTGTAAACATAGGTATTCAAAGTCCCCACAGGTCTCTAGATAATAAAAATCCCAAAGAAGTGTTCGCTGGAAAGAAACCTACTGTGGATCATCTCTTAATTTTTTGTTTTCTTTTCTACATTCATATACCTAAGGACAAGAGAAGAATTTAGATTCATCAGGCATGAAGGGTAAATTTGTGGGCTATAAAAATTCTTCTAAGGCCTATAGGATCTACATAAATGAAGGACACCAGATAGAAGTTAGTCAAGATGTGATATTTGACGAAATTATTGCATTCAAGAAATCAAAGGATATCCCTATGGACTCTGATGATGAATAACTTCTTGTAATCGAAGAATTTACTAGGTAGTGCGAGGAATAAAATCATGAAGATGAAGGTCAAAATGAACCTATAAATCAGTGGCTATCCTAGAATATAAGAAAATACCTAATTGATTGAATTATACACTTCTAGATGAAGAAGGTCATGGAGCAGCTCAAGGTACATTCAGGGAAAGCAAGAAGCCCAAACAATATTTTGGGTATGCAACCTGCACGAAAAAAATAGTAGAAGCAAAGTCATCCACTTTTGAAGGGTTTACAACTCACCAAGAATGGAATTATGCCATGAATGAATAATACCAAACTATAATGAACAATGGAGTTTGGGAGATCGTACCTATGTAAATTTCAAGTGGATCAACAAGATCAAATATGCGACAGATGGAAGAATTGATAAATATAAGGCAAGATTTGTGGCTAGGGGCTTATCTCAACAATAAGGCATTGAATATGAAGACACATTTTCTCCAACAACAAGGTATACTACTATTCGTTCACTAGTCTCTTTAGAAGCATCGATGGGTTGGAACATCCACCAAATGGATTTCAAGACTGCATTCCTGAATGACACAATTAATGAGGAAGTCTATGTAGAAAAACCCTTGGGATTCGAAGTTAAATACATAAAGGAATATTTTTACGGATTAAAGAAGGAATTTTATGGTCTCAATCAAGCACCAAGGGCATGGTATGGTTGGATGGATGCATACCTATAGAGATTATGATTCGAAAATAGTTCTACTGATCCAAACCTCCATATTAAGCTTGTGAAAGGATATTTAACAATCATTCTTCTGTATTTGGATTATATTCTCTTGACAAGTGTGGAAGGTCAAATTGAAGAATGTAAGAGGAAATTAGCAGCAGAATCTGACATGAAGGATCTGGGGTTGATGCACTACTATTTGGGACTACAAGTATGGAAAGGACCTCATGAGATCCATATAGGTAAAGAGAAGTGTGTGATCAAGATGTTAAATAAGTTTTACATGATGGATTGTAAACCAATGAAAACACTAATTATCACAAACTTGAAGACAGTAAGGATTTCTGAATAGATCCCGGTGGATCCTTACAAGTATATACATATGATTGGATCATTGATGTACTTGGTGAATACACAAACAAACATATTTTTTGCAGTAAATATTCTCTGTCAGTTCCAAGTGGATCTGAAGTATGATTATTGGATAGTAGAAAAACATATTATGAGATATTTGCAAGGAAATATCCACTACTTCATGAAATATGATAGGAGGATTGATGTCTATTTAATTGGATATATAGATTTCGATTAGGGGGGAAGTGAGCAGGATGGAATAATCACTACGAGAGGGTGTTTCAGTTTGGGATCCTCCATGATATCATGGATGAGAAGAAAGCAATACACAGTTGCTTTTAGTAGCATTGAGGCTGAGTATAATGCAACATATGAAGTAAGAAGAGAAGCAGTTTGGTTGAGGAAGCTTCTATTCGAACTGTTCGAAGGACTGATTGATCCTATAGTTATACATTGTGATAATACCAGTTGTATATGATTTTCTGAAGACTCGGTGTTTCATGAAAATACAAAGCACATAAACAACAAGTATCAGTATATTCTGAAGCTAGTACAAGATGGTGTGTTGCAACTAAAATATATCCCCATCGATGAGCGGTAGCTGACATATTTACAAATTCTTTTCCTAATAAGAAGCTTGTATATTTGAGAGACCAACTTGGTTTGGTTGATGTATCCTCCCTGGTTGAGAAGGATAGATATAAAAATCATTCTTGTCTTCACCTGGGAAGAAATAATGGAGGATTGGGTAAACATCTGGAATATCATACTCTTTGAGTATGAGGTATGGCATCCAAGATAAGAGTAGTTGAGGACCAATATTCTTTGAGTACTAGCTATCCAAGATAAGAATATTCCAAGGAAGGTCATACTCTACGAACACCCGAGTGGAGTATGTACCTTGAGATACAATGATGATGGTGTCTATAAATCATTAGTCTCGCTAGCATTGTGCTTTAATCATGTGGAGAGAGAGAGTTGTTAGTAAAGGTATTGTTATATGAAGATGCTGGTTGATATCATGCTAAATAAATGGGTTACAATTCCGACTTATCTTATGAGATATCTTCATATTGAGAATGTCCATGTACCATTTATGAATATCCCTAGTTAAAAGGGAGTGTTGAAAAAAGTGTAACTAGGTTCGGTCTTCATAAATATGAATTGTACTTTTGATTCTTGTATATTTTAAAATGAAAGATAATTATTATTGTCATTTTTGGAGCATGGTTTTCATAATCAGGGTATTTTATTTTATAGGTCAAGCACAAATTGAGTGCTTCTATGGTTTGTCGTAGGAAAATAAGTCAAAAGAGTCATTGTCATAAGTCGAATACCCCTTCAGGCACATTTTAACTTGTAAAGAAAAATATTTTTGTCCTTAGAAGTTTCAAAATACCCTCCAAGGTCAAGTCAGCCTGTAAACTAGCAAATTGGACTAATTTGAGGATCCATGTCCACCTTTGAGAAGCTTATATAAAGGATGAAACTCAACCTCCTTAATGACAATTCATTCACTCACTCATCCGAGTGAAGGAAGAATAAGAAGAAGGAAGGGAAGAAGGAAGAGGACAAAGAAGACTTGGTTTTGGGCTATTTATCTCTCTCATGTGTAAAGGAAGGCTAGGGTTTCTGCAAAAAAATGTAGGTTTTTAATTTACAAGTTCGATCTTGAAGGAGAGAAGACAAGAAGGTCACAATAAGCCATCCTCATGCTCCAGAAGTCATATAAATCCAAGTGAAGGTATTCAGAAGTCCTGGGAGGCTAAAATAATCTCATGAATGTGGCAACAACAACTACAGCAGGGCCAAAAATTTCAGGTTTGCAATGGAGGCAAAAATTCTGCAGTTGGAGGTCGAAGTTGTGCTACTGGAAGAGATTTGACTAGGTTTAACTTTGATAAGGAAAGAACATCATCCGAAAAGGTTTCACTTGGTCTTGGAGGGTATTTTTCTTGGTCTAAAGGTCTTTAAATTCATAAATTGAATAGGAAGATAAGAGATTTACGAGTTTTCCTCTCAAGAGGAGAGGATTTGGCCCTGGATTGCAACCTATATCCTGTGTTCTTGTTCTTCCTGTTTTGGCAGTTTTTGAAGATAAATAAAGATAATAATAATAAGAGAAGATAATAAGTAAAGATAATTAAAATGACATCACAAGTAGTTATCAAAGAAAAATAAATCCCTCTAATCATTTCCCTTAATATTTCTCACCAAACTATACATAAAGAGATTACAATTACAGAGTTGTTGAACCCAATCCCTACGTTTAGTGCATCCTCTTCAACACATGGGTACTGACGAGATGCATCGTATTTCTCTCTGACTTGATAAACAACCCAACTTTTAAGGAATGTCATTGACATATTTTCTTTTAAATGATCAAGATAAGGCACACTTTTACCATTCAACCATTTGAATTATTTCCTATCATTGTCACATTTCCTCCTCTTCTCTTCATACAATTCGACCCACGGTTTTGTTGCTTTGATATTGTAAAGAATGAATTTGTTGATCGCTTCAATTCCTGAATTCGTTTTCGAAATCGAACCAATATATATATATATATATATATATATATATAGTACGTATGAGATCAAAATATGCATTAATATGAAGTTCAATGTGAATAGTTACTATGTAGTAATTTGACAAATGATAAGTTTGCACTTACTCTTTATCATGCACCTCTTTCCATTCATTTCAAGCTCCCCTTCTCTTTTTTATTCATCCTTTTCATCTTCCCAAATCGTTGAACCTGGTGTGTTATTGATATGTTTGATGTACTCACTAGCATAAAAGAAAAACTCATATGATATATACCCCTCGGTTTTTTCCCTTTGTCTACAAAACCTTCCAATTTATTCATGTACCTCTCTAATAAGAACATCCAATGATAAGAAATGACCCTAACTAATTCAACCTCATCTACTAAGTGAATTAGAAGATAAACCTGCAATTCCATGAAACTTGTCGGTTGTTCTTTCTCAAACATACAAACAATATCAACTATATCTTGATGCCACCGTGGAATACTTTCCATATGAATCTCCTTTGATGTGATCCAACGTACAAATGCAAATAATTTATATATTCCATGTCATAGGTCTTTTAGTAGCATTGAGGCTGAGTATAATGCAACATATGAAGTAAGGAGAGAAGCAGTTTGGTTGAGGAAGCTTCTATTCGAACTGTTCGAAGGACTGATTGATCCTATAGTTATACATTGTGATAATACCAGTTTTATACGATTTTCTGAAGACCCGGTGTTCCATGAAAATACAAAGCACATAAACAACAAGTATCAATATATTCTGAAGCTAGTACAAGATGGTGTGTTGCAACTAAAATATATCCCCATCGATGAGCGGGTAGCTGACATATTTACAAATTCTCTTCCTAATAAGAAGCTTGTATATTTGAGAGACCAACTTGGTTTGGTTGATGTATCCTCCCTAGTTGAGAAGGATAGATAGAAAAATCATTCTTGTCTTCACCTGGGAAGAAATAATGGAGGATTGGGTAAACATCTGGAATATCATACTCTTTGAGTATGAGGTATGGCATCCAAGATAAGAGTAGTTGAGGAACAATATTCTTTGAGTACTAGCTATCCAAGATAAGAATATTCCAAGGAAGGTCATACTCTACGAACACCCGAGTGGAGTATGTACCTTGAGATACAATGATGATGGTGTCTATAAATCATTAGTCTCGCTAGCATTGTGCTTTAATCATGTGGAGAGAGAGAGTTGTTAGTCAAGGTATTGTTATATGAAGATGCTGGTTAATATCATGCTAAATAAATGGGTTACAATTCCGACTTCTCTTATGAGATATCTTCATATTGAGAATGCCCATGTACCATTTATGAATACCTCCCTAGTTAAAAGGGAGTGTTGAAAAAAGTGTAACTAGGTTCGGTCTTCATAAATATGAATTGTACTTTTGATTCTTGTATATTGTAAAATGAAAGATAATTTTTATTATCATTTTTGGAGCATGGTTTTCATAATCAAGGTATATTATTTTATAGGTCAAGCAAAAATTGAGTGCTTCTATGGTTTGTCGTAGGAAAAGAAGTCAAAAGAGTCATTGTCATAAGTCGAATACCCCTTCAGGCACATTTTAACTTGTAAAGAAAAATATTTTTGTCCTTAAAAGTTTCAAAATACCCTCCAAGGTCAAGTCAGCCTGGAAACTAGCAAATTGGACTAATTTGAGGATCCATGTCCACCTTTGAGAAGCCTATATAAAGGATGAAACTCAACCTCCTTAATGAAAATTCATTCACTCACTCATCCGAGTGAAGGAAGAATAAGAAGAAGGCAGGGAAGAAGGAAGAGGACAAAGAAGACTTGGTTTTGGGCTATTTATCTCTCTCATGTGTAAAGGAAGGCTAGGGTTTCTGCAAAAAAATGTAGGTTTTTAATTTACAAGTTCGATCTTGAAGGAGAGAAGACAAGAAGGTCATAATAAGCCATCCTCATGCTCCAGAAGTCATATAAATCCAAGTGAAGGTATTCAGAAGTCTTGGGAGGCTAAAATAATCTCATGAATGTGGAAACAACAACTACAGCAGGGCCAAAAATTTCAGGTTTGCAATGGAGGCAAAAATTCTGCAGTTGGAGGTCGAAGTTGTGCTACTGGAAGAGGTTTGACTAGGTTTAACTTTGATGAGGAAAGAACATCATCTGAAAAGGTTTCACTTGGTGTTGGAGGGTATTTTTCTTGGTCTAAAGGTCTTTAAATTCATAAATTGAATAGGAAGATAAGAGATTTACGAGTTTTCCTCTCAAGAGGAGAGGATTTGGCCCTGGATTGCAACCTATATCCTGTGTTCTTGTTCTTCCTGTTTTGGAAGTTTTTGAAGATAAATAAAGATAATAATAATAAGAGAAGATAATAAGTAAAGATAATTAAAATGACATCACAAGCAGTTATCAAAGAAAAATAAATCCCTCTAATCATTTCCCTTAATATTTCTCACCAAACTATACATAAAGAGATTACAATTACAGAGTTGTTGAACCCAATCCCTACGTTTAGTGCATCCTCTTCAACACATGGGTACTGACGAGATGAATCATATTTATCTCTGACTTGATAAACAACCCAACTTTTAAGGAATGTCATTGACATATTTTCTTTTAAATGATCAAGATAAGGCACACTTCTACCATTCAACCATTTGAATTATTTCCTATCATTGTCACATTTCCTCCTCTTACCTTCATACAATTCGACCTACTCAGTTTTGTTGCTTTGATATTGTAAAGAATGAATTTGTTGATGGCTTCTAATTCTCGAATTGCTGAATCAAAACTAATATATATATATATATATATATATATATATATATATATATATATATATATATATATATATATATATATATATAGTACGTATGAGATCAAAATATGCATTAATATGAAGTTCAATGTGAATAGTTACTATGTAGTAATTTGACAAATGATAAGTTTGCACTTACTCTTTATCATGCACCTCTTTCCATTCATTTCCGTTTCCCTCTTCTTCTTTATTCATCCTTTCATTTTCCCACCCAGACTAAAAGTTATTGATATGTTTGATGTACTCACTAGCATAAAAGAAAAACTCATATGATATATACCCCTCGGTTTTTTCCCTTTGTCTACAAAACCTTCCAATTTATTCATGTACCTCTCTAAGAAGAACATCCAATGATAAGAAATGACCCTAACTAATTCAACCTCATCTACTAAGTGAATTAGAAGATAAACCTGCAATTCCATGAAACTCGTCGGTTGTTCTTTCTCAAACATACAAACAATATCAACTATATCTTGATGCCACCGTGGAATACTTTCCATATGAATCTCCTTTGATGTGATCCAATGTACAAATGCAAATAATTTAGATATTCCATGTCATAGGTCTTTTAGTAGCATTGAGGCTGAGTATAATGCAACATATGAAGTAAGCAGAGAACCAGTTTGGTTGAGGAAGCTTCTATTTGAACTGTTCGAAGGACTGATTGATCCTATAGTTATACATTGTGATAATACCAGTTGTATACGATTTTCTGAAGACCCGGTGTTTCATGAAAATAAAAAGCACATAAAAAACAAGTATCAATATATTCTGAAGCTAGTACAAGATGGTGTGTTGCAACTAAAATATATCCCCATCGATGAGCAGGTAGCTGACATATTTACAAATTCTCTTCCTAATAAGAAGCTTGTATATTTGAGAGACCAACTTGGTTTGGTTGATGTATCCTCCCTGGTTGAGAAGGATAGATAGAAAAATCATTCTTGTCTTCACCTGGGAAGAAATAATGGAGGATTGGGTAAACATCTGGAATATCATACTCTTTGAGTATGAGGTATGGCATCCAAGATAAGAGTAGTTGAGGACCAATATTATTTGAGTACTAGCTATCAAAGATAAGAATATTCCAAGGAAGGTCATACTCTACGAACACCCGAGTGGAGTATGTACCTTGAGATACAATGATGATGGTGTCTATAAATCATTAGTCTCGCTAGCATTGTGCTTTAATCATGTGGAGAGAGAGAGTTGTTAGTCAAGGTATTGTTATATGAAGATGCTGGTTGATATCATGCTAAATAAATGGGTTACAATTCCGACTTCTCTTATGAGATATCTTCATATTGAGAATGTCCATGTACCATTTATGAATACCTCCCTAGTTAAAAGGGAGTGTTGAAAAAAGTGTAACTAGGTTCGGTCTTCATAAATATGAATTGTACTTTTGATTCTTGTATATTGTAAAATGAAAGATAATTTTTATTATCATTTTTGGAGCATGGTTTTCATAATCAAGGTATATTATTTTATAGGTCAAGCAAAAATTGAGTGCTTCTATGGTTTGTCGTAGGAAAAGAAGTCAAAAGAGTCATTGTCATAAGTCGAATACCCCTTCAGGCACATTTTAACTTGTAAAGAAAAATATTTTTGTCCTTAGAAGTTTCAAAATACCCTCCAAGGTCAAGTCAGCCTGGAAACTAGCAAATTGGACTAATTTGAGGATCCATTTCCACCTTTGAGAAGCCTATATAAGGGATGAAACTCAACCTCCTTAATGACAATTCATTCACTCACTCATCCGAGTGAAGGAAGAATAAGAAGAAGGCAGGGAAGAAGGAAGAGGACAAAGAAGACTTGGTTTTGGGCTATTTATCTCTCTCATGTGTAAAGGAAGGCTAGGGTTTCTGCAAAAAAATGTAGGTTTCTAATTTACAAGTTCGATCTTGAAGGAGAGAAGACAAGAAGGTCACAATAAGCCATCCTCATGCTCCATAATACATATAAATCCAAGTGAAGGTATTCAGAAGTCCTGGGAGGCTAAAATAATCTCATGAATGTGGCAACAACAACTACAGCAGGGCCAAAAATTTCAGGTTTGCAATGGAGGCAAAAATTCTGCAGTTGGAGGTCGAAGTTGTGCTACTGGAAGAGATTTGACTAGGTTTAACTTTGATAAGGAAAGAAAATCATCCGAAAAGGTTTCACTTGGTCTTGGAGGGTATTTTTCTTGGTCTAAAGGTCTTTAAATTCATAAATTGAATAGGAAGATAAGATATTTACGAGTTTTCCTCTCAAGAGGAGAGGATTTGGCCCTGGATTGCAACCTATATTTTGTGTTCTTGTTCTTCCTGTTTTGGCAGTTTTTGAAGATAAATAAAGATAATAATAATAAGAGAAGATAATAAGTAAAGATAATTAAAATGACATCACAAGTAGTTATCAAAGAAAAATAAATCCCTCTAATCATTTCCCTTAATATTTCTCACCAAACTATACATAAAGAGATTACAATTACAGAGTTGTTGAACCCAATCCCTACGTTTAGTGCATCCTCTTCAACACATGGGTAATGACGAGATGCATTGTATTTCTCTCTGACTTGATAAACAACCCAACTTTTAAGGAATGTCATTGACATATTTTCTTTTAAATGATCAAGATAAGGCACACTTCTACCATTCAACCATTTGAATTATTTCCTATCATTGTCACATTTCCTCCTCTTCTCTTCATACAATTCGACCCACGGTTTTGTTGCTTTGATATTGTAAAGAATGAATTTGTTGATCGCTTCAATTCCTGAATTCGTTTTCGAAATCGAACCAATATATATATATATATATATATATATATATAGTACGTATGAGATCAAAATATGCATTAATATGAAGTTCAATGTGAATAGTTACTATGTAGTAATTTGACAAATGATAAGTTTGCACTTACTCTTTATCATGCACCTCTTTCCATTCATTTCAAGCTCCCCTTCTCTTTTTTATTCATCCTTTTCATCTTCCCAAATCGTTGCACCTGGTGTGTTATTGATATGTTTGATGTACTCACTAGCATAAAAGAAAAACTCATATGATATATACCCCTCGGTTTTTTCCCTTTGTCTTCAAAACCTTCCAATTTATTCATGTACCTCTCTAAGAAGAACATCCAATGATAAGAAATGACCCTAACTAATTCAACCTCATCTACTAAGTGAATTAGAAGATAAACCTGCAATTCCATGAAACTCGTCGGTTGTTCTTTCTCAAACATACAAACAATATCAACTATATCTTGATGCCACCGTGGAATACTTTCCATATGAATCTCCTTTGATGTGATCCAACGTACAAATGAAAATAATTTAGATATTCCATGTCATAGGTATTGGGGGAAATCATGGTTCACATACATACTCTTAGAAGGTTCAAATGGTCATGTGATTTCAACCTCGAAAAATAGACTTCCACAGTGAAGCAACACCATAATGAAGTCCCATATAAAGAAGGCACCCTCACACTCATTATAAATTCCTTTTCCAAATAAATATAATATTTCTTTAAAATCCATGGGACATCACCATCTTTGAAATACCAAGAGTGACCATCCTCTCCTCTATTTTATTGCCTTGTCCAATGCTTCTTTTTGGTTTTTTAAGAAATAAGATCTCTCCTAATAGCTAATGTGTCATTTTATTTCGATGATATCTGCCTCCATAATGAATATGAAACATTTTTAAATATATGCATGGGATCTAGTAAGTTGAAAATCTTAATATGCTCCCAATATGGGAGCTCATAAATTACAAATTTCCTTTTCATCCCAATCGAAAATTTCTCAACATAGGTGTCAAATAGTTATGGGCCATCGAACACAAGCTCCCCATTTGAATCAAACATTTATACAAAATCCTTCTCCTTTTGTCTCTCATATGCTCTAAGATAGTCAATTGGTGTCATTATTGCAGGCCTTTGGGTTCTCTCTAGTTTACCATTTAAAGTGGATGTTTCTCTTCTGTAAGGGTGTTCTTATGGCAGGAATACCCTGGAGGAGTCACACACTGGCTTTGGTAGGTGGTCGTACCACCTAGCCTTCAGAGAAGGTCCACAACATTTACATCTATGATACCCTTTTCTTACAACACCTACAAAATTATTGTATGTAGGTCGACACTTTAGCGACCATGAATATCTAAACAATTGCAGTGAATCAAATTAATATGCGAAACAATATTGTTACAAAAAAATCAATAAGAATGTAAATTACCAAAGCAAACTCCTAAGCCTCGATAATCATGTATGGTGTAAGCACATATGCCATACAACGTAAAACTCCTCTCTGTTGTGATGGGTCTTGAAACATTATACACATGTATCCCTTCCCATAATTCCTTGAATTCATCTACCAATGGTTGTAAGTAGACATCCATATTCTTCACTTGTCTTCTACCAGGGACTATGAGAGCAAACATAAGATGTTCATTCTTCACAGACATCCATGGAGGGATATTGCTATTGATCACTACTACATGCAAAACATAATAGTTTGTGTTTTGGAGGGAATATGGGTTGACACCATCCATGGCTATGCGAAGTCATAGACTTCGTACTTCATCCTTGAATTTTTCAGACCATGTATCCTCTATATGCTTCATGGCTATTGAACCTATTGGGATTTGCACAACTCCTAACTCACTTATGTGTGTGGCATGTCATCACTGAAACATGGCTAATTATTTACAATGAAAGAGTATTTCAATCCTTGGGAGTATAGGCATGTGCCTCAATATCTTATGAGGGCCATGTGATATACCTGTTTTTTTTAATTACAGTTTGTGTCATGCTCACATTTCAGACATATCTCTTTGTCTGCATATTCTCCTCTATATATAATATAATCATTCGGAAATGCATGATATGATATGTACTCAACACCCAACATTTTCAACAACCCTCTATTTGATTGCCTCCATTTCCAACTTGTGATGAAGAACTACTATTGTTGTAGTCATTTCTAATTGGTGAATCTAGATCTGAGTGGAAATTTAATAGGTGGTTGATTCAACCATTATGTGTATGTGTCCTCTTCGAATCTTTCTCTTAATGAAACCTTCTCTCAAGTTGACATTGTAGTGGGATGCACCGAAATATGGTATGTGGGTCACTCATCATCACTAGAATCCTAATTTCAAAAAATATTGAATGTCATTAGTATAATATCAATGATATTAGTAAGCACATCAATGTAATTAGTTTATTGAAATTACATTATACCAAACAATTAATACCATCATTGATCCGGGATTATAGATGGAAGATACCATGTTTCAATTGGTTGGGTGAAGAGGTTGTCCATTTTCATCTACTAATTTCTTGTGATATGACGCTCCTTATAAGAGCTTCCGATTTTTTTGAAATGAAGGAATGTTTTATGCATCTGAACTTGATTCTAAATCAGGATCCTGCAAATTTGGATACATTTTTATTGAAATTGACATGGATTGAAAAAAATAAAATCAAATAGATATTTGAAATATAAATAAATTTTCTACTTACTAGAGATGGAAAGGGAAAACTTTTGAAGGACTTTTATCAGCAATATGCAATGAGCTGGAACTTAAAGAATTGACCATTTGATATTATTGATATTTTTTCTCTGCATTTGAGAAAAATTAGAAATAAAACTTTGTGTGCATATCTATAATTAATCTTGAGAACCATATAACCACAATCTGAATTTCAATATAGTTTTCAAACCATTTTTCAAGAATAAGGTAACTTTAAGTGGAAAATGTATACTCTATACTACTGTAACTCATGTGGATGCATCCTAAAGGATAATTTTAGATTAATATGTCATTTTATGTCAAATTAAAATTTCAAATATCTTTTAAACCCAATCGGTGCACTTATTAGAACAAAGCGCATCGATGTGTTAAAACAAATAACAGCATCAAGGCATTCAAATAATACCCTCACCGATTTCTGACATTTCAAAAAAAAAAATGTTATCATATCGGTGCTCTTCTACAAAAACACACTGATGCGTTTAAAAAAAATGCTACTACACACCGGTTTTCGGATTTTAAAAAATAAAAACAAGTTCAACCAACTCGGTGCTCTTCTAAAAATTAGAGCACCAATGCTTTTAAATAGAAACAAAATCTTTGCATTAAAAAAATTAATCACAAATTTTCAAGATTTTGAAAATTTAAAAAAAAAATGTATCATGTTAGTGGGTTAAAAAAAATTGCTGCCCCGACAATGTCGGTGCACTTTTTTTATAAATGCACTAGTGCGCTTGACTATCGAATGGACCGATGTGTGAAGAAATTGTAAAAATAAAATTTTTTTTTTTATTATTATTTTTTTAAATTAAAAAACGAGTGATAATTAATTTTCGAAATCTAGTTTCATAAAGTATTTTAAATAGTAAAAATTTATTCATCATTTCATTATTTTACCCAAAATTTCAAGGGAATGATTTGCAAGCGAGACATACCAAGAGCATTATGTAGCAACAAAATACTTTGGAGCAAAAAAACTATTTAGAAGATCATAAGTTGAAAATTGTGGTGATTCACTCAAAAATGTACATAGTAAAAAATTTAAATTTTATTGTTTATTTTACTAATAAAAAATTTACAATTTCTGTTAGTGTTTAATTAAAAGAGATATCATTTGTGAGAGGGAAATACTGGGAGCATTGTGGAGTTGCAAATATTTGGATCCTTCAAAAGATCAGAATTTGAAAGGTATGATGATTCACTCAAAACCATGGATAACGAATTTTTTAAATGTTATTGCTAAAATTTGTTACAATTTCGGTTAGATTTATTTACAATTCATTAAAAAATATTTAAAAAGTTGTATAATAAAAAAATTTCTATAGATTATAATAGTAAAAAATTTTACAATCTCTGTTCCTATTTAAATTTAATTAAAATTCAGAAAGAAGAAAAAAAAATCACCTTAGGGTTTAACTTCCTCTACCACTTCACAATTAGGGTTTCTCAATTTAGGCATTTTTTGTTTAATGGGTTTGTGTACTTACTGTATATAGGGTGTTTGGCATGTAAACTAGGGGAATCACTTATTGAATTAGATCCAAACGTTTCGACCCTCTCCATTTTTCTTAAATGGCTACAGGTTTCGCGGCGCGACCTTTGTAATATAACGCATCGGTGCTCCCTATGTAATAAAATGCACAAGTATATTATAACACTTTCAATTTTGTCCATTTTGTACATCGTTGCTCCCTATGTAATATAATGCACCGACGCACCTCTTCAAAATAACACTGTTAAATGATTATGTTGTTTTTAGCCTTACTAATTGCACTGCCATAATTTAAAATTATTTTTAAAATGAATTCTCCATGATGACGTTGAACAATTAAATGCTTGATGTGTTTAATGTTATAAACGCACCGGTTATTTGATTTATTTGTACAATATATTTAATGGCTTTTGTATTGAATGGTACAAGTTTTATACTGATAAAGAAAATGTATCAAAAGTTCTCAAGTAAAAAAAATACTAATCGAAAAAAGACCGAAACCACCCTTGGCTGCGCGTTGAGTTGTGCTAGGGTTTCTACGCTGCGTGGCTGCCCCTGTGGCAGCCTTCCTAAGGCCTGATCCTATGGAGACGCAGGCCTCTCCCAGGGATCCGCCTTCTTCTCCTGTCATTGACGCCTTCAACTAGCTTCTTGCCGGATTGCCCCAGAAGAAACGAAGTGAAGGTTCCAAATTCGTTAAGAATCTCGATGATATTCCAGAGATATCTCTGCCTCCAGAGACCCCCATCCAAGTAGCTTTGTCTCTGGCTGATCGTGGTCTCATCGGTCAATTCACGGGACCATGGCCTTCTCTGAAAACTACTGAGCAATGGGTCAACAGGAACTGGGCTCCTCTGATCAAGCAAAGTGTTACTTCTTACTTTCTTGGGTGAGGGTATTTCCTCTTCGAATTCTCCTCCAAAGAAGACAAAGATCTGATATTCCAAAATGGGACGTATTTCATGGGTCCTCAGGGCCTCTATCTGAACAAATGGACTCCAGAATTTGATCCGGCTGTCGATGTTCCCAAGGCTGTCCCGGTGTGGGTTTGGCTCCCAAATCTCCCAGTTCACTGCTGGAACTGGGATTCTTTGAAACACATTGGCAACTCTCTTGGGAAATTAATAGATCGCGCAAACAACAAGGACCAGTACGACTGTGCTAGAATCTGCGTAGAAGTAGATATAGAGGTGGGTCTCCCAGAGGCAATCAAAATCAAAGTCGGCAGCTGGTCTCATGTGCAGATCTTGGATTATGAGCAGTTTCCATTCAAATGCAGGAAATGCCATGTTCATGGACATTTTTCTAGAAACTGCCCAGCCAACGCTGAGCCAGAGAAGGGGATCGAAGAGGGTTGGAATCAAGTCAAGCGCGCCAAAACCAATCACAAAGGGAAAAAACCGGGAGGACCCATTGGAAAAGGCCCTCTTCCGGCTAATGCTCAGCGTCCCCCTCCCAAAAAGGCACCAGAAAACAAATTTGATCTGTTAAGTCAACAGACAGAAGCTATCCAGGAGAACGAGACCCAAAAATCAGATTCTCCAAGCAAGGGTACCCCCTCATCCTCCCTTAAAGGAACAAGTTCTGAAGATCCCAAAGGTATGACCTCAGAAGATGGGGAAGAAGAGTAGGAAACGAATGAGTCAGAGGAGGAAGGGGAAATAGGGGAGTCTCAAACCTCGGTAAGGAGATCCACAAGAGGCCGCAAAACTGCCAGGGAAAAAAGAGAGCAGGAAACTTACAAAGACAAGCTACAGGGCAGTCAGCCAACTCTGGAAAAACTGCTAGCCTCAAAGTCTAGGATGTCGAAAAACCAGTCTCAAGGCTCCAAGGGAGCCCATCAGAAACATAAATAATGAAGGTCATCTCCTGGAATTGTAGAGGTATGGGGAGCAAAGTTAAGGAAGAAGCCATGAGAAGCTTAATAAGAACGGAATCTCCCGACATTCTTCTCATCCAGGAGACTAAACTGGAAGATGTAATATTCCTACATGCAAGCAAGAAATTTTGGTTCAAAAGTGAAGTAAGAGCAATCTCTGCTCGGGGTGCCTCGGGAGGGATTGGCACTCTATGGAACGCAAGCAAATTTGAAGTCATCTTTGAGGCGAGAAATACTCATTGGATGTTGCTGAAAATGTAGAATCTGGACACGAAAGAAATCTTTTTCCTTTTCAATGTATACTCTCTAGTCAATGTGGGGGAAAAAAAGGATTGTTGGGACTCTATAAGGCACCAAGAAAACTTGATAAACCTGGAAAATATAATTATTTATGGAGACCTCAATCTCACTCTTCACTCGTCTGAAAAGAGAGGAGGCAGCGTAGTTCGAGATCCGGCAAGGGAATGGGCGGAAGATCTTATGCAGGACTGGGACCTGCTGGATATCAAACCTTCCTCCGGTAAGTACTCTTGGACTAACAAAAGAGTGGGCCCAGGTCATATTGCTTCCAGATTAGATAAATTCTTCATACAAAGCTCCTTTCTGTTACTAAGATTAGAACCTAGAATGCGCATCCTCACAAACAACATCTCGAACCATAAGCCCATAAAGCTAGAGCTCCTGGCCCATCCAGATCTGGGTCCTATTCCTTTTAGATTTAGTCCTCTCTGGGTCAAGGAACAAGATTTCATGCAAATAGTCAAGGATTTTTGGAGTCAGCTAGTCAAAGGTTCTCCTTTTTTTATCTGGGAGGAAAATCTTAGAAGGGTAAAAGGAGCTCTAAAACGATGGGCCAAAACCTTGTCCAACCCTGCTACAGAAAGAAAAGCCATCAAAGCCTCTCTTGCCTCTCATCAATTCCAAATGGAGAACGTTTTAGTCACAGAAGAGCTGCTAGATCAAGAGGCTCACCTGCAACAGAGTCTTCATAAGGCCTGTTTAGTTGAAGAAGAATACTGGAGGTTAAAATCTCGAAATCTCTGGCTCAAAGCAGGGGACAGGAATTCTGCATTTTCCACAAACAAGCCCAGGCCAGGAAATGCTCTAATACTATTTCTGAGATCAAGGAGAATAATGACACCCAAAAGGATTTTGAAGACATCAAGAAAGCAGCCTTTTCTCACTTCCAAAAATTGTATAGTAAGGACACGGATCCGGACCATTACTCAGAACTGTTAGACATTGTTCCTTCCTCAATCTCTCCTCGTATGAACGAGATCCTTGAGGCCAAAGTCACTAAAGATGAAGTTAAAAAGGCCCTTTTTGACATGGATCCGGACAAGGCCCCTGGTCCGGATGGCTTTTCTCCCAGGTTCCTCCAAGTTTGTTGGCAGATTGTTGAGAAGGATTTATTCAAAATGGTTCAAAAATCTCAAAATGCTCAGAAAATAGGAGGCAGCACAAACACAGTTTTCTTAGCCCTCGTCCCTAAGGAAAATGGTGCCAAAAATTTCAGCAGATTCCGTATGATTTCCTTATGCAACACAGGGTACAAGATAATCACCAAAGTAATTGAAAATAGACTGAAGCTCATACTTCCCAAAATAATTCCTGAGAATCAAGGAGGCTTCATCCAAGGAAGGCAGATCGTGGACAACTTCACCCTTGTCCAAGAGGCAATCCACTCAAGTCTTCATCGAAAAGAACAAGGTATGGTGATTAAACTCGACCTAGCAAATGCCTTTGATCGAGTAAATCATAGCTTTCTTTTAAAAGTCATGAGAAAGTTTGGTTTTGGATCAAATTTCATCAAATGGACCCGGGCTTGCATCTCGGAGCCATGGATTGCTCCTCTTGTAAATGGTAGAGCCACTGATTTTTTTAAAGCTTTAAGAGGGCTTAGGCAGGGGTGTCCTCTTTCCCCTCTACTTTTTGTCATTCAAGCCTCTGTCCTCAGCTTCCTGTTAGACAAAAAGATGCAAGATCAAGATATTAATGGATTATGTATTGCAAGAGGGGTCAAAAACATAAATCATGCCTTATTTGCGGACGACACTCTGTTATTGGCAGTTGCCTCTCTTTCCTCTACCTCTAAATTCAAAGTAGTATTGGATGAATTCTGTGAGGCTTCAGGCAGCATCTTAAATAAGAATAAATGCCATATTTTCAGTTGGAACACTTCGCCCAGATTTCTCTCTACCATTTCTAGATGTTTGGGTTTTGCAGCCTCCTCTTCTTGGACCTCTTTCAAATACTTGGGTCTTCCTGTTTATCATAAAAGACCTACAAGCAAAGACTGGCTCCTACAACTCAAAAAATTCAAGTCCAGGATCCATGCCTGGGGTTTCTCCTGGCTCAAATCTGCTGGTAAATCTGTCCTAATAAAATCTGTGCTCACCATCCTCCCTCTATTTAATTTTGTTGTGCTCCTCGCTCCAGCAAGCATATTAAAAAAAATGGAAGAGTTCATGCGGAGGTTCTTTGGAAGGGTGGCAAACAGAATGAACACAAGATTCCCCTTATCAGTTGGGAAACCATCTCCAAGCCATTGTGGGAGGGTGGTTTGAATTTCAAAAATCTTTGTCAGCAAAATGTAGCTATGGCAGCGAAGATTATTTGGAGGATCATTGCACCCAAGCCTGGCTGGGCCCAATTGGTTCTTTGGAAAAAGTATTTCAGAGGTCCTCATTCTAGCTGTCTAGACAATGTGATCCATCTTCCTAACTCGTCCTTCCTTAAACTGTATGTTAAAGCTGCTCCTTTAATCAAAGCGAACTCCTACTGGATTCCAGGAAATGGCAAAAAGATCAACATCTGGACTGATAAAATCATGAATATGGATCCAATTGAAGATAGAGCCTCCATTAGAGCGCTGAGATGTTGGATGGATAGAGAAGGGCTGTGTTCGTTATGGGATATATTGCTCTGGAGTGAATCTGTTTGGCCAGGTTGGAAACGTATTGAGGTGCCGGCTCATCTGATTAACGAATGGTGCACGCTGCTTGACCTCCTTCATGGCTTGGAGCCCACACACATGAGGAAAAGAGACTTGAAAGGCTGGGGGCCGAAGGCCAGAGGCTACGCTGTCTCCATGGGGTATGCCAAGCTAAAAGAGAGGCCATACGTCCCACCTGACCCAGCACCTTGGCAAGGTGTCTAGCGTTTCCCATCGTGGCCCAAAGTCGACTTCTTTGCTTGGCTCCTTTGCCATAGAAAAATTCTAACGTATGACATTCTGCAGAGAAAAGGGTTCCATGGTCCCTCCATTTGTTCGTTGTGCAACGAAAACGCAGAGACAACAGTCCATTTAATCCTTGAATGCATTTTTTCTAAGCAGATTTGGCTCTCCTTCATCCACAATCTGGATCCTAACTTTATGCTTACTGGTTCCATTGCTGATCTGTTCTCTAATTGGGCAAACATATTTCCTGGCCCTCCTCCTAAAAACCAGGTAGTCAAAACTGCTTGGGCTGTTCTTCCAAAGGTTATATGTTGGCAGATATGGCTCGAACGAAACAGAAGAATTTTCAGAAATACTAAAAAGACTCACAAGGCCTTAGAAATCAAGATTAAATGTCATTTAAAGGAGTGTTTGACTGATGTAAAAGATGATTCTAATCTTAGCCAAGAGGACATTTCTTGGGGTTCATTCCTGGGCCTGCAATTCCAAACAGCAGTAAGAAATGTCCCTCCTCTCAAAGACTGGCAAATAAGGAAATCTGAAACCAACTTTCAAGACTGGCTCTCATCGCACTCAAGGCACTCTCTCTTTTTGATGGGGCAGCAAAGGGCAACCCGGGCAACGCTGGTGCAGGAGGCGTTTTTGTAAGCCCAACTGGGGAAACAATCTACTCCTTTGCTTGGGGGCTTGGACATTCATCCAACGTCCAGGATGAGGCTTTGGCTCTCTTTCAAGGTCTCAAGACCCTCAAAGAGTTAAATATAAGTGAAGCTAATGTTACTGGTGATTCCCAGATCATTATAAATGCAATGGTTGCCAACTCCCCAGCCCAAGATCTTAAACTAGCAAGGTTGATTTCCAGAATCAAGGGTCTGGAAAACGATTTTCAGAAGTTGAATTACTTTCATGTGATGAGAACTCACAACAAAGAGGCGGACATTGAAGCCAACAAAGCTGCCCTCCTCTCTGCTGGGGTCAAGATGAACGGTGAAGAAAAATCATGGGAACCCATTCCATAATCGGATTGTTGTCATGTTCTACTGTTTTCTCTTAAATAAATTTGTTTGTATCTTCAAGTTGGGAAAAATCTCTGAAATCGAATCTATAGGTTCCCCATCAAGGAACAAATCTCCAAGCTGTAGCTGCACTCTCATTCCTAGCAGGGAGATGCACCAGGATTTAGACATTCTCAATGTAATCAGATTTTTGGCTTTCAGGCCATGATGAATATAAATACCCCATAACCGTTTCTGTAACAAAAAAAAAAAAAATACTAATCGACACAATGATAGCACATCAAAAAAAGAGAAGGAAAGTTCTTTGTAAATTCTTTACAAAATTAATATGTTTGAATTATTTGTAAGTTTAACTAATATGTATCGGATGCTATGTGTCATGAAGAGCCACAAAATGAACAAGGTTGATAAGATTATTTCTAATCTAAGTGCAAAAAAGTGTAAAAGTCTGATAGAAAAATTACAGAAGGATGGATCATGTGAATGAAAAAATATTATTCAATATGAGTTTTTTTTTTTAGTTTTCATTAATAATATACTTAAGAATATTAGATAACTTGTTTCAAACAATATATTAATTCATATATGTTTAATGTTCTACATGGAGCAACAACGAAGGAACATATCAATGTCATTCTAAGAAAAGAAAAAATATAGAACATGTAAATGACGATGAGTTGGTCCTTAGCTCATCTGGAGTCGTGTTGGAGGTTAATGAACGGGGGTATTTTTTTACAGAACTATGAGGGATCTAGTGGAACGAACGTATGGACATATTTTCCACTTACAATACAAAAATCAATCCATTTATTCTAAGAACCAAATTATATATAAACTACAGGAATTGTTTCCAAAGCAATGGTCAATGAGACATGTCACACTTGTAATAGAAAAAACATACAACAACGAAAAGGAATCATTTAAAAGGTAATATTCTTAATTATATAAAATGATTTTCTATAATTATATGTATATATTACTACAAAGCATTCATTTATTAATATTGATTTTGCTATATTTAGTTTTCATATATCAGTATAAAAATAGTTTTTTACTTTTTTTTCAGGAAGATTATGAAAATCCCAAATAATCAATGCGTTGATATGCAAAACATCTGAGTATGAATGTCCAAAAAAGTGTATAAGGAGATGATCAAATAAATGGACATAATTGCATCATAGAAGGATCCATCTCAATAACAACGTGCTTCAAATGTGTGTAATCATGATTGAATTTGTACATAAAAAAATAGCATTAAATATTAATTTTCAATTATTTTCTCGCAAAAAAAACAAGATGGAAGTCATTTAACAGATAAAATAGGACAAAAAAGAATAAAATGGTTGATTTCAAAGTTTATGAGGAATTGTTAATATTTCCTTACAAAAACTCAAAGTTGCATTTTTGTATATTTTAAGTTGTTTTACAACAACCATCCTTGAATGTCTTCAAATAGGTGCTAACATACAAAGTAGAGTCATCAAAAGAAATGATTGACATTGGGTTAAATAAAGGTTATGAGTATACTTTGGGATATCAAAAATTAATTGTGGAATTTTTAAGTATTTGTGTCGCTTTACTTCTCTAATTTTATAATTAATAGAATAAAAAAATCATTTATATTAAACCTATGATTTATAATGGGGTTTAAAACACGTAGGAAACAAAGTATGTAACTGCGCTAGCAGAATACTTGTTGCAACAAGGCATGAAACTTGATTTTGAAACCATGTGCACAATTTATGAGTTACTTCTTGCTATGGTACATTACTATTTGATTTACCTTGATGTATATTATATATTTCAATTTTCATTATTCTCACCAATGTAGATACACTCATTGCACTTTATTTTTATGTTTGCAGATGGAACAAGATCAAGAAAACAAAAATAATCGATGCAATCAAAAAAACGTTCATCCAAATAACCAAAGTCATGGAAGTATCTTGAGCATTGAAAACAAAGTCCAACAAAGAATGATGATCTATTTGGATATCAATGCAACATGTTGTATTTTTTGAAATAATTTTCTGTGAAAATCAGACCTTTTGTTTAATGTAATGGACATAGTGTCCCAATTGAAATACAAGTGGTTACCAATAACAATCCCATTTTGTAGGATAAAGAACCTATTGTTGATATATAATAAAATACATTTTTATTTATTCTATTGTGTTATCCAATGTCATTGTGAAATATTACACCATTCATTAAACATATGGATGATTAAACATTATAATGAAGAGATGTGAAATATGATAATATAATAAATTAATCCAAAAATCATATACAAATGCAGTAATCAAATTTTAATTTATATGAATATCGTTATAAGTTATACGTTGATTTTTCTATAAATAGCGGATTTAAAAAATTACAATAATTGCATGATCACAATTTGATGTATCCAAAAAAAGAGAAAATCTCATTCAAAAAATCATTGTGTCTATAACATAAAAATGCATCAGTGCATTATTTTATATAAAATCACCATGACGAGATATTTTTGAATGACCGGTGCCTTTTTGGAAAACAACAACACCAGGGCATTTATTTCTTCAAGCATCGATATTGTTTGAGATTAATGCCCTAGTGCATTGTTGTTCTTAACACACAAGTGCTTTCATAGAACTAACACCCCAATCCTAAAAAATATTATTTCCAACCCGACGCATTATGAAAACTAAAAAACATCAGTCCTTTTGTATAACTAATGCACCAGGGTGTTTGTACAAACTATACTCATCGATGTTGCAAGTTTAAAAAAAATCACTGATACAACAATTATTTTTTGCATGCCCCAGTGTTGTTTCTTACAAGAACACTCGAGCTTTTTTACCTATTAGCACCAATGCAGTATAAATTACCCATCAGTGTTATTTGCATTCAACACTTCAGTACTTTTAGTTATGTATTTCGACCGATGCTTTTATATATGTAGTGCACTAGTGCTTCTTTATCCATGAATCGCACTGAAGAAAAAAAAAAAAAAAACCATCAGCTATCTGCGCATACTTTTTCAGTTGGAACGAAGTTATGTTAAAGCCTCTGCTATCACAAACAGATGTTGTAGCGGATGCTCTTTTGAAATTTTTTGCTAATTTTATAACACTAAAAACCTCCATTATAACCTCCACTAGAAGGACTTTTCCTTGTAGTGGTATGGTTTTTATTATTGATCCCTTGTGTTTATTATTTCTATGGGTTTATAATATCACTCCCTTGGTTTTATTAATCTAAGGGCATATATTCGTAGGGTTTAATAATATTCAAAGGGTTTATAACATGAATTCTATGTGTTTAATATGAATCCCTTCGGTCTATTAATCCCTTGGGTTTAAAATATTTATAATTTGTTGGGTTCATTAATCCCTTAGGTTTGTTAAGCCCTGGGGTTTATAATATTAATGCATTGGGTTATTGATATGTAGGGTTTGTAATATTAATCCCTTGGGTTTATTAATATTATTATTGTAAATAAATATTATTACAAGTATGTATCAATAATAATATTAATCTCATAGGTTTAGTATATTAATCTCTTTGGTTATTTATTATTATTATTATTAATTTATATTTATTAATATATTAATTATTATATGATATTATTTTTATTATTATATATTTATCAATATTGATATTAAATATATACCATTAACACCTATCAACGTTTTTCAACCACATTTACTAATGTGGTTGTGCATCAGATTCATATACGCCTATCATCGTATATCAACCACATTTATTTAAATAAATGTGATTATTCTAGTTTAAATTTAAATTATACACCTTTATATAAGTGTAAAGACATATTCAACTCTTAGATCATCCAATTCATTCATAAATGTTAATAATATTTCCATTTGAACTCTGATCTCGAATTAAAAAAATTAAAACAACTCTAATACCAAAAGCTTGTATCCTATGAATCTTCCTTAAGAAGTTATTGGACTATTTCCATTGCTAACAAAAGTTATTAAGTTTGCAAATTCTCGAGAGATAATAGTATCATGGACTCTCATCACTTATAGAAATCACACTACCATGATAATAAAATATAATTTATATTTTTAATATCTTTAAGAGAATCAAAATGAATTGGGAAATTTAAAAATTTATTAAAATTTAGTATTAAATATTGATTATATTTTTTATTAAATTGAAATAAAATAAAGTTTTCAAATTTTATTTAAAAAAAAGATATATATATCTCAATTTAATTATAATAAATAGAGGTGGTCTTATAAATTATGTAGATCTTAAAAGACTTTAATACGAAATAAAAACAGTAACAAACTCAAAATATTTTAAGAAAAAACAAAAGAGTAAAGGACTCAATATAAATTTTACCTTGTGAAGCTAAAATCATGTAGGAGCATCGATAACTAGGTTACAAGTGGGTCAGTAACCCAAGAGAATGAGGATGATGGCAATGATTATGGTGGTGTAGAGTGAGTAACATGTACATGTATATAGATTTACAATGGAAGAATTGTCGATGAACCATGTACGAGGAGGAATTCCTAGAGAACTAATGGACAAAGTGGCTAACAATCCATTTATTTTAGTGGATGATGATTCTTTCATATGGACTTCAACCAATATTTATGTTTGTAGGTATAAGATGAAGCAAAGAGGATCGATAAGGAAGAAGACAAAATAGCAAGGAAACCCAAAGTTGAATAGAAAGGACAATAAAGGAAAGGATGGAGAAAAGACTAGTTTAATGATTATTTCTCATAAAAGGGAAATCCTTTTTTTTGTAACGTTTAGTGAATAATATGATGAAATATGTGACACTATAGGATAATTCTAGAAGTCCACATAGGAATGAGATATGGAGAAATATGAGAGAAAGTAGGGATGAATACTTGTTGAGAGAATCATCGAGATATTGTGGAAAGATCAAAGGAGATATTGTGGAGATATTTTATTTTTTGTACAATGTGAAAACCTATCATAACTCAGTTATCAAACTAGTAGTGAGGAAAACCATCTCTAGTTGTTATTCATTAATGAAGGCTGACTCGTCACCATTATTCAGGGAAAACCACACCACCTACAATGGCCCATTAGTGGTATGTAAGGGGGAAATATTTCACTCCTGCTAGATGCCTTTGGATCTTGGGCTATTAACTTGTTTACTTACATCCGAGGAAGACGAGCTCCTGTCAAAGCAAAAGAAGTTTTAGGGAATACTCTACGGTCAAATATTATTGGAGATAATCGAGGAAATAGTTCAAACTAATTAGATAATTGTGGTACATTTTCTATGGTCACCTATAGTTATAAAAAAGGGCCATTTGTACACTAAATGTAACATTGGAGAATGTTTTAATTAATATAATCTCCCCTAAGGGAGAATTACAATATTATCTTAATGTTTCTTGCTTTGTGAATGAGAGTGGTTGTATGTTCATTGTGTGTTATGATTATTATCATAATCAATATTCTTGGAAAAATGATCTAAGCTAACTCCCTAAGTGATGAGACTGAATGGAAATTAGACAAGGCTACACCACATAAATTCTCATTCACAACCTGAGTGGAACTGAGTGTGTTGGTAGTAGAGAAAATGAGCATGAAAATTCTCAACAATGCTAAGAATACAAAATACAATGCTCAATAGCTTTGATTTAGAGAAAACACATAGACAAACAATTGAGGGTATCCAATACAGGTGGATAGCCAATTTAGGAAATGCTCATTTTAGGGGAAAAGATTCCATAAACATTTTTTAGAAGGAAAGGAGTTAAACCAAGCTCTAATACCATGTCAGTGGTAATTTGCAAAGTGATGAATCACATTAATATATAATTATCTTTCTATGATAATGTGACCCTTTGTTTCATTTTTCAAGGGTCTCTTTATCTTCATATTCTCTTACTTCATTTATTTAAAATTTTATTTACAAGACAAAAATCTTGAGACCCTTTGTTTAATTTATGTCCATCTCTTTCTAACATTGTTTTTTCTTGGCATTACAATTTTTGTTGGTACCACTAGAGCCATTATTTAGACTGGTCCCAGAAATTCCACTTATAATTTGTGGTTCTTTGGTAATTTCTTCATAGTGTCTGAACCAAACCACTTCTACAAAGATATTCACAAGGGTTACTAGGTACCAAACCTTCATCACCTAGATCAGTTCACATTATTCAAATCATACTTCTACAAAATACTACTTGTTTCCATCATCCGAGCAACATGAACCATTTCACACAGTTGAGTTAAAGAGGTCTATTTTTTCTTTTTTTTATCACACTCGTCCTCATTTGTAGACTTTGATTTCCACTTGTGGATAATGGGGAGGAGTGTGTGTTCAATAAATAACCCTAGTGTCTCACTTGTTTGGTAATCTAGATGGATGTCAGTGAATCACCACATTCAATAATTTTTTTCTATTATTGGTGGTTTAGAAGCCCATGGTTTGGTTAAACCATGGTATCCACCCATCGTATATGTTTGTGTGTGTGTGTGTGACATATTTACTAAAATATGCAAAATCAATATTTATTATTAATTTTCTCATAATTTAAGCAACCATTTTAACTATTTATACTATCTCATTTATAGTTATCACATCATATTTATTTATATTATTATTTCATTAATTAATTAATGATTTAAGAAAATATAAATCAATTTTATTTAGTCAATTGATTTTAGCTTAGGTGGTTGGGAAAAATAGTTGTTATCCTTCCCTCCTAGGTTGAAGTCTAGTAAGTTGACATGTTTACACTCTAGAATAGAGTAACTATGTTGCGCTCTTAAGTGAGTCTAAACTGAGGGATAACATAGTACCAACAACATCTCTCTTGCCTTAAAGTTGAGAGGCAGGTTGACTTTCTTCCCTATGAAATAATCAATGCTAGAAATTTTTTTGTTAATTGGGACTATCTTGGGTGGTTGGGAAAAATGGTTATTAGATTCCCCACCTATATTCAAATCTCCATTAGCTACATGATTAGCTAAATGCCTTCATAAATATGGTTGTAATGGCTTCGATCCTTGTGACCTCTTAAGTGAGTATATCTATGGCATAGTTTGGTAACAACAACCTCACTCTGGCCCTTTTGCTGAGAGACAAGCTTATTTATTTCCTTGAGAAAAAAATATATAAATTGATTTTAATTTATGCAGTTAATTAATTAATTATTTAAGAGAACATAAACCATTTTAATTATTTATAGTTAAGACATTATACTTATTTAGATTGTTAATATATTTTATCAGCTAATAAATGATCTCAGGAAAAAAAAATTAATTTGTGTAATTAATCATATGTGTGTGTGTGTGTGTGTGTGAAAACATAAATTTATGTAATAAACCTTCATATCTTCCTTCATTCCTTAATTGGTTTTTTTTATTAATAAAACTATGTTTCAACTTTTAATTAATTCATGTTAAAGTGAAAATTATAAAATTATCGAAAAAGAAAGACCACGCCAATCATGTTCCCCAGGACATATCACAATTTTGTGGGATATTGAATTGTCATTTTATATATTATATGATAATAAAAATACTTTGCTGATCATTATGATCAATAAATAATATAATAATTTGAGAAAATAGATAATAATTAATATTATTAATCATAATGGCGGCTATCACATATTAAATATTTATTTGTATATATTGTAGTTTTTTTTTTTTACAAGTGGTTCACGAATAAGTGTGCCCGCACACATGAACCCAGTTACATCCACAGTCTGAAAATCTCGATAGACCCTCCCGAGGGGATATAAATCATTAGCCTTACATGTGAGGCCTAACTCGTGGGCATCAAGTAGATTCGATCCTGTGACCTCCCAACCGGAAAAGTACTTAACAGTGGGGACTCAATCGATTGAGCTAACCCTTGGGGCTAGATTCGTATCTATTTTAGTTGTTACAACCACCCTCCAAACTTTTTCCTATGCCTTGCTTTTGAAGCCTACCTTGTGTTCCTAGGAACCTAAATTTCACTATCGTCAAGTATTCCTTTTGATTTAAATGAATTATCTTTGCATGCAGTGCTTGTGATGACTTGAGAAAGTTGTTTTGATCATAGCTAAGCATTTTCTAACACAAGTCATCTCCTGCCCTGATCTTGCACCTATTGTTCGTCTTCCCTCTTGGAGCTACACAATCTAGTATCTCTAAAAACTTCACTAGGCCTTGAGGATCATAACTACGCATTCCTTAAAGAAATACAACTCTTGAGCACAGAAACAACGCTAAGTCGTCTCTCTCAATCAGAAACTGTGCAATTCACTAAGGCAATGAACTATGCAATCCCTTGTTGTTGGGAATTATGAAATCCCTTTTACCAATGTGAATGGGAATTTTCCCGGAAAAAGATAAGTGTTCATCCCTAGAAAATAAGCAGTGCACAATTAATGTCAGGCAGGTGACACAAAGTTTATTTTTTCAATATTAAGACAAGTGTCACTTTTTCCTTGATTTTAGGCATGTGCGTCATAAACACTAATTCAACTAGATTTATATAATAGACACCTCTAGAGCTCATTTTCACACTCAAATTTGGAGCTTTGGATTTCCTATTAAGATCAAGGAGCTTTCAACTTAGTTTGCGGCACTTTTCCAGGTATGTTTTGCATGTGTCACTTTTTCCGCTTTTTCTATCTCTTTTGTCACTTTTACTTTTATGAGTGTTATTTTTCTTGTTTCTTTGCATAGTAGCTATATTTTTAATTATTATTAGCTTGTATAAGTGTTTTTTTAGTTCGTCATTCACCTTTTACAAGTCTTTCATCAACCTATTTCTTTTTTCCTGTCAGCGGTTGTCGTTGCTAGGTAATTTTGTGCATGTATGTTTTTCCATTTGCATGCTTGTTTCTGGAAAATTCATTTACTTGATATAACTTCCCTTAAAGCCTATCTACATTCCTTCCTGTCCTAGCACTAAGATCTAAAAAAATTCTCTCTCCTTCTCGGGCAGCTCTGCGCAACCTTAACCAATTTCTACACCTCCCAATTGTGCAATTCACATGCTCAAGGCTCTAACTTCACCCTTTTCCTCTTATATTTTGGAATTCCCAGTCACTGGCTTTCCCAATTATGCATTGTGTAGTTTCAGGCCTCAATCCTTAGCCTTGGCCACCGAGATTGTGCAATGCACAGTCTCTTCCCTCGGTCTGCCCAGTTGAGACTATGCATTACCCAGTCTCAAACCTCAATATCCTCACTTGTTTGCTCAGAATACACAATATGCAATTCATGAGCCCATTCAGCCTCCATGAGCCCAGAAATTGCACAATCCTTCTCTCCAGTGATTGATTTTCTGCTTTAATTTTGATGAATGAACTTATTTGCTTGATCTTATTTGTCTTCGCCATGAGTGCATCTTAGGATACAGGTATTAAAATTTTTTTAATTCATCTCTCTTTGATTTAGTTGTCGTCATCATGCCTCCAAAGATATCAACCTCAAAATATGCTATAAAGAACAACATCGGTGAAGTAGTTAGTAGTACTCCTGTCACCCTACCTATTCTGTTAGACACATAACTATTCATTGAGAAAGATTCAGATGCCACATGGCACACAATTAAATATGCATTTATAGCCATGAGTTTCAAACCCAATCTAGAAGACATACATGTATACACAAATGTCTAGAGGTCAGGCTTTAATAAAGTTGCATGCATGTATCTAGCCTTCCCTTGTAAAGATATCATTAAGTGGATCCTTCTTCACATTGATACAAAGGGAATGATCCTCAACAATGTTAGTGGACAACATATTTCTTCATATTTGACCCATGACATTAATCTCATGTATCAGTTTCTAAAGTCGGAAGCATACACTGATTATCATTTCTATGCGATCACCAACTATTTTAGCACTAAGGATGTTGTCAAATCCTGGTTGAAAGAGCCATCCAAGTTCCACCTGACACCCAACACCACATATAAGACTAAATATATTATGAAAGTGTTCCAGTACTTGATTGTTTTATTTTGTCGCATTTATGGTAAAAAGAGTACTGAAATCTTTCCTGAAGGCTGGGCATATATTTTTCATTGGATTGTAAATGAAGGAAAGATATTGAACTAGTCATATTTTTTGTTCCAACAACTATTGATCAATGTGACCAATGCAAATAATTTTCTCAAGGGAAAACAAGTAAGATTCTATATGTCTACATACTTGTCGGATGGGATATGTGCTCATAATTCTTTCCATGGCATGAATTGGATTTGGACACCAAAGGAGCTTGTTGTTCATAGTTATTGCAAGTTGATTTTAGAGTGCAGCTATAGATGATTCATCGAGAAGTTGATTGATCACTTCCTCATAGTATTGTACCAAATTATCTTCGAGGAAGAGCCACCTTGCATGTCATGTGAGGCTATGGAAGAAGTAGGGGAACTTTTCGATTAGTTTTCCTCACCTGATGGCACTTACATCGGTGTGTTTGGTTGTTAGAAATCATCACATTTGTTACTGAGGTATGCCACTGAAAAATTGGTCATGTAGGATATTATGTACCATCCTTCCACAGGTTTATTAAGAGTCTTGCAAAGGAAGAAGAAATCATCTTGTCCCACTCTTCCTTTGCAGGTGGGATTGTACGAAATTAAGAATCTGAAGGTTGTAGAAAACGAAGGTAATGAGTTAAATAACTTCAGATTTGGTCTTATGGAGTATCACAAATATGATCCCAAAAGTGTTTTCAAGCAACATTGTGTGAATATACATTTCAATTTTCCAAGAGGGACCTATTCTAGATCAGAGTAGGAAAAGAAAAAAAAAATGTTATAATGGCTATAAGCCCCATGCACCAGTCATATTTGCAATTCCATCACATGTGACTCCAGATCAAGAAGTTACTTTAGAAGAAATACCATCACACTTTCTATATGATCTCCTTATTTTATCAAGGATAAGGTGATTGTAATGGACACCAAGAATAATCCCGAAGATATTGTTGCAACCAACTTGGACTTCGTAGGAGCTTCTAAGTCAAACACAGAATATTTGATGGCCATGAATAGACAAATGGAGAAGAATTTAGAAGTTGCAAGGCAACAAATTGAACAACTCTAGGAAGATGTTCAAAAAGAAGCTCCCACACAAGTGTGCTAAGAATAACTTCAGGCAGCTTTATTAGGTGAAGTATTAGCATTGGGAGAAACTATAAGAAACCTCTATGAGGATTTATTCACTATGCATAAAGTAGTTGTACCCTTGCATGACATGCATCTGAAATAATGTGAGAATGCAAAAGTGCTCAAAGTTGTTCACATGGCTATCACTACAGTGCATGAATGGGGAATGAAGTATAGAGTTGCATCACCTGAGTTGGTTAAGAAGACAAGAAAACAAGCCAAGTTGGAAAAAGATAAAGTCTAGATGCTTATACAAATCAACAAACAACTCAAGAACTTCATTACAAACATTTTTCCTCTTATGCACGATTATACAACACTGTGGATTCTATGTTTAAATCTCACAATATCCCTTTAGTTGGCACACTCACTAAAGCCATATGTAGAAATAAGGTCATGTAGTAAGTCAAATAATACTTGGACTAGTTTAGGAAAATTGATAGCAAAGGGGACCTAAAAGTAACTAGACGTGACATGCAAAAGTATATCGGTGGCCCTGCCAAGATCAACGCCATGTTGTTCTTGTTAAAGAAGGAAACAAAAATTGTCTCCAATATCATATACCCAGACGTAGTGCAAGCTAGATTCCTCTTTCAGCCTAATACCATCGTAAATTTTGAGGGAATTATCACACAATATAAAAATTGGCATCTCTATGTGATCCATAAGTAAAAGATGCTAAGCAAGAGTTTCCCCAAACTCAGGCTTGATATGTTATTTTTTCTTATTAGGCTTGTTTTATTAGACTCTACCTGATTTTTTCCTATATGGGTATTTGTAATATTGTATTTGAAATAAATTTGTAAGTGGAATTCCAAGTGTCAATTGTGGAATATGAAAGTTCATTAGTTGGAAAAAGACAAAAGAAGTAAAAGAGTTATGAGGGAAGTCCAAAGGTCACAAAGGGATTTGGATGGTCATCTCATATGCTATAAATATACCCGCATAACTCATGTAAAGTTATTTTGGCTTCGAATCTTAAGCTCTAGAGCATTGTTTAGACACTTGGCTTCTAATTTTAGCATAAAAGGATTATCTTTCTTTGGAGAAGTAAGTTTTGGATTCAGGTTCCACTATTGGGGCTAGTGTTTTTGTCAATTGTAAATGTATGTCTGAACTTTCACTCTAAATAAACCTTGGAGCCAACACATCTTCATGCATATGCCGTTGATGTAGTAAGATTATTCTTATCATGTTTGTGATATGTGTTATTCCATTTACACTAACGCTTATGAACTAATTCATTTACCTTAGTATGAATCTTGTTGAATGTGTGATGTTATGATATTTCAATCATGGTTATCTTGTAAACTATTTTGGATGCTAACTTATGATTATTTTATTGTTCGTGTGTCCATTTTAAGATAATTAGTATTACATGCTTCTAAGGAGCTCATTTTCTTTCCCTTTGATGTGATGTAATTTCTCATGCATTACAGTTAACACTTCACAAATTTCATACACTTTTTTTCGCCAAAGTCACGTATACATCATTCTATGTTATTATTGCAGCTAACGAACAATGTTAAAATTCACCACTTTGGAAACCAATCGTATTCAGTTGGGGCTCCTATCCCAAATGATGTGGGGTCTAATTGGGACTTCAAATTAGAGATACCCCCTACCCTATTGGTGGTTTCCAACACCATCAACAGGTTTTTGCACTAGAAGGAGGGCCAGATAACAAGCTAATCCCATGAAGTATATTTGAATTTTCTTACCTTTAATGGATTCTTCCCAAATATTAACCCCAACATGTTTTTCCAAATTTCTTGATCTATATGAAATCTTAATAAAATTGTGCCTGAGGGTTTGCAAATTACAAGTGTTTAAAATGAGTTTTTGAGAGCTTTTATGTTGCTTTTTAAACACATAAAGCATGCAAATAAACTCTAAAATATATAGAAACAACAGACAAATGCACCATAATAATAACCACAAAACAACAGATGATAAAGGAGTTCACCCCTCCTAGGCTATGTCTTCTTGGTTAAGTTTCCAATGGCGTGGTCCTCTTTCATTATGCTCAAAATAGTGATACATACATTTACAGTGTTCAAATGGCTTCAAAACCTATTCCATCAGCTTCAAAATGACAAAAAATGCATGTCTAGCCTCTTTCCGATCCAAAATTGGTCAAAAAATGAAGACGTTATGAGCCTCCCTAGTTTTCCTACTAACTGATCCACAATTTCCCCAAAATCCAGACCGATCCTACAATTTCTCCCTTAATTCGGCTAACTGAGCAACATTTTCCCGAAATTTTAGGCAAAATTTTCGGAACCTTATTTTTCCCTATGACACCTTAAGTCTAAAAAATAAAACATATTGTATTGGTGCATTTAACATTTTTTTAATATAAAATACCATGTGGTCCTACTAACCGTTAATGGTTAGAGGCCGCAACGATCACAATGGAGGTTAGATGATGCAGTTAGGCTGGCGGCTTTCCCAACTAGCGGTTCTGCGAACTGAAAAAAGTTAATTGAAGGTGTCACATAGACTATTTGGTAACGGTTTTGGGTGCGTGGCTAGATCCACGCCCCCGACCTCTAGAAAAGGTCATATGGTGACATAATAGGGGGGGTCGCGGCTTAGCCCTAGTCCCTTCCCTCAAACCTCTACCACAATTACATTCAAATATGGTTTCAAGACTATTATTAATAAGTGGTAACGGTGGCCCAACAGTATGGTGGTGCATTGTTTGGAGAGAGGTCACCATGTTGAATCTTGCAGAGGTTAATTTGGATTGCCAACAAATTTTTGGTGGCCCACGTGCTACCATGTGGAAACCTCTAGTTGGGCCACATGGAAGCATGTGGTTGGCCACCAAACAACCAACAAAAGTTTTCCATGACAGAACCAATCAGAAGAGGACAAGTGGCAAGCTACAATTGGCCCAATGTATAGTCAGCCTTTGACCAGTCAACCATGCCTAGTCAACTGTACAGGCTACTGACTGGGCCACCTGCCTTTTTTGGGCCAAATTTTAACTATTTGGGAAAATGGACATAATGCATTTTTGGGAGCATTTGGTGTCAGTTTTCCACGAAACTAGTTGCACCAGATTTAGAACGATGAGATATATGCATTAGTTCAGGTTCTACACCATTCCTACAACTTTTATTTTTGAGAATAATTTTGAGCATCTAATCACTCCTCCCCACTGGAAGCTTTTGGACCCCAAAATATCACTTTCAGTTGTTCAAAAGATGACGGTAAAATTACCTTACATTTCCAATCTCAATCCATTTTTCCTTGCTTGGATTTGTGCGTTTGAGCCCCACACAAAGGTACTCCACATTCCCTCATTTTGAAGACCTTGTTCTTCTGTCAAGAATGGTGTCTTGTTGTAGTTAATCAAGGTATTCAGGAGAAAAATCCTCAATGGCAAGAATTTGAACATATTATCCTTGATCTTCAATCAAAGGCAGCTCATACAACCTTAAGTTCTCAACATTAACAACAACATAAATTTGCATATATGAAGGAAAATCCAACCTGAAGGCATTATCACCAATATTTTCTAAAATTCTGAATGGACCATATTGAATTGGTTTCTTTTTTTTACCTTCTCCTTGAACCCTTTTTTTGCTAATGTGAAGCCAAACTTCATCATCGACTTAGAATTTGTGATCTACACGATGCTTATCATGCCTTGTCTTGTCCTTGACTTGGCTCTTTTCTAGTTGTCCTTGGAATTCTTGATGCACCAATCAGATTTGTTCAATAAACCTCTTAGATTTTTCTATGTCATTATGACCATCAATAGCAACATCCTTTCCAAAAATGAAGTCTAAAGGAGATTTAGGCAAGTATCCCAAACATACCTCAAATGGCGATGTTTGAGTTGAAGAGTGCTTGGCCCAATTGTAATCATGTTGAATATAGTGCAAGTTCTCATCCCACAACTTAGGATGCTTGTTGCAATAACCACAAAGAAGATGTATCACTGTCATGTTCACCACCTCTGTTTTACCATCTATTTGCAGATGAAATGTTGTACTCTTTTTCAATTTGGTGTCGATGAATCCCCACAAGCTTGACCAAAAGTTCCCAACAAAGTGGGAATATTGATCACTAATAATGGATGTGAGCAATCCAAAATGCACCTATACATTCTGAAAGAATAACTGAATAGTTTGTTCAGTTGTAATTTACTTTTTACGTGGCATCAAAATACACATTTTTCTGAAACTATCCACAAATACAAAAATATAATCATGATTCCTCTTTGACATAGGAAGACCTCCAACAAAGTCCATAGAAACAGTCTCCCATGGACGAGAAGGTGCTAGAAGTGGAGTGTAAAGTCCTAACTTTCTATTTCTAGGATTACTAACACCGCATAATGAACAACCTCTAATAAAGGGTGACACACTTTCAAGCAAACAAGGCCAATAACAATACCTCTGTAGATGCACCACTGTGTTACTTAACACCGAAATGACCTGAAATAAGAGAAGTATGTGCCTCTCTTATGATGTTGACTCTTTCTCCCTGTGGAATACAAAGCTTACCAAGATGGTACAACAATTTATCATGCATTTGATAATCCAATTCCTCTACTTGATTCCCTTGACTTAAAGTTACATATACATCTTGAAAATCATTATCTAAATCATATTGTTCAACATAGCTCTCATGAAAAACAAATTATGCTTAAGAATAATAGAAAAACTAACAATAGGCCTAGAAATCATGTCAGCAACTTTATTGTAGATACCTTTCTTATACCTTATCACCAAGTGGAATTATTGAAGAAAACCCATCCATCGGAAGTTCCTTTATTGCTACAACTTTGTTTGTGATTGCAGGCATTGCAATGGTTGATGATCAATGTGAATGATTGTTTCCTCACCCATCAAGTAGTGTTTCCACTTTTTCACACTTTGCACCAATGCATACAACTCCTTGTCATGTGTAGTATAGTTAATCACTGCACCATTAAAAGTTTCTAAATGAAAACAGATAGGCTTACTATGTTGCATGAGGACCGCACCCATGGCGTAATCACTAGCATTAGTATGAATCTCAAATGATTGTATGAAGTCTGGAAGTGCAAGTAATAGGGTTGAACTGATCTTTTCTTTCAGTGCATAAAATTATTTTTGTTGTTTACCTCCCCACTGGAAGACCTGCTTAACACTTGTCAATAAATGAAATAGAGCTACAATAGAAGAGAAGCTAGCAATAAACTTGCTCCAATATTGGATTGCTTCCAAAAAGATTCTTACCTCCGTAACTATTTTTGGCTTTGGCCAATTCAAAATGACATCAACCTTGGAGGCATCTATTCTCAATTCACCTCCTCCAACAATGTGACCCAAATACACTAACTAAGTTTTTCCAAACTCACAATTTGACATCTTTAAAAACAATTGTTCTTTCTTTGATACATCAAGTACTTTTTTGACATGCATGATATGTTCTTCATGAGATTTACAAAAATCAAGATGTCATCTAAGTATACTATCACAAACTCATCTAGAAATGTCCTAAATACATCCTTCATCACATGCATAAAGGTAGCCAGATCATTGCAAAGAGTAAAAGGCATAACAATCCATTCAAGAAAAAATTGCTTTATTTTGAATGTTGTCTTCCATATGTCACCTTCAGCAATTCTAATTTGATGATAGCCACTCCTTAAGTCCAACTTAGTAAAATACTTTGAATATTTCAATTGATCAAGTAAATCATCAATTCTAGGAAGTGGGTAACGGTTATTTATCGTAATTTTGTTCAATGCACAAAATTCCACTCACATGTGCCATGTTCCATCCTTATTTGGCACCAAAACAATAGGTGACCTGCATGGAGAAGTACTTGGTATGATGATCCCTTTATTCCAACAACTCTTGAATTTTATTTTTAATTTCTGCACTTTCCATCACTGACATCATGTACATGCCAATGTTAGGAAGAGGACAATCTTGCTGCAATTGTATTTCATGTTGGATTCCCCTCTTGGGTGGAAATCCTTTTGGCTCCTGAAACATCTCATCATATTGGTTAACAACCTCAACCTAATCATATTTTAATCTTGAATCACAACCTTGAAAAGCTTCATTTTCAACATCATTATTTTGCTTGACCATTAGAAGCACAAAATTCTTGCTAGAGTTAATGAGTCTCCTCATTTGCCTAACATTCACAAGTGAAAGATTTAGTTTCTATCGGTGTGCTCTTAAAATGTACTCTATCCCACCTTTGAGAAAATGATACTTTTTTTAATGGAGATCGAAAAAAGCTTTTCTATCATACAAATATGGGCTTCCCAACACAATTGCAGAAATATCAAGTGGTACTACATCGAGTTCAACTTCATCAAGAAATTTTGCTGTAACTGCAAATTTAAAAATGAATTTCCTCATAACTTGTAAGTTTTCATTCTTTCATATCCAACCTAAAAAATAAGGTCTTGGATGAGGAATGGTCTCTAATTTTAGTTTCTTGAATAAGTCTTCGGAAATCAAATTTTCTTGTGAACCACTATAAAAAAGTGTATCAATTTAGTGTGCTTTGAAGTAAACTGAATATGGAAAAGTTCAATTCTAGTTTTCTCATCTTAAGTATCATTAGGACAACTTGAAGAGCTAGTGCTTTCTATGTCCTTACCTTTCATTCCCATTGTTGTGATCTTTGTTTCATCTCCCAAATCAGAGCCTAAGTCATTTTGTGTAGTTGCAGTTATACTATACTTCCCTTTGTTGTTAAACCTCTTTGGTTTCATCTCAGTATGAAGCTTCCAACAATGAGCTTCATCATGACCCTCTTTGGAACAATTTTTGCATGTTAGTTTTTCTCCTTCCTTTTTGACGGATGTGTTCTTCTTTCCCTTCCCTTCGAAATTTTTCTTACCCTTGTATCCACTTGTGAATGGTTTCATGCTACCCTCTTGTGGAATGTTTTTCCCTCTTGCTTCAAGATGAGTTTCCTAGACACAAACATCATCTAAACTTCTTGAATTAAACATAAGGATAGTATGTTGTAAATAATTGTGTAAACCCCAAATATATTTCAACAAAATGTCTTGTAAATTTAAATCTACAACTAATATAAAGCATCTTCTCCTAAATTCCTTAGTGTAGCTTTGCACACTTTGACCCTTTAGTTATCTAAAATTATGCCAATCCATAATAGCCTTTTGCATATAAGCTAATGGATAAAATTGTATTCTAATTGCAGCAATAAAATCTATCCAAGAGGTGGAGATCTTACCATACTTTTCCATATCCTCTTATTTTTTGGCTTCCCGCCAAATCAAAGCAGCATTTTCCAACCTCAGTGAAGCCAACTGAATCTTTTTTTCATCATATTTGATGTTTTCATGTTGACAAACCCAATTGTCAAGTCTTCCATCATTCACTTCACCATTATACATAGATAGTTCGAATTTGATATCGAGTTTTAATAAGGGAGTTTTACCATGCACCCTTGGGGTGTGTGGAGGTGTTTGAGTAACAGTGGTTGTGGAAGAGGAAGAAGATGGGGGTGAGGATGGAGGTAAAGATGATGGTGGAGAAGAGGGTGGTTTTTCACCATTTCCGTTTGAAGTCTTGTCATCATCTCGTCCTTTTCCTCCAGAATAACCATCTCCTTTTAAAGGCTTGGAACTTCCACCCTACAATCTTGAAGTCCTCTCTTCATAGAGAACCTTGACCATTTCAGTCATGTCAAAGAAATATTTTCTGAAAGTATTTTCATCATCTGACATGTTATCAGTTCCTCTTTCATGAGACATTCTTGTTAAAGCTTCAACTACAATTTGAGGAAGGATTTATGGTGGAGCTTGAGGCAACCTTCCTCTCCTTATCCTTGACCTAACTTGAGGAATTGAAACCAAAAGCTTTCCTTCTCCTCTCTTGAGCTTCAACCTTGTGTTATAGCATCATTTTTCAGCCTCAGGTGATTCATGATTTCCTTTATGGCTTTGGGCACCCATTCCTACAGACTTGAACAAATTCATTAAAAAGCAGTGTTAAAATTCCCATACGTGGGTATGCCCAGACTTTTTCGCGTGTATACGCGTGTCCACATGTACTTTTCCACGTATGCCATTAAAACCATTAAAAAATATATAAAAATCCCTATTTTCGAGCTGGGTTGATGGTTACTCCAGTAGTTCAACCACCCCAGCACGTGGCCAACTGTTTCCAACTGATTGAAACTACTTTGAGGGAGTATAAAAGCCCCTCATGTGCATAGCCTAAGGGAGAGAGAAATTTTATAGATATTATACTCTGTTGGAATCCCTCATTCAAGTCTGATTCCCCGTGCCTCCTGCACTTTCCCAGATTTATACAGGAAACCCTTGTTTCCTGGAGATGTTCATCCATTTATATGCCATCTCGAGTGCACAAGTCTTGAAATTATCTTAGCGAGGCAAGGGCGGGACGGATCCGGACGACGGTCTGCTCGAAGATCGTGGAAGGATTCAGGTGATCTCTCCACTCTTTACTTCTGTACATGCTGTTTGTAATAATGAAGAACCATCTTGTTCCTGAACTTCTGTGTTAGTATCTATTTATATATGTGAAAAGATTGATTATTAAGCAGTTATTATCGTTTATATCATATTTCACATGGATTACACTAAAGTTTAGGAGAAATATATGCTGTACAACTAGGTTTCCGTGCATGTTCTTTCTTGTTTTCCAGGTTGAAGGAGGAAGAAAGGTTGCTGGGGGTTTGGACCCCGCGGGATCTACATCGAACGTAGGACTACGGGTGAGTTCTTCTATCGTTGTTATCTAGTTTTTAGCATTTAAGTATGGTTGTGTGTGAGTCCTTCTGAATGGCATGCCCTACTCTGTGGAGGTTTTGACCCAACAAACCTCTAGGGTGATTTTCCCCAAAACAGAACTGGCGACTCCACTGGGGACCGCATTTTTGTGATTCCCCTGTTGGGTGGTTTCAGCTGTTTGATAGGTTTCCAACAATTTTAACTTTTATTTCCAGTCCAGTTAACTCTTTCTCAGTCAGACTGAAGTCCTGGTTCCTTATCCAGGCTTGATCTTTTTTATTTTTCATTATTTACCTTTGCATACGCAGGTTTTTCTGTACACAGACTCGTATACACGCAGTTTTTGTTAAAGGGAGTCGCGTATACGCGGGTTTCCTTTAGCACAGTCGCGTATGCACGCTTATTTCCAAATTGTCAAGTAGCGTATGCCTGGGTGAATTTTGAAATTTTGGATTTCTTGGCTTTTTAGTCCTGTCTGCCTATGGAAACCTGTTCCTGCAGTGTCTTTGTATCCTATGGATTGTGTAGAAAGTGGTCTTTGGTCTTTTCTCTCTCTTGTTTGGTTGAAAACTAGCTTATCTGGCAAATCTTGTTTCTTGTGCTTGCATTTCTGGTTCGAGTACCAAGGTCTCTTCCTGGGGATTCTTGGTTGTTCTGCTTTATCAGAACAGAGAGCCTCTGCTCATTTACTCTTTCCTACCTTTGTGTCTTGCTTTGCACTTCGATTTTTTCCCATTTCTTGGTTGGTTTTCTTGAGTTCAGTTGACTAGGTCTTGTTGCAATTTTTGAAGAGTATTTCTTGGTTCTTTGAAGTTTTTGTTTGCTGCAAGGTTGTACTACTTTTCTAGGCTGAGTTGCTAGGTTTCTTGTCTTCTTTTGCTCATATAAATCTTGCTACTAGCTAGCCCTATAAGATTTGGAGCATTTTTGAAGTTTTTGCTTAAAATTTAGAGTTGTTTGGCTTGGGATTTGATAGTTTTTCTTGGACTTTTCGAACTCTTCTTTTTATAAAATTCAAAAGCTCAAAAAACGTTTTGTTTTCTGATTTGCTTTTGTTTTGCATTTTTGTTTGCGTTTCGTTGCATCTTTTGAAGCTTTGTTGAGGTTTCTTGCCTTTGGTTTTCGACTTGATTTTGGAAAGGAATTGTCATTGGTTTCTTCCTCTTGTTTCAAGCGTTTTTGGTGTCATTATATTAAGAGTTTCTGATTTTGGGAACTAGCTTTCTGGACAACCAAAAAGAGATAAAACTGAAGGATCTTTGGGAAATTTCTCTCTGCTTTAGTAGATTTTGCATCTTAGAATTTGCATGCTCTTAGTGATTTGCATTAGGTGCACTTAAGCATTTAGTCATTTTCATAGTTTTTGTGAGTGTGAAGTTTGTTATCTGAAAAGAAAACAAAATTTTTTAGTCTCGTAGAACCTGTGTAGAAGTTGCTTTTCATCGAAAGACAATTACTGCATTTGCATGTAGTTTGGTTTTTATTAATTTCTTTTCTGCGTCAAAACACCACAAGTTTCATTTCCGTATCCCTTTGACTTAACATAACAGCCAATTAAAATAAGTGATATAATTTAAAAGCAACTAGCAAGTTTTTATTAAGTGTCATACACCAACTAGCTAGGTTGTAGGGCCTTGGATTAGGTGAGTGGAGAGTTAACTCTCCAAGGCCGCTCAAAAAAAACATAGAAGTTGATTAATTGAGTGAAATCCAACTCCGTTAGGTGGACCGGGAAAGCTCTCCTCCAGAGAGTCAAGCGCGAGGGGAAGTGAAGGATGAGAAGAGAGATACCCCCTCTCTGATTTGCTGAATCTGACCTCAAGACCGTTCCGCCCGGCTTCTGACACGGATTGGTGCCCATAGTTGCCACTCCTAGGTTCCACATAGGTGACTGAAGGGGGGAATACGCGTGGTACCTGAGGCAGACGTCGTATCACTTTCAGCAGTACTTCTAGGGGGTGCCCTTGCGAAGCTTGGGTACTTGTGCCGGAAAAGGCTGTCGTTAGGAGGTCGACGTAACTTTTTTTGTTACCTTCGCTAGTAGGCCTGGGCCGTAATTATCCCAGAATACTTTCAGGAGGTCCTATATTTCGCTTTCTTGTATTTTGGTGTCCGGTCCTAATCACCCGGAGCGTAAATACCTGAAGGTTGTTTGCTTGATTGTATCTCAGGGATTATTTTTTGTAGTGAGTGCTCTTTGATCCTAGCTTTCTTAGCTTTATACTTTTTGAGTCTAATTAAAATTTGTTAAAGTGGCTGATCAAGTGCCTCGTCGATCGAGGAGAATCTGGGGGTTATCTCCCGCGAGTTCAGAGCCTTCTTCAAGAAGGCGTAGGAGTGATTTAGCAAGTGGGTACCACCCTGTGGCATCTGATGCAGTGGAGAGAGATCCTCCACAAGGGTCTGAAGGTTTCGTAGCTGAGGCTCTCTATTCTGATAAAGAAAAACAACCAAGAATCCCCAAGAAGAGACCTTGGTGCTCGAACCAGAAATGCAAGCACAAGAAACAAGATTTGCCAGATAAGCTAGTTTTCAACCAAACAAGAGAGAGAAAAGACCAAAGACCACTTTATACACAATCCAGAGGATACAAAGACACTACAGGAATAGGTCTCCACAGGTAGACAGGACTAAAAAGCCAAGAAATCCAAAATTTCAAAATTCACCCAGGCATACGCTACTTGACAGTTTGGAAACAAGCGTGCATACGTGACTGTGCTAAAGGAACCCCGCATATACGCGACTCCCTTTAACAAAAAATGCGTGTATACGCGTCTGTGTACAGACAAACCCACGTATGCAAAGGTAAATAATGAAAAATAAAAAAGATCAAGCCTGGATAAGGAACCAGGACTTCAGTCTGACTGAGAAAGAGTTAACTGGACTGGAAATAAAAGTTAAAACTGTTGGAAACCTATCAAACAGCTGAAACCACCCAACAGGGGAATCACAAAAATGCATTCCCCAAATGTGAGTCACTCGCTCTGTGTGCTCCCTGACTCATTATTCGCCCGGCCTTCCTGCCTTGTCGCATCTCGTTCGATCACATCGATGTTTTGTCCTCTCGTCGGCCGGTTTGAGAAGGAGCCATTGACTTCTGCTAGCTGTTTGTCTCTTATCGACTACGACACATTGCTCTGAGAGCAAACCTAGAGCTGCACCCTGGCCCTATTTCCATCATTGATAGGTGACCTTGTGCTCAGCATTTGATCATCATTATGGGTCTTTAACTGAGTGGTTTCCCCTGTGTTCGACGTCAGCACACATTATCACACTTGGGATTCGTGCAGTACCTTGATTTCCATTTGACCCTATCGGTGGATTTCTCGCCTCTGTGTCAGCTTTCATTATTGGTTGGTTCATAGGGTTTCTTCCGTGCGCTAGCTTCATCTTGTGCATGTTGGAAACGTACTTCGGTTTTGGTTCCATCTCTACTTCGTCCGATTCCTTCCAAATCTTGGCCTGCGGGTTACACTCGCGCTGGACTAATGTGGGATGCCTTAATGCCTTCCTTCCAGCAGATCTTTTCCCATCGACTCCGACTCATTGCTCTGGGAATAAGGTCTAGAGTCTTTTTGTCAGTACCTTAGGGTTTGCAGTCATCAGTGGTAGACTCTTCGCTATCGACAGTGGGGATTCATTATTGCCTCCTGATTGGTAGATTCTTTCAAGTGTTCGACTTCAACTCATTCATTCGCACTTGTTAGATTGTACTGGGGCACCTTGACACTCATTTTCATTATTGGTGGGTTGTCTCACATTGGTTAACGGTATACATCATTGACCGGTAATCCAACGATTTCTCACATGGTTGACTTCAGCTCATTTATTCCCATTGTGTAGAATTGTGCCATAGTGATCGGTGAAGACCTCGGGTTGCATCAGCATTTCTCGGTTCACTTTTGACAGTCCATTCAGTTTCTGCCAATGATGTCGTTCACCCTTATATGTTGCAGTGTCAGTATAGCAGCATCCTATATGTTGGCTCCCGAGTTGCGTGATTGTACCGTTTATTCCACCTCTTATGATTTGGTACTTGGAGATTCAGTTACTTATATGATCAGACATCCAGTTTCAGCATCATTGATCAGCTTTCTATATGTGATACTTGGACATTGATTCAGACTTGTACTTCCGGGCCATGCTCAGATGATTCATTGTGTACTTTCAGTTTAGCTATACTTGTATACATTTTGGATCTATTTTGTACTTTCCATATGATGTATTTTTGACTGAGCATGGGTATGCCCGCCTCAGCATGAGTTGACTCTATGTTTTCTTTCATTGGTTTTTGGCAGGCTGAAATCTGGTGAAGTCCTCTCTTGTCCTTGCGAAGTTCTTTCTATGTGCATAATACATTTCGGCCATCATGTACCCCTTCTGACCTCATATATTAGGGGGCATCTATTATAGCATCATTTTTCACCCTCAGGTGATTCATGATTGTCTTTATGGCTTTGGGCACCCATTCCTATAGACTTGAACAAATTCATTAAAAAACAGTGTTAAAATTCCCATATGCAGGTATGCCCAGACTTTTCTGCGTGTATACGCACGTCCACATGTACTTTTCCGCGTATGCCATTAAAACCATTAAAAATATATATAAAAATCCCTATTTTCAGGCTGGGTTGATGGTTACTCCAGTAGTTCAACCACCCCAACACGTGGCCAACTGTTTCCAACTGATTGAAACTACTTTGAGGGAGTATAAAAGCCCCTCATGTGCATCGCCTAAGGGAGAGAGAAATTTTATAGATATTATACTCTGTTGGAATCCATAATTCAAGTCTGATTCCCTGTGCCTCCTGCACTTTCCTAGATTTATATAGGAAACCCTTGTTTCCTGGAGATTTTCATCCATTTATATGCCATCTTGAGTGCACAAGTCTTGAAAGTATCTTAGCGAGGCAAGGGCGGGATGGATCCGGACGACGGTCTGCTCGAAGATCGTGGAAGGATTCAGGTGATCTCTCCACTCTTTACTTCTGTACATGTTGTTCGTAATAATGAAGAACCATCTTGTTCCTGAACTTCTGTGTTAGTATCTATTTGTATACATGAAAATATTGATTATTAAGCAGTTATTATCGTTTATATCATATTTCACATGGATTACACTAATGTTTAGGAGAAATATATTTTGTACAACTAGGTTTCTGTGCATGTTCTTTCTTGTTTTCCAGGTTGAAGGAGGAAGAAAGGTTGCTGGGGGTTTGGACCCCGCGAGATCTACATCGAACGTAGGAATACGGGTGAGTTCTGCTATCGTTGTTATCTAGTTTTTAGCATTTAAGTATGGTTGTGTTTGAGTCCTTCTGTATGGCATGCCCTGCTCTGTGGAGGTTTTGACCCAACAAACCTCTAGGGTGATTTTCCTGAAACACCTTGTAAGCATCACATACACTTGCAAACAATTATATCCTCATAGCAGTAAATAAAACCTAAGTTGTGATACGAAACATGATCTGTATGAGATCTTAATAAAATTTTGCTTGAGGGTTTGCAAATGACAAGTGTTTAAAATGATTTTTTTAGATCTTTTAAGTTAATTTCTAAACACATAAAGCATGTACATAAACTCTGAAATATACAAAAACAATATAAAAATGCATCATAATAATAACCACAAAACAACAGATGATAAAGGAGTTCACCCCTCCTGGGCTACGTCTCCTTAGTCCAGCTTCCAATGGCTTGGCCCTCTTTCATTATGCTAAAAATGGTGATTGCATCCATTTACATTGCTCAAATGGCTTCAAAATCTTTTCCATCAGCTTCATTATACCCAAAAATGCCTCTCTAGCCTCTTTCTGATCTGAAATTTGTCAAAACCTGAAGAATTTATGAGCCTCCCTAGTTTTCATGCTAACAACTTCACAATTTCCCCAAAATTCAGAGCGGTTCTACAATTTTTCCCTTAATTCGGCTAATTGGGTGAAAATTTCCCAGAATTCCAGGTGAAATTGTCTGAACCGTAATTTTCCCTATGACACCTTAACCTGAAAAATCAAACATAATGTATTGGTGCATTTAACAATTTTTTTAATATAAAATATCGTGCGGTCCTACTAATCGTTGGCAGTTAGAGGCCGTAGCGGTCACATTGGAGGTTAGATGAGGCGATTAAGCTATTGGATTTCCCAACTGGCAGTCTGATGAACTAATGACGGTTAATTGTGTTGGGAAAAATACTGAGAGGGGGGGGTGAATCAGTATTTAGGGAAAACTGAAAATTTTTTACTTTTCCATTCACTAAAACCCATACGCTACTTCGCTGAAGCCAACTAGCGTATACACGCGTATATCCTTCATAAAACTCGCGTATACACAGAGATCCAATTATGCCATTAATTATTCACTTATATCATTCCATCATTCATTCATTAGATGTTCAGTAAAAAATAAACATGTGCAATAAGAATAGAATAAATCATCACACATAAGCATCACACATGAACACCAATATTTTTAGGTGGAAACCCAAGTCGGGAGAAAACCACCGCTGCCATTGTCTCAACCTTCAATATTTTATTATAAAGAAAACATCTTACAACAATGTACTGGCGCAGACTCATACCAGTACGCAGGCACCCACCTGCGCTCGTTTTCCAGCCTCTCCTGGAAGGGAGCTACAACCCCCTGCTCTCGTTTACCAGCCTCTCCTGGAAGGGAGCTACGACCCCCTGCTCTCGTTTACCAGCCTCACCTGGAAGGGAGCTACAACCCCCTGACTGAAGGCTACAACCCTCAGCACCACCATGGACCACGTTTCATCAATTTTCACACTGGATCAAAAAGCTTCCTTTAGAACACAACTTGCAGGCCACTTTTCATCATATTTTCATACTGGACCCACTCCACACATTTAAGCTCAAACTTAACAATTCAGACAACACAGATCAGAAGAATTTATCCTCAATAGATAGCAGTAACACAACAGAACAGATCAGACATTTTATACTTCAGACTTCAGCAAACCCTAGCTTTTCATACACGCTTTCCTTTCACTGATATCGCATATATGCGCGCTTCCATTCACATAAACCCGCGTATACATCTGCACAAACTTCAGAAATAACTTCACAACACATACGCACTTTCTCTTTATCCAATCGACGTATATACGGGCTCCCGCTGTTCCAAACCAGCGTATAGATCTTCAGACATTATAGAGCAGCATTCTTCTTCAGATTAGATATTCAATTCAGATTTAACCCTTCACGTTAGACAGATGTTCGCCTCATTTCAGATCTAGACATTTCATAAACAGATCTAGAAGATACAAATACATTTCAGATCTAGATAGCCTTCTTCATCATTTCTTCATAGTTGCATCATAGATTCAGATCTATCATTAAACTGTTACTCATTCCATACAGATATACTTCAGAGAGAAGTATTCATTCAAACCCAGACATCTTGCACACTTTGCACAATGATCTTCTTCTCCTTATATAGATTAGCCTTTTTCAATACCATGAGTCAAAACCACTCAACCTCCGATGGTATTCCTGGACGGGATCAATTAGATAATCCAGCGCTCAATACAATGGGCCAATACCATGGTAATGCCCCTTGGTATCATAATTTTAGAGTGAAAAATGGCATACGCGACTTGGAGCATTCGCTTCCGCGTGTATACGCAACTTCGCCTCATAAAAACTGCATATATGCTAACCCTGAATGTATACGCGGGTTCCCTTCACAAAAGTAGCGTATACATTGTATGTATACACGGGTTGCCTTCACAAAAGTAGCGTATACATTGTGACATATTATATTTATCATTTTTCTGGTACTTACTGGAATTCTTTTCTCTGTCACATCTGAACTGATCTATAGATACATCATTCTTACATCTTTGACACATAGGTTGCTTATCATAGGCAACTCATCAAGTAGGCTTCCATCAAGAACATCTTCATCAAGTAGGTTGCCATCAAGGACAACACATTGCATCATATAGCCAACAATCTCATTTCACCAAGTTGCCATCAACTTTATCAAGTGGGTTGCCATCAAGGACAACACTCTGCATCATATTGCCAAAAATCTCCCCCTTTGGACTTGATGGCAACCACGATGGTGTTTGATCACCACAGGAGATAGATACATTAAGCATCATGATATTCTTCCCTTATTCAAACACCATGTCACTCTCCCCCTTTGACATCAAGGGCAAAGGGCGGATCAAAACCAAGACAAGGTTTTGCTTCCCTTGCAGATCTGATGTGTATTGAAGTTACCATGCTCCCCTTGAGTTCACGCTATATTTTAAATGAAGTACATGACTCTATGACTTTTCCTATCACCAAGGACTCATACATACATCAAAGATCCAACCAAGTGGATTTACATATGAAACTCAAATACCCAACCAAGTGGGTTTACACATTTTGACTCAACTACCCAACCAAGTGGGTTTACAAATTTGACAAGTCCTTACATGACTGAATATTACAATTTTACATCATAGGTCTCATCATGACCTTTTCATAAAAATAAAAATATGACTTTTTATGATCAATACCAGAAAGACCTCAAGAGGGAGATCATGTTTCAGAACCATCATATGCCAACAATGCATTATACTCAGCAAGACTAATGCTCCCCCTGAAAAAGTGCATCCAAGCATCCTTTCCATATGACCAAGGCTCCTCCTTAGCATGTGCAACTTGAATACCTTCAACAACAAGTCATCAGCAACAATCTCTGCATGATCTGTCCTTATCTCTGAATCATAAAGCTTCCATCTCATCCATGTGTGAAAACAAAGGATACTCTTCAAAAATCAATCAGGGCTCATCCATAATCTCACCATAAGAAACCATGTAACATGTCAGCATCATTTAGAACTGAGAAATAAGCAAATACAGTGCCAATAATACAGTCATTAATACTCAGACTGATGCTCCCCCTGAACCTGTACTCCAGATCTTCAGCTATCATACAAATTTCCTTATCATAAATGCATACGCGTCTGTGTCTGCTGGAACTCGCGTGTATACGCGGCTTTATTTTACCGAACCCGCATATGGAAAGTGAAATATTGAAAACTTCACATTCTTTTATCTCCCCCTGAACTTGTACCACCTGTACCTGTCTTCTTCACATCAGATGCACTGTTAGAAATAAAAACAACCAGAATAACCAAATCAACCATGAGAATCATCATACATCGCTCCCCCTGTGACGATACATTACTAATCCCTATAATGTATCTCGCATCAATCCTGCAGTCATTAAGAGAAGTAAGCTTTTAGAAGCGGATGACTGTAGTAGGGTCAATATTCCCTACGTTTCTGACCGGTCCGCCTTCTTTTTCCAGCTTTGCTTGAACTTTCGAAATGTGTGCCAGAAATCATCCAATTTCTCAGATCTGTTCATCCTGCATTCTTTTTCAACATGTCCATACTTGTTACAAGCATAACATCTTATGTGACCAGAGAAGTAAGCATAGGAATCATAATGAGTTTTTCTATTCTTCATTCTATTGCAATCAGCTGCTTTATGATCATACTTGCTGCATGAAAAACAATATCCATTGAAGAAACCAGGGTACCTTTCTGTGTAGAATATGTTCTTTTGTGACTGAATCAAACTTCTTCTGCAATTGGCTGCAATATGCCCATAATTATGACATCTAAAGCATTCAACATTATTGATGCTTCTATAGTTAGGAGGGAAAGATTTCTTTTGAGAGTTCATGATTGTCGGTTGACCTTTTGCTTCTTTCAACACTTCAGATTTTGTATTGACATCCTTTGAATCTTTAGCACTTTCTTGTGAACTAGATTCACCTTTAACAGTTTCGTGAAAACCAAGACCAAGTTTGATAGAAGGAGACCTTTGACTACTAAGAATATTGTCCAGAATCTTAGTACTATCTTGAAACCTCAAGAGTTTATCTTTTTCTTCTAATTTACCTTTGAGAATATTTACCTCAACCTCAAACATTTGGCATTGTTTCTTCATACTTTCTTCAACCCTTTTTCCTTCTTCTACTTGATCCCTTAGTGTTAAAATATCTTCCTTCAACCCATTTTCTTGTTCTTCAAATATGTGCAGGAGTTCTTCATTCTTCTTATTTGATTTTTCTGGATCTTCTTTGAGGGAGATGATCTTTGCTTCAAGCTCTTCATTCTTCTTATTTGATGTTTCGAGATCTTCTTTCAGAGAGATGATTTCTGCTTCAAGTCTTTCACTTTGATTGGTTGCATAAACATACAACTTTTGATACTTGTCTATCTGTCCATTCAGTATTTCTTTCTGCTCATTCATTCTAGAGATCATATCTTTGAGGATAGATTCTCTCTTATGAAATTGATTCCAATCATTGCTTTCATCATTGATCTTGAGATTTGCTTCTAGACTTATACTGTTACTTTCACTATCTTCACCATTGCATGCACAAGAAAGTGAATCACAAGAACAAAAATCAGTACCTGTTTTATCTTCTTCATCTTTTGCCATACATGTCTTCTGAGATGTCTCCTTTTGAGTAGCCTTCTTATTTTGCTTCTTTGCCATGAGCACTAGCAGATCTTTGTCAGAATCTTCTTCTTTCTCATCAGATACTTCATTTGTATAGTAACTATTTCTCCTTTCAAATTGTTTCACTTTACCATGATTATCTTCATAAGGACATTTAGTAGCATAATGACCAACTCTTCCACAAGCAAAACACTTGAAGGGAAGCTTACCTTTGAATCTTCCAGTTCCTAGTTGGAGTTTTCTCACAAAATTTGCTTCTTCTTCTTCTGATATATAATTTGATTCCTTGACATCTTCCTTTTCTTTTCCTTTTGCACACGCCTTAAAAGCAGCTTCTTTGATTTGAGAGGGACCTCCTTGTCTCATTTCATAAGCAGTTAGAACACCATGAAGTTGAACAATAGTAAGAGTTTGCAGATCTTGCCTTTCTTCAATAGCTGATACTTTTGACTCAAATTTTGAAGTCAAAGATCTTAAGACTTTTTCCACCAGAGTAGTATCGGTTATGGTTTCACCCAAACTTCTCATACGATTTACAATATCATCTAGACGTAAAAGGAAACTGGCAATACTCTCATCACTATGCATCCTTAAATTTTCATATTCAATTCTGAGAGTTTGGAGTTTTGCACTTTTTACCTTTGTATCTCCTTCATAGCTCAGAATGATTTTGTCCCATATTTCTTTTGCTGAATTTAGCTGCATCACTTTAGCAAATTCTGGTTCATACATGCTTCCTAATAAGACATTCACTGCTTTGGCATTGATTTCATACTTCTTCCTTTCAGCCGCATCAGTAGGAATACTTGCCGGATATTGATAGCCTTCTTCCACGATTGCCCATACTTCTGCACCAAGACTTTGCAGATATTCTTTTTTTCGTACCTTCCAGAATATCAGATTGCTTCCATTGAATAGAGGTGGCTTTATAGACATTACTCCTTCATGAATTCCCATTGCGATGAATCTCCTTCAAGCGATCAAGCTTCTGCAGAAGGACCTGTTCTGATACCAATTGTTGGGAAAAATACTAACAGGGGGGGGTGAATCAATATTTAGGGCAAACTGAAAACTTTTTACTTTTCCATTCACTAAAACCCATACGCTACTTCGCTGAAGCCAACTAGCGTATACATGCGTATATCCTTCATAAAAATTGCGTATACACAGAAATCCAATTATGCCATTAATTCTTCACTTATATCATTCCATCATTCATTCATTAGATGTTCAGTAAACAATAAACATGTGCAGTAAGAACAGAATAAATCATCACACATAAGCATCACACATGAACACCAAGATTTTTAGGTGGAAACCCAAGTCGGGAGAAAACCACCGCTGCCGTTGTCTCAGCCTTCAATATTTTATTATAAAGAAAAAATCTTACAACAATGTACTGGCGCAGACTCATACCAGTACGCAGGCACCCACCTGCGCTCGTTTTCCAGCTTCTCCTGGAAGGGAGCTACGACCCCCTGCTCTCATTTACCAGCCTCTCCTGGAAGGGAGCTACGACCCCCCTACTCTCATTTACCAAATTTTACCCGAAGGCGCCATAACCCCGATCAAGGCTACAACCCTACACCACCATGGACCACGTTTCATCAATTTTCACACCGGATCCAACAACTTCAATAGAGCACAACTCGGCAGTCACGTTTCATCAGTTTTCACACTAGACCCATTCCACACATTTAAGCTCAAACTTAACAATTCAGACAACCTAGATCAGAAGAATTTATCATCATCATATAGCAGTAACACAGCAGAACAGATCAGACATTTTATACTTCAGACTTCAGCAAACCCTAGCTTTTCATACGCGCTTTCCTTTCACTAATATCGCGTATATACGCGCTTCCATTCACATAAACCCACGTATACATCTGCACAAACTTCAGAACTAACTTCACAACACATACACGCTTTCTCTTTATCAAATCCATGTATATACGCACTTCTGCTGTTCCAAACCAGCGTATAGATCTTCAGACATTATAGAGCAGCATTAACCCTTCACGTTAGACAGATGTTCGCCTCATTTCAGATCTAAACATTTCATAAACAGATCTAGAAGATACATTTCAGATCTAGATAGACTTCTTCATCATTTCTTCATAGTTGCATCATAGATTCAGATCTATCATTAAACTGTTACTCATTCCATACAGATATACTTCAGAGAGAATTATTCATTCAAACCCAGACATCTTGCGCCCTTTTCACAATGATCTTCTTCTCGTTATATAGATTAGCCTTTTTCAATACCATGAGTCAAAACCACTCAACCTCCGATGGTATTCCTGGACGGGATCAATTAGATAATATAGCGCTCAATACAATGGGCTAATACCATGGTAATGCCCCTTGGTATCATAATTTTAGAGCGCAAAAGGGCATACACTACTTGGAGCGTTCGTTTCCATGTGTATACGCAACTTCGCCTCATAAAAATTGCGTATATGCTAACCCTGAATGTATACGTAGGTTCCCTTCACAAAAGTAGCGTATACATTGTATGTATACGCGGGTTGCCTTCACAAAAGTAACGTATACATTCTGACATATTATATTTATCATTTTTCTGGTACTTACTGGAATTCTTTTCTCTATCACATCTGAACTGATCTGTAGATACATCATTCTTACATCTTTGACACATAGGTTGCTTATCATAGGCAACTCATCAAGCCGGCTTCCGTCAAGAACATATTCATCAAGTAGGTTGCCATCAAGGACAACACATTGCATCATATAGCCAACAATCTCATTTCACCAAGTTGCCATCAACTTTATCAAGTGGGTTGCCATCAAGGACAACACTCTGCATCATATTGCCAACAAATTGATGGTTAAACATGGACTATTTGGTGACGGTTTTGGGTGGGCGGCTAGATTCGTGCCCCAGGCCTCAAGCAAAGGTCATATTGTGACATAATAGGGGGGCTTGGGGCATGTGGTTGGCCACCAAAATTCGCCATGATAGAACAAATCAGCAGAGGACAAGTGCCGAGCTAAATATTGGCCCACTGCACAATCACCCTTTGACTAGTCAACCATGCCCAGTCAGCTATACAGACTTCTGACTGGGCCACCTGCGTTTTTTTGCCAAAATTTACATGTTTGGGAAAACGAACAGAACGAATTTCTAGGAGCATGCAGTGTCAGTTTTCTACAAAATATGTTGGATTGGATTCAGAGTGACGAGATCTACACGGTCATTTAGGTTCCACGCTATTCCAAAAACTTTCATTTTTTAGCATAATTTTGAGCACCTGAGCAGTTGCAAACTTGAAATTTCCCTCAGGAAAAATTCCATACTTTTCGAATTTAAAATTTGATAGCAAGGGTGGAACAACCATTCTTCAGCACACCACTTGTTTTCTTGAATTTTTCACCTAATATGAAATTGAATTCTCACAGATTTTTCATCCTTACATTCAAAGTGTGTGTTAAACAATGGTGTTACACATTGTCAACCTATTCTATTCACTCTTTCAAACATCTTGTCAAGGAGATTCATTATGCCTTTGACAAGTATGAATATGAAACTATTTATAAGAAAACCATTTGTCTCATAAAACAACCCGATGAATCCCTTGAATATTTTCACGATCGTTTCATTCCATTTTGTTATGAATTTTCTGAGGATGATATTGATTGGAATTTTATGAAAGAGAATTTTGAGTATCTTGTTCAAATTTCCTTGAATCCATCAGAATATGAAACTTTTGAAAGTCTTGCAACATTTACCGACCATGGATCTCTCTAATCTCTAAAATAAGAAGTTTTTGTTTCGGGTGACTCTTCGTCTTCGTCTCATCAAACAACCCCATGCACAACTACAAGGAAAATACCTTCTAGAAGAGGTTATAATGAATTTTTTTAGTGTTATAAAATTGGAAAAATTGTTAGAAAAAACATCTGCTAAAATATTCATTTGTGATAGTGGATGTTTTAGAAAATATTATAATGGACCTTCATCACAACTGAAAAATTTTGGGTGGCCAAAGTTTTTTGTGCAACTTTTTTTTTGTGGTGCGCTTCATGGAAACACTAGCACTAGTGCGCTACATATGTAAACACATCAGGCTACATACATAAATAAAGAACTAAGGATTTAAATGCAAAGCAAATTGATGTGTAATATATATCGTGTTGGTGCTAATACATAAAAAAGGCCCAGGCAATTCTTGTAACGAACGACATCAAGACACGCAAAAAATAATTGCATTGTCGGTGCCTTTGTTTAAATGTGTAGCATTGATGCGTATTGTTCATATAAATGCACCGGTGTGATAGTTATATAAAAGGACCGGTGTTGTTAGTTTTTGTAATGCACCAGGGTTGGAAATAATATTTTGTAGGACTAGGTTGTTAAGGATATGAAATCACTAATGCCTTAATAATTACAATTCACCGGGGCATTAACTGCAAGTAATTTCGGTGCTTCAAGAAATAAACACCCTAGTGTTGTCGTTTTCCGAAAAGGCACCAATCATGCAAAAGGATGTCGTCATGGTGCTTTTATATAATATAACACACCAGTGCATTTTTATGTTATGTATGTACCGAATTTTTGTATGAGCTTTTGTCTTTTTTGGAAACCTCGATCCATTACATTGCAATTATTGTAATTTTTAAAATATGTTATCCATCGAAAATTTAACATTTATCTTATAACATTATTCATATAAATTAAAATTTGATTAGTGAAATTGTATATGATGTTTGGATTAATTTGTTATATTATCAAATTTCGCATCTATTCATTATAATATTTAATCATTCATATATTTAATTAGTGGTGTAACATTTCACAGTGACATTGGATAACCCAATAAAATAAATTAAAATGTATTTTATTATTATCAATAAGAGGCTCTTTGTCATACAAAATGGGATTGTTATTATTAACCCCTTATCTTTCAATTGAGATAGTATGTCCATTACATTAAATAAAATGTTTGATTTTCACACATAGTTATTTCAAAAAATACAACACGTTGCATTGATATCCAAATATATCATCATTCTTCACTGGAACCATTGTCAGTTCTCGAGCTACTTCCATGATTTGGGTTATTTGGAGGAATGTTTTAGTTAATCACATCGATTGTTTTCTTCTTCTTAATGTTGTTTCGTCTGCAAACATAAAAATAAATTTCAATGGGTGTATCTTCATTGGTAAGAATAATGAAACTTGAAATAAATAATATATATCAATGTAAATAGAATAGCAATGTACCACAGCAAGAAGTGACTCATAAACTGTGCACTTGATTTCAAAACCGAGTTTCATGCCTTATTGTAACAATTTTTTTTCTAGCATAGTTCCATACTTTGTTTCCTACATGTTTTAAACCCCATTATAAATCATAGATTTAATATAAGGGATGTTTTTGTTCTATTAATTATCAACTCAAAGATGTAAAAAAAAAATTACTTACAAATTTCACAGTTAATTTTTTATATGGAAACATATACTCACAAACCATACTTAACCCAATGTCAATCAATTATTTCGATGACTCCTCTTTGTATGTTAGCACCTCTTTGAATAAATTCAAGGATGGTTGTTGTAAAAAAACTTAAAACATACAAAAATTAAACCTTGAGTTTTTATAAGGAATATTAACAATTACTCACAAACTTCGAAATCAACATTTTTATTTCTTGTCGTCTTGTTTTAAGTGTTGAATGAGTTCCATTTTGTTTTTTTTTTTTTGCAATAAAATACTTGAAAAGTAATATTTAATGTTAAGTTATTATTTTATATGTACAAAGTTAATCATGATTACATACATTTGAAACATGTTGTTGTTGAGATGGCTCCTCCTGTGATGTTATTATGTTCATTTCTTTGACCATCTCCTTGTACATTTTTTTGGACATTCATACTAGCATGTTTCACATATAAGCTCATTTATCATTTTGGATTTTCATAATATTGAGAAAAAAAAATGAATAATAAACTATTTTTTGTATTGATATATGAAAACTAAATATAAAAAAATTGATATTAATAAATGAATGGTTTATAGTAATATATACATATAATTCTAGAAAATCATTTTAATTAAGAATATTACCTTTTGAATGATTTTTTTTTTTGTTGTATGTTTTTGTTATTGCAAGTCACACATGTATCATTCATCATTTCTCTTGAAATGTTTCTTGTAGTTTAGGTATAATTTGGTTCTTAGAATTATTGGATTGATTTTTATATTGTTAGTGGAAAGTATGTTTATACATTCATTCTACTAGATTTCTCATAATTTTGTAAAAAAAATCCCCCCTTTCATTAACCTCCAACACCAGTCCATATGAGATAAGGACCAATTCATCGTCATTCACATGTTCTATAATTTTTATTTTCTTAGAAAAACATTGATATTTTCCTTCTTTGTTGATCCCTATAGAGCATTAAACATATATGAATTAATATATTGTTTGAAACATGATATCTAATATTCTTAAGTATATTATTAATGAAAATTCAAAAAAACAAAAAAACTCATAATGAATAGTATTTTTTCATTCACCTGATTCATCCTTCTATATTTTTTCTATCAGGATTTTACGGTCTTTTGCACTTAGATTATAAATAATCTTATTGACTTTTTTTATTTTGTGGCTCTGCATGACACACACTAACCAACACATATTAGTTAAACTTACATATAGTTCAAACATATTAAGTTTGTGAAGATTTTACAAAGAACTTGTCTTCTCTTTTTTTTCGATGCATTATCATTGTGTCGATCAGTATTTTTGCTACTTGAGACCTTCTCATAATTTTTTTGTCAATATACAACATGTACTATTCAATACAAAATCCATTGAATATATTTTATAATTAAATGAAATAATTTTCAACCAAAAATAGCTTTGGTAACTAGTGCCTTCATGTTAGGTCCCCATATTACTAGTGCAATCCCTGATTGTTATTAGTGTAGCCCCCTTATTTTCATTGTTGTACCCCTGTAACCCCCATATTGTTATTATTGCTCCCTTACATTATTATTGTTAGGTCGGCTAGGATTATATTGTGACCCCATGGACTCCTATATATAGAAGGAGGTTCTATCATTTGTATCATCCAAGAATTGTTCATTTATGTAATGTATTGGAGGTTGCCCCCTTGAAGTGGCTGATTTCTAAGGTGTTGATCTCTATTTTTTTCTATTTTTGGAGCTAGTTTCATAACATTTGGTATCAGAGCTTTCGATTCTAGCATTTCGCTGCTCCAAACAGGTCATCGTGGAATTTTCAATATAATTTTTTTTCTACGAAGGTTCAGAAGCTGAAATTTTTACAGAGCGAAGCAGAAATCCTAAGGAATGTTGTATACAAAATTTAGATCTTGGTTCGCAATATTTTTGGAGATATGATCCATGGTAGTTAGGGTTTTTTCAGGCTTGCGAATTTCACCTAAACAGGTCATCGTGGAATTTTCGCTATAAATTATTTTCTACAAAGGTTCAGAAGCGTAAATTTTTACAGAGCGAAGTCAAAATCCAGAGGAACTTCCTGTTAAAAATCCAGATCTTGGTTTGCAATATTTTCAGAGATATGATCTATGGAATTTAGAGTGTTTTCAGGCTCCCGAATTTCATCCCAAAGAGGTGACCTTGGGAAAATCATCATAACTCTCTCTTGAGCATCGGATTGGAATTCTATAAAAATTTATCGCAAGTACACAGACTATAGTTTCCTGTGTAGAAATTTCAGAGTCGAAGGACGAAACAGTGAGAGGTGGCACGCCGTACAAGTGCGCTCTACTAAACCAGTCCATAATTAGGTCATTGTGTGAGATTAGGCATAACTTTGTCTTGGAATATCCAAATCAATTCAGACATATTGCATTTGAAAGAAGATTCAGAGGGCTATTGCAAGACCGAATTTCAGATATTGAAGATCCGCAATTACAGAGATAATTCACTTTCAATATTGAGCTCCTCAAAAGCAAGAAAAAGGTGTGTATTGTTTTTTCAAATTGCGTAAGTCTTGTTTGAAAAATCAGTTTTGAGTGATTCCAAGGGCATATTGAGCATAGATATCAGTATTGGGTTCTAAAATTCCCCCTAAAAGGAATTCAACACCCATTATTCCCTCAGAATAATCTACTATGACTCATGAAGATGAATAATTGCAACATGATCTATCAAAATTATAAGAGAAAGTGCACCAAATTTTGCACTCGCAAAGAGAAACAAAAAATGAAATGGAAGTTTTGAAGAAAGGTGTGGAAGAAAAGATGGATGGTTTGAAGAATAATATGGATGGTTTTAAGAAAGATGGTCATTGTGGGAGATTAGGCATAACTTTGCCTTGGAATATCCAAATCAGGTTATACCTGTTGCATTCGAAAGAAGATTTAGAGGGCTATTGCAGTACTGAATTTTAGATATTGAATATCCAAAATTACAAATATAATTAACTTTCATTATTGAGCTCCTAAAAATCAAGAAAAAGGTGTGTACTTTTTTTTCAAATTGCATAAGTCTCGTTTGAAAAATCAGTTTTAAGTGATTCCAAGGGCATATTGAGCATAGATATTAGTACTGGGTTCTAAAATTCCCCCTAAAAATAATTCAACACCCATTATTCCCTCAGAATAATCTACTATGACTCACGAATATGAAGAATTTCAACATGATCCATCAAAATTACAAGAGCAAGTGCACCAAATTTCGCACTCGCAAAGAGCAACAAAAAATGAAATGGAAGTTTTGAAGAAAGGCGTGGAAAAAAAGATGGATGGTTTGAAGAATAATATGGATGGTTTTAAGAAAGACGGTCATTGTGGGAGATTAGGCATAAATTTGTCTTGGAATATCCAAATCAGGTCAAAGCTATTGCATTCGAAAGAAGATTTAGAGGGCTATTGCAGGACCGAATTTCAGATATTGAAGATCCACAATTACAGAGATAATTCACTTCCAATATCGAGCTCCTCAAAAGAAAGAAAAAGGTGTGTATTTCTTTTTCAAATTGTGTATGTCTTGCTTGAAAATTAGTTTTAAGTGATTCCAAGGGCATATTGAGCATAGATATCAGTATTAGGTTCTAAAATCCCCCCTAAAAAGAATTCAACAACCATTAATCCCTTAGAATACTCTACTATGACTCATGAATATGAAGAATTGCAACATGATCTATCAAAATTACAAGAGCAAGTGCACCAAATTTCGAATTCGCAAAGAGAAACAAAAAATGAAATGGAAGTTTTGAAGAAAGGCATGGAAGAAAAGATGGATGGTTTGAAGAATAATATGGATGGTTTGAAGAAATAAGTGGAAGCTAAGATGAATGGCATGGAAGCTAAGATAGATGACATGGAAGAAAAAATTAAATGCAATATGGAAAACATGAAGAATGATCTAAAAGAAGACATGGAAGGTTTGACAAAGTTGATACAAGAAATGTTTCCTAATGGCGAAAATATAGTAGAGGAAACTCATAATAAAAACAAAATAAATGTTAATCGTGATTTCATAAACTCTAATGTTGGATGGAAGAACCACCATATTCCAAAGATGGATATGAGGAAGTTTGATGAAAAGGATCCCATAACATAGATACTACAGATGGAGAAATATTTTGATCTCAATAATGTGCAAAACACACAAAAAGTACGCATTGCAACTTTATATTTAGAAAAAAATACATTTGTATGGTATCGATGGCTTTGCTCCTGTAAAAAAATTGTCACTTGGTCAATTTTTACAGAGGAAATGATAGCACATTATGAGGATACAAAGAGCAAAACCTTCTTTAGCCAACTGATAAATCTCAAACAAAAGGGTTTAGTGGTGGAGCACATTGGGGACTTCCAAATATTGAATATAATGGTAATTGATATTCTAGAGGAACACATGATTGATGTCTTGATAGATACTTTAAAGAATAACATCCAATATGAAGTTAATGTTTGGGAACCTGATTTATTGGAGAAGGCATTCAGGTTGGCAAGAAAAATTGAATGTAAAATTATGGCAACAAGAAATCCTACCACTCACATCTATAAAGATGGAAGTGTTGCTACTCCTAGACTTCCACAACCTACAAGTTTGACACCACAACAATTGGAAGAAAAAAGAGAAAAATGGCTTTGCTACAGTTGTGATAGTAAATACACTAAAGATCATAAGTGTGCTGAGAAGAAATTATTTTACATAGATTATGAAGAGGAGGAATAAAATGAACAATAAACTTCAAAAGAAGAGGATATACACCAGGAACCAACCCTAGAAGAAGAAGAAATGAGTCCGACCATATTGTGTAATGCATTGGCAGGAATTACCACTCCTCGAACTCTCAAGATATCAGAACATATCAAGAAGAAAAAGCTAATAGTGTTGACTTATTCGGGTAGTACCCATAATTTTTTTCATTGTAAGGTAGCCAAGGAATTGAATTGTTTCCTATACCCAGCACCAGAATGTCAAGTGTTGGTTGCAAATGGAGGAACTATAAATTGCTCTGGAAAATGCCATAATATCAAGCTAACTGTTGAACCTTTGAATTACCCTCTCTTTGACAGTTTTTCTCACCTCTTTCCCTCACTTTCTCATAAGATTACAGACCCCAATCAATGATAAATGCTAGGTCTTGTCTTAAGAATGCATTAAAATGATTGCCATATTATATTTTCATGCTCTTTCTATTTGGATATATTTTTGCAATTTAGCTATAGAATGCAGCCTGTTCTGCAGCTAACTATGGATTCCATAGCTACTATCATGGTTTAGCAGGTTCCAGGTGTCAAATGAAGAATTGGGCCACATGGGTGTTTCTAGAATCATTCCTACATGGATTCTATCCTATTCACTCGGTCTAGGTCGACAGAAAAGTGAGCCTAAGATCATGGTCAAAGATGGAGCCAAAGTACGTTAGCTGAAATTAGTAGGACTCTTGATTTGCTCTTCGTAGAAAATCAACAAGTCCAACAGTCCTATTGTAATTATAATTCGAAGTACTTACCTGTAGTTAGTTTAACTCATAAAAAATTATGTAATTTTCCTTTAAATATTGGTTGCATAGAGCCGAGAACATAGTTCATAAATTAAGTGTTAAACTCAGGCTTTTTGTTGATACTCTGTATTCAGACTTCACTTTATTATAATACAAAGTTCTTGTTGCCAATGATTGCTTGATTACATCCTTAATCAGTTAGTAATTCAACGACATCAGTTGCAGAGGGCCCCTGCCCCTGCAGCTGAAGGAGGTTTTTCACTTATGCTTTGAGCTTAATTTCATTACTATGCTTTTCAGCAAATCTGTTTTCTAATTAGGTTTATGCTTCATTTTAGTTTTTGATCAATAGCATAGTGATAAATCACAACTATGCAGCCTTTCTCTTCTAAGATATTTCGAGAAGATAGATAACTCTGTTTTCTAATTGAATCAAGATTTAAGAATTAAGAACACACAATTGCCTAGTTTCCTTACTGTTTTGTCATTCATTTTCTCAGAATAAAATTGTCAATTAACTGTGTTAATGGATGTTTTCAAAAGCCATTTCAAGATGATAATGATCCTAAATTGAATGGTTAAATATCTAATCCATACAGTAATTGAATTTACTCACCACATTGTTATTTACTTTCTAGGAACTTAAGAACTAAGGTATAATTGATTTCTTACATGGCACTTCAAGAGGGTAATACTTCATATTAAATGTTGAAGGAAATCAAATATACATTAGTTGTTTATGCTTTTACATTTTTCCTTGAGATCCTCACTTAGTTGCATCACTGATATTCCTAAAGATCATTCAAGGAGATTGACTTAGTCATACTTCCTAAATTGGATGATTGAATGTTTAATGAATGCAATTAATGAGTTACCTTTCGCATGGCTTATTTGATTTTCTAGATCATCAAGTATAATTGGTTGCTTAACACCATTTCAAGAAGATCATACTTCATAATTGAATGTTGGAGTAACTAAAGATACATTAGATGTTTTTTTCCTCTGCTTACTGTTCTAGGACATTAGAAGTTAAAGTACAAAAAGTTGCTTAATACATTATTTCAAGAAGGCCATACTTCATAATTGAATGCTGGAGTAACCAAAAGTACATTAGTTGATTTCATTTTCTGTCTTTACTTTCAAGCACTGCAATTTCATTCTTAGATTTAAGACTTAAATCCATGGAATAGGACTGATAATAAGATCAACTAGATACTTTTTTTTCCAAATTAGGTTTTTAACTAGTCAATAGTTTTTGGTTCATTTTTATGAAAATTAGATTAATTTGGGACCACTTCCTTTTCTTCCTTCTTAAAAGTTTATTAGATTCATTAAATTCTTTCCATAGTGTTAGATTAACATTATTAGACATCAAGGAACAGAAAACCCCCAAAAACAACATAAAATACAAACAATGAAGTAAGAAAAAGGTTAGCTAAGTACATATACTATACCCACACTTCATCAGTATACAAACCCTGGTTGATAATTAATGCAAGAAATTTAGGACACTAAATTGACTAAACATTTTGGCGTCATTGTCAAGGAAGTGTAATTAGGTAACCTCATTTCTTACATCCAAAAACAATGATATGCGTAGAAAGAGACTCTAGGGGTAGATTCATAGCTAGAAGCGGGATTTTAATCCCTACAACACCACTCACTCCACCAAGACTAAGAAGTGATACACCTCCATCTCAAACCCATATTCCATATTTGACTAACCATAGACTTCCTGAAGTTCTAAGGTCAGAAATCCAATATGGAGGATCTCCTACTTCATCCACTGAGGCAGTCTTAGAGGAAGAATATCCCAAGTCTCCAACAGAAGGAGTAACCTTTTTCACGTCTACAGGGGGAACATATTCTAGGTGAAGAGTTAGAAATCCCTAGTGGAGAGGAAAAATAAGAACCTTTCTTCAAAATACCATTGATAGAGGAACCAGAGGAAGAGCAGTTAACCCTGCAGGTTGAATCTTATATCAGCTCTGAAGAATCTATAATGGCAGGAAGAGTAGAAGAAGGAGGAGAGGGAGAAGGAGAAATTTTTAATGGAGAAAATGTACTATTTGGAGGAGGTACAGGTAGAGGAGGAGATAGAGGAAGAGGTAGAGGAAATGCAGAAGGAGGTAGAAAAAATAGTGAAATTGAGAGTTCTTTTGGATTCCCTATAGTTGATGAGGATACAAATGCTACCATGAAAAATATCTCACCTTTTGTTCTCCCAAACTTTCATGGATTGAAAAGTGAAGACCCTGAAACCTTTTTGTTTGAATTTGAAGTCTTGTGTAGAACTTATGATTATTTACAGGATTCTCAAAAACTCAAACTGTTTCCTTCAACATTGAAAGGAGAAGCTCTAAAATGGTTCATGAGTCTAATCACTAGGTCTATTAGGACATGGAATGATATGAAGAGAGAATTTCTAGAAAGGTATTTGGATTATTGCATACCTATTAATCACAAGAAGGAAGTGTTTAAAATGATACAAAGAGAGGATGAAAATTTGGATGATTTACTTGAAAGATTCAACTATAACATAAAAAGAGAAAAAATGGAAAATTTAAATCAAGACACTTGAAAAGCTCTTTTGTTGAAAATAATTAGAGATGAGTGGATAGACATCCTTAACATGATGGGGAACGGGGACATCTCTCAACTTCCATTACCTGATATTGGGGAATTGTATTCATCTCTCAAGAGGAAAATCAAAAACAGGAAAAGGTCCAAGAGATCCTGCTCTTGCTAGGGTAAATAGATCTTCAACTGGAACAGTGAGTAGGGCAGAAATTGGAAATATGCTTGATGAATTTAAAATGGACATTTTAGGGAGTCTTAGTGAACAGATAGACACCCTTAAGTTACAAAACAAGCAGAAAGTCTAGACTGATTCTTTAGATATTTTCTATCCCAAATGCAGAAAGAAGCATGCTTTGAGAGAATGTCCTCTTGATGCAAAAGTCATGGAAACCTATATGATTTGTTCAGAAAGTCATGAGACTAAGATTTTTCCTTCAATTCCTGGTCTTAAGGCTATTTTTCAATAAGAAACAACTTTAAATCCAACATAATCTCTTTGTTTTGTCTCTAGAAGACCATGGCAGGGGCCACAAACTCAAGGGTTCAACAACCAAATGTATACTCAGCCCCCACCAAACTGCAATTCTTGGAAGCAACCTTGGCCTCAATCTCAATCTCAGTCTCGAACTTGGGCTCAAGGAATGCAAAATACCTATGGAATATTCTCTCAGTACTATCAATATCCTCCATCATATCCAAATTATCCTCCCCACTAAATTCCTCAACAAAATCAACAACCCAAACTCCAAAACCAAAACCAAAATCCACAACTCTCACTACCATTCCCTCAGAGACCAAATCAATTACCTGCCCAACCATTACCAAACCCCAACAATAAAAATCCTCAGAATACCTATATGATAGAAGGACAACAATTTCCAACCTACATGATTACTCCTCTAGATCTTAATGATGTACAACTTAGATCTGGTAAGATATTAGAAATAATAATCCTTCTGTAGTCATTCAAGAACAAGACAATTCTGAGGAAGATTCTATATAGCCCAATAAAAGTTTTGAAGAAGGAATATCTCTTCAAAACCAAAATTCTGAAAATGAAAAACAAAAAGAATCAATAAATTCAACTCCTATCATAGATCAACCATCAGTATTTACTTCTACACCTCCTTTTCCTGAAATATTACAAGTTGATAGAGGGGTAGAAAAGCATATTATGTTGCCTAATTATGATTTTCCAGATAAATTGAAAAATGTTTGCATCAAAATCCCTTCATTACAAGCCATAAAGGAAATTCCAATTTTAGCTAAAACAATAAAGGAGTTGAGTATGAAGAAACCGGGAAGAAAAACAAAAGAAATAAAAAGAATTCAGCTTGTAGGAAAAATAGCAAACATAATGATGGGAAAAATTTACATTAAAAAATATTTAAAACCACGAAGTCCAGTTGTAAAAACACATATCAATGGATTTGAAATTACAAATACATTGATTGATTTAGGAGTAGCAACAAATATCATGATCAAACAAACCATGGAACAAGTTAAGCTTCCTAATCTATTTTATACACCTACATTAGTGCAATTAGAAGATAGATCTGTAATCAAACCAGATGGTGTGTTAGAAGATATTTAAGTATCCTTAGACTCTTGGGAGTACCATGTTGATTTTATGATCTTAACCCCTAAGAAGAATCTAGGAGGACATCCACTTATATTAGGAAGACCTTGGTTGGCTACGGCTAATGCTTTCATTAGTTGTAGATCTGGTGACATGTATATTTTTATGGTAATTCAACTAAGAAATTCACTCTATATCCTCCATCAAGAACAATCACAGAGAGAGATGACAAAGAATGGATTGATGATGAAAATGATATACGGCCTCTCTTTACTATTTCAACCATTAGTGAAGATATTCAAATATTAAATACAATAGAAAATTTTGAATCATCTCCAGAATATGAACATGAACAATTTTGAGAAAAATCCAATATTGAATATTTATCATCTAGGCAGATGTCTCTTCATTCTATGGAAGAATTTGTTAGCTCTATAGTTGAAATCTTTCCATGAAAAAAATTGAACATAAACAATAACTTGGAGAAATTACAACAGGAAAATCTAATTAAAACATTACAACAACATTCTTCTACATATGCATGGGAATACACTGACATGAAAGGAATTATTCCTAAGACTTGTATACATCACATCTACATTGAGAAAAATTTTAAACCTATCAGACAACCTTAAAGAAGGATGAATCCAAACCTTAGGGAAATTGTGAAAGAGGAGTTGCAAAAATTGCTAAATGTAAACTTCATTTACCCAATTTCAGACAGCCAATGGGTTTCCCCAGTAGTGATTGTGCCTAAAAAGAATGGTAAATGGAGGCTATGCATTGATTATTGAGAATTGAATAAAGCCACCCTAAAATATCATTTTCCTTTGCCCTTTATAGATCAAGTGTTAGATACATTAGCAGGTAAGAAGTATTTCTCATTTATAGATCAAGTGTTAGATACATTAGCAGGTAAGAAGTATTTCTCATTCTTGGATGGTTTCAGTGGTTAATCAAATTCAGGTAGCACCTGAAGATCAAGATAAAACCACATTTACCTATCTATGGGGCACTTATGCCTACCGAGTACTTCCTTTTGGATTGTGCAATGCACTTGCAACATTCCAAAGGGAAGTACTAGGAATTTTTTATGATCTAATACATGATTGTGTAGAGGTTTATATGGATGACTTTACAGTTTATGGGAATACATTTGAAGAAGCTTTAGAAAATTTGGAAAATATTCTTAAAAGATGTAAGGAAGTAAACATTTCACTAAGCCATGAAAAATGTTTTATGATGTTTACAGAAGAGATTGTTTTAGGACATCACATTTTAGGAGATGGAATTAAAGTTGATAAATCTAAAGTTGAAGTCATCTCTAAATTATCAATTCCAAGTTGTCCAAGAGATGTTAGAAGATTTCTAGGATTCACAGGATACTATAGAAAATTTATAGAAAATTTCACTAAACTAGCATCCCCACTCTTCAAGTTACTCACCAAATATTGTGAATTCAATTGGAATTCTGATTGCTAGTTGGCATTTGAGACCTTAAAAGCAAAAAAATTTGAAGCACCCATCTTAAGAGGTCCAAATTGGAAACTAAATTTTCACATTCCAACAGATGCTTCAGATACAGCTCTAGGAGTTGTATTAGGACAAAAAGATTTGATCCCCTATGCCATCTATTACACAAGCAAGAATTTGACTCCCACAGAGTTAAATTACACTGTAATTGAAAATGAATTCTTAGCTGTTGTTCATGCTATCAACAAATTTAGACAGTACATAACAGTCTATGAAACCTTTGTCCATATAGATCACTCTGCAATTAGGTACTTAATGAATAAATCTATTACTAATGGCAGAGTTACAAGATGGTTATTACTCCTAAAAAAATTCAACATCACTGTTCTAGAAAAACCTAGAAAACAAAACACAGTTGTTGATTCCCTATATAGAATTCAAAATATCAAATATGATGCTCCAGTTGAAGATAAATTTCCCGATGAATATATTTTTGAAGTAACTACTCAGACCCCTTAGTTTGCAGATATTGCTAATTACTTAGTCACAGGGAGATTACCTTCACATGTGTTTCCTAGAGAGAAAAGAAAAATAATTCAAACAAGTGTAATATATTCATGGATTACTAATGAATTTTATAAAATAGGTCCAGCTCTCATTATCAGGAGATGTGTTCGAGAAGATGAAATGCCTGAAATTATTAAGGCATGTCATGATGAACCTTGTGGAGGAAACTTTGCTGAGAAGAGGACAACTATAAAATCCTTCATTTAGGATATTATTGGCCATCCATATTCAAAGATGCCAAAGAATATGTAAAATGGTGTGACAACTGCCAAAGGGTAGGAAAAACTGCTCCTTCAGATGAAATGCCACTACAAACTTAGCTACTCATTGAACCTTTTGAAAAATGGGCTTTGGATTTTGTGGGACCAGTCAATCCTCCATATAAACAAAAGAAGTATATTTTGGTATGCACTGATTACATTTCTAAATGGGTAGAGGCTAGAACATTACTTTTTGCTAATGATAAATCTGTAGTTAATTTTCTCTTTGAGGATATCTTCACTCGTTTTGGTGTTCCAAGAGCAATTGTGACAGATCAGGGATCTCAGTTTACATCCAAGGTGGTGAAAAAGATCATGGAAGATTATAAGATCAAACAAAGAATGTCCACTTTTTACCATCCACAAGCAAATGGTCAAGTAGAATCTACTAATAAGGTGATTGAAGGAATTCTCACTAAGACTGTACATCTACACAGAAGAGATTGGACATAAATACTTCCGGAATCCTTATGGGCCTACATAACTACATGGAGGAACACAACATGACATACTCCCTATGAATTTGTTTATGGGAAGCAAGTCCTGTTCCCTATAGAGTTTTAGATCCAAACATTCAAGATGGCAGTCCAATTGGGACTTGATTTATCACAAGCACAGAAACATAAGTTGGAGCAAATCAATGAGCTTGATGAAATAAGGCAAGATGCAGTTCAAAGAACTAGTATAGTCCAACAGCAAAGGGCTAAATGGCATGATAAGTATATCAAGGAGAAAAAGTTTCAATTAGGGATTGGGCACTTTTGTTCGATTCAAAATTCAACGATTTTCAAGGGAAGTTTCAGACTCATTAGCTTAGGGCATATGAGATTGAAAAAGTCTTTGATAATGGAGCAGTGAAAATAAGGACAATAGATGAAGAAAAGGTACCTCTTCTTGTGAATGGTCATCGGTTGAAAACCAATTTCAAAGAGTTTGTCAAGATATTTCAAGATAATATTCATATAAAGTTAGTGAAGAATTATTCTTCTTCTTCACAAACTTAGCTTTTATTTTCCTACATTCATAAAAAAATAAAATTAAATAAATAATTAATTAAATAATTAAAAAAAAATAAAACATTAAAATATATATATAATAAAGTGTATAAGTATGAAAACCAATCATTAATTGGCATACTTATATAGAAAATACAGGGTGAAAATAAGATATTTCTGACATCCTATATTTTTCATTTCTTTTCTGTAATAAGTAGTGACATAAAACTACATTCATTTGCAGTTCATAATCTGCAAATTCATTTCATTTTTTTTAGTATCATTCCATTAGACTCGACTGTCATTTTTTAGTTTCATTCCATCTCATTTCACTTTCATTCAAATTTCACACTCATTTCATAAGTCATACTCCACTTCCATATCATTTCATATCCATATTCTATATCCATACTTCAGTTCTTTTTACAAATTACATCTTGCAGCTGAGCACATTTTGCAGCTAACTACATTCTGCAGCTGACTACATTCTGCAGTTGATTCTATTATGCAGCTAATTTGATTCTGCAGCCACTTCAGGAGTTATGACATGATGATTGCAAGGGATTAAAGGATTATGTTTTGAAGACCAACATGCTACAAAGAGCACCTAAGGATCAACACCAAAGCAAACAATGAACAAAAAGGTTAAGTTCTAAAGGTAAAGTGCAAAAATATATTTTTATAGCAAGGTTAAAACATGAAACATGTAGAATATGAACATTCATATGTTTCCTTGACAACTCATCATTTGACTTGATTGCAAATCTTCATCATACTATCAGCCATATCCTTCGTATTAAGTTGCATAACGGTCCATCATTAAACTCCCTCATTGATGACTAATGGTCATGATCTATGACGTGACATATTTGTCTACGTCTCTCCAAGACCCTACCATCTATTTATTCCTACAAACTCTCCATAACCCTCCATCAGATCCGAAGCTAATTCATTTCCATAAAACAGAGGAGTAATTTTGAAGGTTGAAAGAACTTTGCATAATAGAAGGATGGGGTTAATTGCTAAATCAGAACTAGTGGGAGTAAATTACATGGAAGGATACCCACAACTTAAAGAATTATTACAGAAATATGGATGGCTAAAGTTCATCGAGAAATTTGATGGATTTCACAAGGAGATTAAAAAATCCTTTGCTTGGTATTTTGATGGCACAGAGGTAGAAATTAGAGATATCAATTTTACACTGACTGATTCATTCATGGCCAAGGCTATAGAACTTCCGAGGCATGGTGAAAGATGGTTAAAGAACAAGGATTTCCATAGTGAGTCATGGAAGGTTATACTTAAAAACCCAGGTATGGATGTATTTTTTTTTAGAAAAGGAATCCCCAGCTCAACTCTTAAAAGTAAATGGAAGAATATGGGTAAAAATGCGAAGATGGGTAACACTTTTGTGAGAATCGGGGACAGCAAAAAAATTTCCTCAATAGTTCGACCGAAATTTCATAAAAGTTCAAGTGAACTATTCGAGAATTCGGCCAAACTTTCAAAATTAGTTCAGTCGAACTCATTCTTCAGTTTACATTGAAGGCGTACTGACGGTAATGGCAAACAAATTTTTGGCCAGAGATTGGAAAACCGGCAACAAAAGTTCGACTGAACTAAAATTTCGGCCAGACTATTTGTTCAACCAAACTTTTAAAATAGTTCGGCCGAGCTCTTATTTTATAAATATATCGCGCACAAATTGTTGCAGGTTTTTTCTTCACATATGTCTCGCATGTTTGTGGTGTGTTCCTGCTTGCTGCTATTTTTCTATTGCACCGTGACATTTGTCTCGTGCATTTGTGTTGTGTTCCTTGCTTGCTGTTGTTTTTCTGAAGGAGGGGAGTTTTGTTGATTTGGTTGCTGCTTTTTTTCTGTCTCACGCGTCTGTGTCGTTGATTTTTGTTGATTTGGAGTTGTGCCACGATGAGGAGGGGAGTTTTTTTTATTTGCAGTTGCACCGCGACGCTGAGGTAAATTTTGTTGATTTTGTTTGATTTTGCAGTTGCAGTTGCTTTTATTTTTGTAATTATTTTTTGTTGTTTTTTTAATTTGACTTTTTTTTGTTCGCGGGAATTTGGTTGTCTTCCACGACATCTTCAGGGATCGCCCGGGTTCGTCTGTGAATTTCTATGAATTTCTAGGTATGTAGCATAAGCATGTGAATTTCCTATATTCTATAATTGTACAGCTACTGTCTGTATTTATATAAATTCAATTTACAACTATAGCCATTTTTTTCCCTAGAAAAATAAAATTTGCAAAAATTTCAAAATTTAACAAAAGAAAGAAATGAAATAGAGTGTAAAGAGGTGTGTACCTAATCTAGTGGCCACTATGCCAATTAAGTATATGCCATTGATAAGAAAGGACCAGACATGTGCTTGAATGGGCGATGGTTTTTTAAAAAAAATTACAGTAGTGCGACAAATTCTTTGGAAGCTCGACCTACTTAAACAAATTAAACATTATGTACTTTGTATATTCACTTCCTTTCACATAAAATATCACAAGTAAATATCCTTATTTTGTTTCTTTTCCCTTTACTTTTCGTTCCTATCCTTGTTTTCCATTCCATTTGCAACTTCATTTGCATTGAACTCATCAATGATCTCCTTCTCTTTTTTATTATTCCTCATTTTCTTATTCTCTTTCACTTATTTTCTATCAATAGAGACATGATTTTTTGGTTGATCAAGGGAAGTGATGCCCTGAACCTAGTGCTTCTTCATTTTAATCATCTAATCTACAAAACCCCTAGGCACAAAATATCAAATGATAATTGTCGCTGTAAACAACTCCATGAGTCGTCTCTCCATGAGAAACAATCAAAACTTTCTCAGACACATCCAACCCAACTTTTTCAGCAACTAAAAATCCCTCGCTTAGGCCTCTCACACTTTTCGCAACCGTAATATAATTCGCTATCTTGCAGATCTAGATTGAGGCTAGAGTTCCAAGATCACTCATTGATTCCATTTCCCTAAACATTCCATATTTTCCACAATTTCAGTATGACTGCCACCTAGATAGCCAAATCCATGGATTTGCATATTCTTTCTTGGGCTTCCTCGTAGATTTCCTTAGCAAGTGAGGGAAAGCTATTGTTCAAATTGACCAAGATGGATGGGTCTATAGGCCTTGCCCAAGAGTATACCCTTACTTCCTAAAATTACCTCATGGACATTAGAAATGTTATTGAGCATGGTAAAGATAACTTCATTTTTTTCCCCCAACTTCCATGGGAAAATCCACTATTTTCCCCTAACATCCTTGGGCTAATATTCTCTTTCCCCCCAACTTCCATTAATGAATCCACCAAATAAACTCTCTTTTCACATAACCATGTGATCTTGTTGGGCATCGGGCATATAACCCTGTAATATTGTTGAACATCAGGCATACACTATTATCTGATAGTTGGCACCCATAAGTGGCTCCCACATTGCAAAATCCATCACTAACATTCATGTCGACACTTTATCCTTGCTACTTAGTCCCACTCGACTATATTTGGTGTAATAATGGTGTTAAATGCAGAACGAGTGTAATATTTTAGCGCTAGATGGGTGTGATTTATCTTTTATAATAATTTTTATATTAGATTTTATAATCACTAGTTTTCCCATTCATGTTAATATAAGAATACATAAAACTCATGCATAAAAATATCCATGTGAACCATAGTTTAGTCACTACCATGTCACCCATAATAAAATCAAACAAATGCATGTTAACAACTCTTCACAAACAACTCTTCCATTTTGGACTTTTATATCTCAAAACTATGCTTATTGAATTTATGCATCTACATTTTTAAAGTACTTGAAACTATTTTATTACACCAAAGGAATCATTTCTATATATCTCCCATTTTAATGGGGTCTATCACATTTCGAGAAAAACACATTACCCATAAAAGTTTCCCATTGAAACCAAAAGTAATTTGATAGTTGAAACATAGGTTTTAACCTTATATATAGTTAATTATTTCAAATAGATTTTTAATAAAATGAAAAATATTCATTGTAAAACACATGCACATTAACATATAATTGTGATATTTTCCCTTCTTTCTAACTTAGTGGACATCCTTCTAGAAAAATTCATTTTAATGAAGCAAATATATCCATAGTGATCCACTGATATTTGTTCAGAAACAACTCTTCCATTTTGGACTTTTATATCTCAAAACTATGCTCATTGAATTTATGCATCTATATTTTTAAACTACTTGAAACTTTTTTATTACACCATAGGAATCATTTTGATATATCTCCCATTTTAATGGGGTCTATCAAATTTCGAGAAAAACACATTATCCATAAAATTTTCCCATTGAAACCAAAAGTAATTTGATACTTGAAAGATAGGTTTTAACCTTATATATAGTTAATTGTTTCAAATAAATTTTTAATAAAATGAAAAATATTCAATGTAAAACACATGCCCATTAACATATAATTGTGATATTTTCCCTTCTTTCCAACTTAGTGGACATCCTTCTAGAAAAATTTTCTTTTAATGAAGCAGATATATCCATAGTGATCCACTGATATTTGTTCAGAAACAACTCTTCCATTTTGGACTTTTATATCTCAAAACTATTCTCATTGAATTTATGCATTTATATTTTTAAACTACTTGAAACTATTTTATTACACCATAGGAATAATTTTGATATATCTCCCATTTTAATGGGGTCTATCACATTTCGAGAAAAACACATTAGCCATAAAAGTTTCTCATTGAAACCTGTTAGGGTCCCGTGATTTGGCCGATTGGCTAGCCAAATGACGATGTAACATCAAACCAAGCTTTGGAGCCCAAGGACCTAGCCTTCCTGGACTCAGAGAGGGCTCTCTCTATATGTGTAGAAGATGTCGGTGTGTTTACTTGCGATGTTCTGATATTAGGCTAGTTATGAAGTGTGTTTTTTGGTTTTTTTAGTTTTTAAGATTGTGAGGGATGAAACTGATCAAATACATAAACTGGATGGCAAGATGTAGATAAATTGGGCTATGGGGTCAAACAGATCAAGGAAGCTATGACGTAATGATGTAAAGCTGCTGTAGGGCCGATTTGATTCACAGTAGAAGGGATCTCTGGGCAAAATGGATTAAATGAACAATAAGTTGGTGAAAGACAAGGGATTTCAAATGAAAACTAGTTAATAGCAGACATAAACATGTAATAGCAAGCCATTGATCATGCTAGGAATAACTATAAGCTAATCAATACATAGAAATCAAACATTCCAGCCATACATAGAGGTATAAGACTCTCTAACTTCGGGAAAAGGCTGTCAGACTTTGGGGAAAACATATGAGACAAACTAACAACTCATAAACTATGCTGGAACGCCTAAAAATAGTCTCTAAGTCATTGGGCACTTGGACAAATAAGTTTTCATAGTTTTAGGCAAAGGGCTAGATCGGGACTAGGCCTCCTTGGTTCAACAAAATGATCAACAAATCAGTCAAAGAGAAATTTTTATGGACATAACTATGGGCAGCTGATAGGTAGGTAGGGAAAACCATACATCCTACTCAACATACATGGAACTGATGAATAAAACTTAGCAACAAAACCTTAGGTTACTAAAGAGCAGCTAAGAATTCTTTAGCATAACTAAGGGAGAAGAAAACATCAAGCTATGAAGATTCATGGATTTTGAGGTGCCTCCATGGGCATGTCTCAAAATCAATCTTTACTGATCTATAGCAGCAAGAAAAATGAAATATGAGTGAAAACTAGAAGACAAAACACATTAAGAAGTACTATACCATTCTACCATGTCAAGGAATCCATCAACAAGCCTTCAACATTCCTCAAAAGCATCCAAGAGGCAATCCAAACATCATAACTCAAGTGTATTCTTCAAAGCTCATATGACCAATGCATTAATTCTTCTCTCAAGTTCAGCCTCTGATTTACAATGAGAATCATGGGATAAATAGGCTTGAGGGAGGAAAACCTCATGGAGGAACTAGCTATCCCATTGGCCAAGTCAAAATATCTAAACTTGTCCTTGAGGCTTTGCAAAGCCCAAGGCACAAAATATCCCATAAAATATCTAAAAAACTGCTAAAAACGGAAATTATATTGACTTTACATGATTTTCCCATGATAAAATAGCCTAACGCACATTTGGGAAAAGCAGATTTTTGGAGTTCAAAAATTGCAAAAATACTTCATATTTATGCTTGAAAACGGTCCCCTGACTTGCTGGATGCAAATGGAAGCCTTCCCGATGTCAAAATGAGGCTCATGATGGCTCGTTGGAAAGCTCTCTGTCTGCTTTCCAATGCAAGTGGAATCATCTCAATCTGATCTCTGAAAGTCCCTCAAAACTGTACCTGTGTGCAAAAACCCAGAAAATAGCAGGCTGCTGATATGGCGGGCAGAATGTGCAAAATGAGGCTGTTTTTCACCAATTTGGAGGGGCGAATGATCTTCAAATGCCCTGAAAATCGCTGGAGACCTTCTCATGGAATTATGGAACCCTTTGGGATCTTCCTCCTCCCTTGACAACTCATCAAACTGAAATGGCGCATTTATGAGTTTTTGGCGAAAAACCCCAAAAATGCCAAAAAACAAAAAGTTTTCGAAACAGGCCCAAAATTGGCATGTATGACCCTCAAGGGTCCATAGAAACATGCTCCGAAGCTGAAGCCAAAATATCGAGGGCTGATGTGCTTTTTTCTTCTTTCCGTGCTAGGCGCCTCTCCTTCAATTTCTTCAATTTTTCTTGTGCCACCTTCAATTTGCGCCTGGAAAATTGATTTAGCTTCTGAAAGTGAAGAGTTCTCCTTATTTGTAGCTCAAGATCCCTGTTTTCCTTCTCAAGCTTTGTTTCCAAATGCTGGTTGGCTCTCTCAAGCCATACTTCCTTGTTTTCCTCAATTTCCCGCTCAAGGATGGTAGTGAGAGGAAAAGCTTCGAATTGAGCTTGTTCTTCAGCTTTCTGTTTCTCCAAGGCTCTCCTAAGCTCGATGGTTCTAGGCCTCTTTTGCCTAGGCTGGTCCTCCTCCTCTTCATCATCAAATTCGCCAATAAGCTCTTCAATTCTTACTTGCGCCCTTTCTGCCTCCTTTTTGTACTTGATGGCCCTTGCCTCATGAATGGCTGCATGATACTTCATTTGTTTGTTTTCAAACTCCAAGAAATGGTTGAAATTCCTCGCCCTTTGAAGATCTTCTTGTAACACCTCAATTTGCCCTTCTTTGTGAATGAGGAGGTTTTCAAGGATGCGGGCCTCATTGTCTTATCTTCGCTTGGGATAGAGATGACTTGTGATTTAACCTCCATGCTTGGCACTCCTTTTCTCCAATTGCACTTTTGCCTTTGAAGGCGATCTAAGCTCTTTTCTCCTTGGCAAGCTAGAAGTTGTCTTTTGGGGCAATTTCTTCTTCTTAGGAATAGTTTTGGTCAACTTTGTCGAGGCTGACTTCAACTTGTTGTCCTTCCTCAACATCTGTCAGCTTGTGGCTCAAAAGATGCTTCAATTGTTTGCTCAACCTACGCTCTTCAACCTCTATCTCTTCTTGTCCCTCTTCTGAATTTGATCTTGTTCATCGGCCTCTGGCCCTAACGTCGATGATATCTAGCTAACATTGTCCCTCAAAATACGGCTGTTCTTGCTCATCACCTATCCTTTTCTCCTTTTTGTGCCTCACTGCCCTCTTCTTCTCCTTGTTTACTTGGCTGCCCAGTGGTCATCTTGAGTTTTTTAGGGGTAGGCCTACTGGATAAAGGCACTGGGCGATGGACAGTCTGAGTAGGAGACACATGAACAGGAGGGACAATGGCGAAATCGGCATGGCTAATGAATAAATCCCATGAAACTCCTTTCTTCTCCAGCTGGTGTAAGAAAATGATCTTGATCAAGGAATGGTGAAAGAGAGAATGGATTTGCTGAGGTGGAGCTTTCTTTTGGACAGTAGCTGCCATTTTTTCTATGCTCTTGGACAAAAAGTATGGAAGGTTTAATTGTCTGCTTCTGGTAAAATGCATCAACAAGCGAACATGATAGGCAAATATTTGGCTAAACCTCCTTCTGAAATTGAAATATCTCATTATGGCTTGGAGATAGAAGTTGTAGCGTAATCGAAAGTGGGAGACCGGAAAAATAGGTGATGGACTATAAATTCCACGGGCTTGATGAAGGTTTATAATCCTCCCAGGATCAAGATGCGCTTGTTTAAACCACTTTTCACCATGATACGGGATCTTGGTAGCCTTGGATACATACCTTGGGGAGATTTTGAAATCAAGACCTGCTAGCTGGAAATGTTTGTCCTTGAATCTCAAAGCGCACAAATGTGTAAGTGGCAAAAAACTCTTGACTTCTTCTATCCTTTGACAGAACTCAAGACAGCCTACTTCATGGAAATTAAAAAGCACTGATGGGTGAGCATTGATTTCTTCTATGGAGGTAGGCTCATATCTCTTATGTGGTCCGCCTTTGTGATCTCGTTTTGGAGGCATTCTGACTTGAAACAAGCTTTGGAAGAGGCAAACTATCTTCAATGTATGAAAAATGCTCTGCTGGATTGAAACTGGCCACTACACTGTTTGGACAGATATGGACCCTGTGGTTTTGAATAAAATGTAATAATGCTTCCTTGAATAAGCCACCTCTGCACTTATTAACAATAGTCCTTCAAATCTGGATACACTTCAGCTATGTAACCTTCTTAACAATGGTACCATGTGTAAAATATGAGGTAACTGCTTTGTAGATTCCATGTGCACAGTTTTGAACAATCACCCCTCTTGTGACTTTGTTAGAGGCCAGCTTACACTTGTATTTGTGTCTTCAAAACCAAACTTCAAAAATTAACACCCTGTTCTTCAGATCATTCACCTTGAAAAATACCTATGTCGATAGATTCCTGTAGATACCATACAGTGGAAAGAAAGGATACCCTTTGGTTATGTGAAAAATTAGCCCACAGTGTTAAGGAAAACACCTTTCACTTGTGACTTTTGAGAAGTCAATCGCCACCTTTATACCTCTGCCCTTGATGTAAAAATCCAACATTAACAACCTCTGTCTTTCACTATGATGTTTACCTTTGAAAATCTCTGTCAACAAGTCTTCAACATGATACAATATGGTTTCTAGGAAAGGCAGACTCAAGTTGGATGTATAACCAATGCACAGTGGTTTTTAGGAAATATACTCTCTGCTTGTGAGTTGAAGAGATCAACATAACACCTACACCTCTGTTTTAATATCAAATGCAATCACCAAGTACTCTGCCCTTTAGACAGTGGCCATTTTCACTTGTGAAGTTTTGAGAAATCTAACACCACCTTGGTACCTCTGCCTTTAATGTCAAAATATAACCATCAACAATCTCTGCTCCTCAGTGTACTGTGTACTCCTGGCTTCAAATGTTAAATTTGATCATCAACAACCGAGCCTCAGAACATGGCCTTATTTCACCCTCAAAATTACTCTGTTCAACAATCTTCAGAATGATACAATGTAGTGTAATGAACAAGCAGACTTAGTTTAGGTGTAAGATAAGTGCAACAGTGGTTTAGAGAACACACTCTCTGGCGACAGGAACTATTTTCAAATTTGTGAGTTTAAATAGTTCATCAACACCTATATACCCCTGTTTCCAATATTAATTTCAAACCTTAACAACTCTATTTTTCCGAAAAAAGGCCTCTTTCTTTTGTGAAGTTTTTTAAGAGAACAAAAACTGCTTTTGTACTCCTGCCTCCAGAGTTAGAAAAACATCAATTAAATCTGCCCTTCAATGTAACATTTACCCTTAGAGCCTCTTTTTCAATCAGCTTTTCAACATGATAATGAGGTGAAGAAAGAGGGCAAACTTAGGTTAACCATACACAGTGCTTTATGAGGGACACTTCTTCTTGTGAAGTTTTAAGAAAACATCACTTGTATACCTCTACCTTCAAAGTTTATATTTGACCACCAACAAACTTTGCCCTCCGGAAAAATGGCCCTATCCACCCTTAGAAAACTCTCTGTCAACAATTCTCCACAATGATATAATACAGTGCAGGGAGGAGCGGGCTGTAGCTTTGGTGAAAAGAATCGGTGTAGCATTAATTTAGACAATACACTCTTGGCTTGTGAGTCTTGAGATATGCACCAATACACTCTATAACCCTGCCTCCAAGGTCTAAACTCTCATTAACAACTTCGGCCCTTTTAAATTACCTCATCTCACTGTGTAGGAAAAACATTACTTTTGTTTTAACCATCTTCTGCTTATAAATGTGAGATTTCTGTATGTTTGTCACTTATCAACACTTTGCAATTGATGGGATTTCATAAAAATACCTCGAACTTGATGGATGCTCGTTTGGAAAGATGTAAGAAATCCTGGATAGCTTGAAAAAGTTGCGTGGCAATCTCTGGAGACAAACCAGTCGCGCGAGAGAAAGAGGCATAGGGTCGACTTGTCGTGCGTTCGGCCACCTACAGGTACGTCGCGCCCACCTACAGGCACGTCGCGCCGGCGTTGAAATCCTGTGTAAAATGACGCCCAGGCACGTCGCGCCAGATCCCAGGCACGTCGCGCCGCCTCAGAGTGCAAAATTTTTAAATTTTCGCCCAGTTTTCTTGCTTGCTCGATGCTGTGGAAGCACGGGCTTTGATTCTAGTTTTTGAAAACGAATTTCCACTCTCACATCTCAACCTTATATCATTTTCCAAAAGAACATTCTCAACGGTCATTTGATCATTGACTTTTAACTTTGTTTTTTCTTTTCAAACAGTGGGTTTGTTAATTTAACATATATATACCACCTTTTAACCCCGAGCTCTGATCTTTGTGTTACCTCTTTTTGCCCACAGAACCATTTCATAACTGAAAAATGTTCACTGCTTCCCCTCTCTTGGTGATTGTTAGCAAAGAAGGGCTATTTCATAATGCACCAAAAATATTTGAAAATTTTGTGATTTGGTGACTGACATTGTCTTGTTGTGATCTAGTAATATCAGGAGGCAGTTTTCTTTGATACTCGATGGCACACATATGTTCAATATTGCCCCTTTCCTACTGTAGGTATGGTCAGACAGAGAGTTCTTTGAAACAGGAGTACCAAAATCTTTGCATCACCAGTACTAGCATTCACCTGTGAAATGACTTTTATTCCTTTTTGGTAACCTTCCACTGCTCTTTCTATACTGTATCTTTGTGCTGAATCTGTCCTTTGGAATGATGACCATTGTGTCTTGGCAATTGTTGTGTTATTCAACATAAGATAGCCTGTGTTCTTTCAAAGTGTTTGATGATTGCTGCTTCCAGGTGATTCACAAGCTTGCCTTGGGACTGTAAGTGTGCTCTCTTGATGGCTTGCTTTCATACTCTACTTCACTGTTTACTCAAAGGACCTTCTTTAGATTTCTGGGCAGGTGATCATGGAATGTTTTTAACCCCTTTTTAAATCAACTGCTACTTTGGCACTAATAGCATACAATATGTTCAATATTTTCTCCTCTCTACTGGATGGACTGTTGACAGATAGCCTTTTGAAGAGGGAGATCAATACATTTATATCATAAACAGTAGCACCTTCCTTTATTCAATTTCTTTGTATCTTCTTCCTGCACTTTTTGGACTCACCAGTTTTCAACAGCCTGCAATGATTTGGCCATCTGCTCGTATATGGAGGAGGCTCTTCATCGGGTAAAGTATCAGAAGGCCCCTTTTACCACTATGCTAGACACAGCCTTTCTCTGAATGTGGTGGTAAGTAAACCATTTGAACAACATCAATCTAGGCATCACTATTTGCAAGCATCACTGTGTTTTTAGAAGGAAACCTAGCCACAGTGACACTGTTCTAAGGTTGCTGAGATATTTATTATTTGGCTTGTTCATCTCATGACCTGTTACTTTGACAAAAACTCTTTGTGACTATGAAGGTCAGTGCTTTCTTGAAAAACCAAGAACTTTCTCCTGCCTGTGTAATGGCATTGGTTATCATCTGTTCTATTTGATCTTGTGGATAGACAGGGTACTTATGCTTTGGAATTTTCACCAATGACATGCCTTTCTTCATTTCATCAATTCACATGATTTTGAAAGTTTGAGATGAGCTCCTTTATCAGACCAAACTCTACTTTCTTTTGAGCCAGCATATTTCAAGCTCCATTCCTATTATGATCATCAATTACACTTATGAGACCTGAAGATATTGTTTCATTATTTCAGTAAAGGCAAACCTGAACTTTTACAGCCTTCTGAGTCAACTCTAGCCTGCGCCCTCTGCTTATGTATGAAGGAGGCGCCCTAACCCTCTGCTTGTAAATGAAGGAGGTTATGGGCCTTGACAATTTACCATTTTGCTGAGATAGTGGCGACCTTTTCTTACTGTGATTTTCATGCTGGAAAGAGCTGTAAGGTCTTGATGAGTGACTTTTGTTTTGCAGCTTCATCTCAGGCTCACAATACATTTAGAAGCAGCTGTTCCTCTAACTGTAAACTCAAACATTTACTCCATGAGATGAAATATATTTCCTGTCATTTGTAGAACCATAGAACACAGTGAACAACCTACTAGTCAGCTTGAGATTGGGCTTTATGCAGTGCTGAGATCTAGGGGGTGTGAGTGGCGCGACTTAAGGCTGTTTGTCAACTTCATTTGCAAATTAAGGGATCAGTCATGGTAGGTCTGCTGCAGATGGGGGCTTTTTGGCCTTTTGATGATTGCCAAAGGTGAAATGTCCTAAAACGCCACTTCCTAACATAGGGGAGACTATTGAAACAGATGTGGATTTGCTTTTTAAAGCTGATGGGCAGACCAATAAGGCTGAGGTTAGATAGGATTGTGACAAGGAGGTTTTGGTTTTGCCAGGGGTGGACTGAATAGGTAGAAAGGCGAAAAAAGTTTTGGGAGGGTTTTCTGGATGACATATTGACATAAGGAAATCGGTTTCTAGAAAACTCAGCTGAAGATATAGTCATCACTAACATGTAAAAAATACTGATGGCTAACAGTGGCTCCATTTGGGGAGGGCAGCTCCTCGTCAGGAGGTGTCCAGAATTCAGATTTTTGGCTTATGAAGACCGGTGCCTTATCCATTGGCGCAAAATTTACCCTTCTCTTGATGTTATTTCTGAAAAGTGACAGCATGGTTAACATCAATGATACTTCTACCTACCCCACTATCTTTCCTAACATTTTTTCTTCTCTTTGGCGCATTTGAACTAGCAGCCTTTTGACAATGCATATTTTTCTTTTTGCAAAATGAAACTATCTACTTCTATTCTTATATCTGCCGGGAGTTCAGATTAAGCTGATGAACTCCTTCATTTCTCTACCTAAAACTAGATCGACTGTCAAGATTAAGCAGTTTGACAGGATTTCATTCTCTAATCTACAACATGAAATTCAAAAATGATCAAATCGGGATTAGGCAGTCTGATTTGTCATGCATTTGCGGCATAAAAGACAAGCTGCACACAAATGTTATTCTGCAATAAAAGGAAACTATACAAGCGGGGCTAAGATGTACAATGTGTTTTTCATCCCTCGCTTCTCTCTTTGGTTATGTTTTAGGCATGTGGAACCAGAATCTCTCCCTAATCTAAGCTCTGTGATAAGTCAATCTTACACAATGTTGACTATCTTGGCACTCACTAACTTATCGGCAAATAAATTTAAACATGCTCAGCTATGATTAGGCTAGATAGCTGAACAAGACATTGAAGTACTAGTAGCGGCATTTAGACTTGCTCGCTTTCCGAAAGACTATTTTTTGGAACATGGGGCCTTGGTTCTATCTTCACTTGCCCTCTTTTTCTGCTTTTTACTGTTTTTGACTTTCCTATCTTTTACTGTTTTTTGATTTTTCTATTTTTTTAATATTTCAAACAATGGTACGATGTACAATGATTGAAAGTGTCTCAAACTCAAAAATCTTGGAAATGACGGAATTTCAGCATCTTATCCTCGTAAGGATCTCCTCTCACCCTAGGCCCACTTAAATCTTGAAAAGAAAAATTTGGGAAATTTTCTCTCTCTAACATGACATAGGGATTCATGCAAGAATCTCTAAACAGCCCGGTATCCTCCCTCTGTACCTCTTTGAATATCTGATTTCCACTCCTTCCCTTGCTGTATGCTTTCTTCAGGTAATGTATGTACTCTTGATAATTCTTGAAATAGATAGTGACATCATCAAGGTATGTAACAACACAGAAATTTAACACTGGGAACATGGCCTTCATGAACAGATTTCTGATATTGGGTGGTTTAGCAATTTTGAACTTGAAATCAGATTTACCTCCCGCAAACTGGAAAAAATCTGTAAGTTGTCTACTTTGTAAAGGAATTTGATGATTATGATCTGAAAGACGATCTTGCAAGAATACATCATTAGAAACATTTTCAATTGGTGAATCACGATCTTGAGTAGAACAAACATGATTTTTGTTATATGGAGATGCAGTATTATTTCTAAAATCAAAGCAGATTCTATGGCCATTATTTTTCTCCTTGATCATTTCAGTTTTTTTTAGTTTGCTGTGTTTGTTTCTGTTAAAGTTGTTCTTTGGGGAAAAGGTAGTGATACAATGTTTTCCCTTGTTTTTCCTGTAGAAACTAGTATTTTGCATGAGATTCCTGATTTTAGCCTTTCTAAGTTCTTCATGAAAAGACAACATATGAGCCAATTTCAGTAGTTCAGGTATGCCGGGATTATAACTGTCGTCCTTGCTCATAAGAAGTTTATCTGGCATTTTATCAAGATGTTGAGCTACTGAGGTTATGGTCAAAGTTTCATTTGCAGTAGGAGGGTCATATGATGGTAAATCTTTGAGGTATGGTAGAAACATTAAACTCCCTTTCTCCCGGGTTCCAAATAGGTTTATGATGTGAAGGTCTTCTAAAGCTTTTACCCGGAAGAAATTTCCACAAGTTACTGCTGGTGTTTGATTAAAGCTAGAGCAATTTGCTTGATAGTACATGAGAGTCTGTGCTTCTTGCTCTAACCCCACTTTGGCGAGGGGAAATTTACTTTCTTCAAGACACAGTTGTTCATGATCATGGTAGTTTTGAGTGTCCAGCTCATCATAAGGTACCAAGGATAACTGATGTGGTGGATCTAAGTCTATATCAGCTTCTTCTGACTCTTCCCCCAATTTTACATCAATATGCATAATGAAAGAGTTTAAGTCGGAGCGCAAAGAACACATTGGAATGTTATCGGGCCTATCTTGACTACTAATCATGTATTTCATGTGTGATTCGCGGTAGAGTATCCTGTTCTGACCAAACACAGGAATGGTGGCATATGAAATGTCTAGTTGGATATTCCCTTGGAGTTTGGCTCCCCAAGATCTGGAGAGAAGCATCCCGTACTTGGGAGGAATATCTGCCACTACTATATCCATGATTAGATGTTTCGCGGGTATTTGGGCTAGACTAAAGCAAAGGTCCTTGATCAAACCTAGGCATTGGACTCTGCTTGAATCAAATGAATATAAGTCTTTGTATGGTCTTGTGATTTCCAAGCCTAATCTTTCCATTACTACCTTCGGCATAAGATTATGCGAGGCGCCGGAGTCCAACATGGCATTGTGGAGGATTTGGTCGTGGATGTTTAGGCTAATGTAAAATGGAAGAGTAGCTCCCTCTTGGAATTTTCCCTCTATCTTTGGACCAAACAATACTTCAGGAATGTCATCAGTGAGATTAACCGTGTTTGCATCATTCCCTAGATTTAGGACCTTTAGTACTTGGGATTTATAAGAGTTTTGGGCAATGAGTTCAGTAAGAGGCATGGTGATTTTGATCTTAGCGATTTCACCTTCAAAGCTAAAAGGCACTTGAAGTTTAGATATGTTTGTTTCAGCTTTTTCAGCTAAGACCTTATCTATGTTCTGAGTTTGTTGACCTTGTTTAGGGGTTTTGCTTACCATAGTTGTTTTGGTGACCTTGGTAGAAGTATCAGGAGCATATGAGAGAGGACTAGTTTGGGTAACTTTAGCTTGGCTTTGATCAGTCTTTTCAACTTTGATTTTGTCACTGCTTGATGCTTTTTTGAGGATGGTATCTGGAGCTTTAGCAGTATCGGAGTTACTTCTCTTGACATTATCTTGGTTTCTCTTGCTCCTAAGGTCATATTGCCTGTGGGCTTCTTCAATAGCATTTTGAAATTCTATGGCAGGGTGATCAAGATCTTCATAATTGGTCTCATCTTGATCAGGCGAAAAGAAGGCTTGTTCTTCTTCGGTGAGGTACACCTCACCTTCATTTTCAGACCCTATGAGGTTTAAATGATGTTCATCAAGAGGTTCTGAGTCCCTATCATCTTCTTCCACATAGTTTTCATTGAATGGTGGCCTGATCTGTTGGTCATTATCCCTTGGTCTGTTTTGGGGCTGTTCCCTCCTAAAGTTTTGGTTTCGGTTTCTGATTGGAGGGTTTGGCTGGTTGTCCCTAACAGGAGCTTTTTCATTGATCTTTTCCCACATTTTAGCCATGGATTTGACTAAGTCATCTATTCTGGGATCTAAGGAAGGTGATGAAGTGGAGACCTCATCCCTATATGTGACCTTTCTTTCTGATCTAGTCCTAACTCTTTTTTCAGCTAATTTGGCATCGGCTTTTATAGCTATTTGTTGCATTTCCTCCAAGGTAGGGGGATCTTTGTCTCTCAGATGATATGTCATGTCCGGATCAAAACCCTCAGGAAATTTTGCCAAAGCTAAACCAAGTGGAGGTTTGAAATGAGGTGGGAGGGAGTTATATACACTGTTGAACCTAGTACAGTAAGCTTGGACACTTTCCCCATTTTCCCGCTTTAGATTGTTATATTCTGACAGGATTTGAATGGGGTTTCTTCGGATTTCCCACCTATTTCTGAAGATTTGATGTAGTTCTGGGATATCATGGATACTGTTTGGAGCTAAGCTTTTGAACCATGCTTTGGGTTCACCCCCAAGACTTTGGGAAAATATTCTCATTCGGACAGTCTCGTCTTGTACCTCTAGGTATTCATAAGCATCAGTCATTCTACTTATATGCTGTTGAGGTGTGGTGGTGTCTTCTCCAGTAAAGTGTGGGATCTTGTCCTGATATTTGTTTGGGAGAGGAGCTAAAGGTGGTGGCAACACCAAAGGTGCGTACCAGGCTGCCATGACTAGAGCTAATGGATGATGTACAAGATGAGGACTAGTAGGCTGAAATGAAGTGGTTTGACCAGGTGTAGCAGATGAACTTGGACTAGTGATCTGGTTTTGAGCAGATCTAGGATGATAGGAGCCAAATTGATAAAGAAGCTGGAAATTAGGCGGAGTGGTGGGTGAAGCTTCTCTAATAGGACTCTGTGGTGGGTTCGGGGGTTCAAGATCGTCGAAGTTTATCTTACTATATGATTTGCTTCTGGGAAGAGCTTGTGATGACTCTAGCTCAAAAGGTGAATCTAGTAGGATAGTGCGATGTTTAGGTATAGATCTTGTTCTACGGATGGATCTACTAGTAGCTAGATGGTCAGTTTCAGAAGCTTGCCACAGAATCTTCTCTGGGTCATCTACTATGATAGGGGGATTTGGGTCTGGATGGGATCTGGTATTGATTCTTCGTGAGGCCAGATTTTGGATCCAGGGTTCAGAGAGAATGGTATTGGTGAATGTTTTGGATGAGTGATTTTTCTAAAGTTATACTAAGGCGAAGGATGGTCAAAAGTAAAAGGATGGATTAGTGGAGTCGCCAGGTGGAACTGGGTTGTTTTTGTGAAAATAGCTATGGTCCACCACTAGTAACTAATCTGAGAATGTTTTTGGATTTTCTGAGTTTTATGTGCAGCCTATGGTTTGTTAAAGTATCCTAGACTTGTTTCAACACTTTGCTAGGGTGATGAGAACAAAAAGAGTTTACTCTAAAAAATGAGTTTATGGACTGCTTGCTTGTTTATGGTACCTAAAGGACCAAAAAGTTTATAAGAGTTTGCTGGACTATTATGTCCTCAATGTCCCACCATCTCCCGCTATGTTAGTGAGTGATGGGATAGGTCTATCGGATAGTAGCCTAGAGTTTGGTGAAATAGTAAGGCTTACTAGAAGTTAGTGGAGTCGCCAGGTGGAAAATCAGTTGTTTTGAGGTATATTTGTATGGTCCACCACCAATACTAACAAAAACCAATCTAAGGGAGTTTTTTGGGGTTTTTTGAGTTTTATGTGCCTACAAGGTTTGGAAGAGTTTCCTATAACTGACTCATCATTTTGCTAAGATGGTGAAAGAGCTATTTTCTACTCTTCAAACAATCTCTAAGTTTACTAAGCTTGATTGAGACTTCAGGAGTTACTAAGTTGTACTTAGATTGCCACTAACTCGGAAGGTCCTACTGTGAGTGTCACTATGTTAGTGAGCAGTGGGATAAGTCAATCAGATAGTATTCTTAAAGGCTTCTAAAGATGAGGGAAACTAAGCTTTTAATCACTCAGTGTCCCACCGTGATCGCCATTATGTTAGAGTGCGGTGGGATAAGTCAATCAAACAGTATTCTTAAAAATAAGGGACTTCTAGAGTTCTAAGGTGTCCTTAGATTGTCACTAACTCAAAGTCCCACCGTGATCGCCATTATGTTAGGGTCCCGTGATTTGGCCGATTGGCTAGCCAAATGACGATGTAACATCAAACCAAGCTTTTGAGCCCAAGGACCTAGCCTTCCTGGACTCAGAGAGGGCTCTCTCTATATGTGTAAAAGATGTCGGTGTGTTTACTTGCGGTGTTCTGATATTAGGCTAGTTATGAAGTGTGTTTTTGGTTTTTTAGTTTTTAAGTTTGTGAGGGATGAAACTGATCAAATACATAAACTGGATAACAAGATGTAGATAAATTGGGCTATGGGGTCAAACAGATCAAGGAAGCTATGAAGTGATGATGTAAAGCTGCTGTAGGGCCGATTTGATTCACAGTAGAAGGGATCTCTGGGCAAAATGGATTAAATGAACAATAAGTTGGTGAAAGACAAGGGATTTCAAGCGCAAACTAGTTAATAGCAGACATAAACATGTAATAGCAAGCCATTGATCATGCTAGGAATAACTATAAGCTAATCAATACATAGAAATCAAACATTCCAGCCATACATAGAGGTATAAGACCCTCTAACTTCGGGAAAAGGCTATCAGATTTTGGGGAAAACACATGAGACAAACTAACAACTCATAAACTATGCCGGAACGCCTAAACATAGTCTCTAAGTCATTGGGCACTTGGACAAATAAGTTTTCATAGTTTTAGGCAAAGGGCTAGATCGGGACTAGGCCTCCTTGGTTCAACAAAATGATCAACAAATCAGTTCAAGAGAAAGTTTTATGGACTGAACTATGGGCAGCTGATAGGTAGGTAGGGCAAACCATACATCCTACTCAACATACATGGAACTGATGAATAAAACTTAGCAACAAAACCTTAGGTTACTAAAGAGCAACTAAGAATTCTTTAGCATAACTAAGGGAGAAGAAAACATCAAGCTATGAAGATTCAGGGATTTTGAGGTGCCTCCATGGGCATGTCTCAAAATCAATCTTTACCGATCTATAGCAGCAAGAAAAATGAAATATGAGTGAAAACTAGAAGACAAAACACATTAAGAAGCACTATACCATTCTACCATGTCAAGGAATCCATCAACAAGCCTTCAACATTCCTCAAAAGCATCCAAGAGGCAATCCAAACATCATAACTCAAGTGTATTCTTCAAAGCTCATATGACCAATTCATTAATTCTTCTCTCAAGTTCAGCCTCTGATTTACAATGAGAATCATGGGATAAATAGGCTAGAGGGAGGAAAACCTCATGGAGCAACTAGCTATCCCATTGGCCAAGTCAAAATATCTAAACTTGTCCTTGAGGCTTTGCAAAGCCCAAGGCACAAAATATCCCATAAAATATCTAAAAACTGCTAAAAACGGAAATTATATTGACTTTACATGATTTCCCAATGATAAAAATAGCTTAACGCACATTTGGGAAAAGCAGATTTTTGGAGTTCAAAAATTACAAAAATACTTCATATTTATGCCTGAAAAAGGTCCCCTGACTTGCTGGATGCAAATGGAAGCCTTCACGATGTCGAAATGGGGCTCATGATGGCTTGTTGGAAAGCTCTCTGTGTCTTCTTTCCAATGCAAGTGGAATCATCTCAATCTGATCTCTGAAAGTCTCTCAAAACTGTACCTGTGTGCAAAAACCCAGAAAATAGCAGGCTGCTGATATGGCGGGCAGAATGTGCAAAATGAGGCTGTTTTTCGCCAATTTGGAGGGGCGAATGATCTTCAAATGCCCTGAAAATCGCTGGAGACCTGCTCATGGAATTATGGAACCCTTTGGGATCTTCCTCCTCCCTTGACAACTCATCAAACTGAAATGGCGCATTTATGAGTTTTTGGCGAAAAACCCCAAAAATGCCAAAAAACAAAAAGTTTTCGAAACAGGCCCAAAATTGGCATGTATGACCCTCAAGGGTCCATAGAAACATGCTCCGAAGCTGAAGCCAAAATATCGAGGGCTGATGTGCTTTTTTCTTCTTTCCGTGCTAGGCGCCTCTCCTTCAATTTCTTCAATTTTTCTTGTGCCACCTTCAATTTGCGCCTGGCAAATTGATTTAGCTTCTGAAAGTGAAGAGTTCTCCTTCTTTGTAGCTCAAGATCCCTGTTTGCCTTCTCAAGCTTTGTTTCCAAATGCTGGTTGGCTCTCTCAAGCCATACTTCCTTGTTTTCCTCAATTTCCCGCTCAAGGATGGTAGTGAGAGGAAAAGCTTCGAATTGAGCTTGTTCTTCAGCTTTCTGTTTCTCCAAGGCTCTCCTAAGCCCGATGGTTCTAGGCCTTTTTTGCCTAGGCTGGTCCTCCTCCTCTTCATCATCAAATTCGCCAATAAGCTCTTCAATTCTTACTTGCGCCTTTTCCGCCTCCTTTTTGTACTTGATGGCCCTTGCCTCATGAATGGCTGCATGATACTTCATTTGTTTGTTTTCAACCTCCAAGAAATGGTTGAAATTCCTCGCCCTTTGAAGATCTTCTTGTAACACCTCGATTTTCCCTTCTTTTTGTATGAGGAGGTTTTCAAGGATGCGGGCCTCATTGTCACTGTCATCGCTTGGGATAGAGATGACAGCTGATTTAACTCCATGCTTGGCACTTTCTCCAATTGCACTTTTGCCTTTGAAGGCCAATCTAGCGCTCTTTCTCCTTGGCAAGCTAGAAGTTGTCTTTTGGGGCAATTTCTTCTTCTTAGGAATAGTTTTGGTCACTGTCAAGGAGGCAGCTTCAGCTTGCTGTCCTTCCTCAACATCCTGTCCAGCTTGTGGCTCAAAAGATGCTTCAATTGTTTGCTCAACCTGCTGCTCTTCAACCTCTATCTGCTGCTGTCCCTCTTCCTGAATTTGATGCTGTTCATCAACCTCTAGCTGCTGTCCAATGATATCTAACTGCTGTTGTCCCTCAAAATCTGGCTGCTGCTGCTCATCACCCTCCTTTTCTCCCTGTGGCTCACTGCCCTCTCCTTCTCCCTGTTTACTTGGCGGCCCAGTGGTCATCTTGAGTTTTTTAGGGGTAGGCCTACTAGACAAAGGCACTGGGCGATGGACAGGTTGAGTAGGAGACACATGAACAGGAGGGACAGTGGCGAAATCGGCATGGCTAATGAATGAATCCCATGAAACTCCTTTCTTCTCCAGCTGGTGTAAGAAGATGATTTTGATCAAGGAATGGTGAAAGAGAGAAGGGATATGCTGAGGTGGAGCTTTCTTTTGGACAGTAGCTGCCATTTTCTCTATGCTTTTGGACAAAAAGTATGGAAGGTTTAATTGCCTGCCCCTGGTAAAATGCATCAATAAGCGAACATGATAGGCAAATATTTGGCTAAACCTCCCTTCACAAGTGAAATATCTCATTATGGCTTTCATCAGCGGAGCATAACTGTCAAGAAGATAGGAGAAAGGGAAAATAGCAGTGATGGTTTCCCTATGTTCAGGTTTGATGAAAGGTTTATAATCCTCTAGATCAAGATGCGCTTGCTTAAACCACTTTTCACCATGATACGGGATCTTGGTAGCCTTGGATACATACCTTGGGGAGATTTTGAAGTCAAGACCTGCTAACTGGAAGTGTTTGTCCTTGAATCTCAAAGCGCACAAATGTGTAAGTGGCGAGAAACTCTTGACTTCCTCTATCCTCTGACAGAAATCAAGACAACCTACTTCATGGAAATTGAAAAGCACTGAGGGATGAGCATTGATTTCTTCTATGGAGATAGGTTCATATCTCTTATGTTGTCCGCCTTTGTGATCTCGTTTTGGAGGCATTCTGACTTTGAAACAAGCTTTGGAAGAGGCAAACTGCCTTCACTATATGAACAATGCTCTGTTGGATTGAAACTGGCCACTACACTGTTTGGATAGTTTAGACAATGTGGTTTTGAATAAAATGTAATAATGCTTCCTTGAATAAGCCACCTCTGCACTTATTAACAACAGTCCTTCAAATCTGGATATACTTCAGCTATGTAACCTTCTTAACAATGATACCATGTGTAAAATATGAGGAAACTGCTTTGTAGATTCCCTGTGCACAGTTTGAACAATCACCACTCTTGTGACTTTGTTAGAGGCCAGCTTACACTTGTATTTGTGTCTTCAAAACCAAATTTCAAAAATTAACACCCTGTTCTTCAGATCATTCATCTTGAAAAATACCTCTGTTAGCAGATTCCTGTAGAGACCATACAGTGGCAAGAAAGAATACCCTTTGGTTATGTGAAAAATTAGCCCACAGTGTTAAGGAAAACACCTTTCACTTGTGACTTTTGAGAAGTCAATCGCCACCTTTATACCTCTGCCTTTGATGTAAAAATCCAACATTAACAACCTCTGTCTTTCACTATGCTGTTTACCTTTGAAAATCTCTGTCAACAAGTCTTCAACATGATACAATATGGTTTCAAGGAAAAGCAGACTCAAGTTGGATGTATAACCAATGCACAGTGGTTTTTAGGAAATATACTCTCTGTTTGTGAGTTTAAGAGATCAACATAATACCTACACCTCTGTTTTAATATCAAATGCAATCACCAAGCACTCTGCCCTTTAGACAGTGGCCATTTTCACTGGTGAAGTTTTGAGAAATCAACACCACTCTGGTACCTCTGCCTTTAATGTCAAAATCTAACCATCATCAATCTCTGCTCCTCAGTGTACTGTGTACTCCTGGCTTCAAATGTTAAATTTGATCGTCAACAACCGAGCCTTCTAGAATATGGCCTTATTTCACCCTCAAAATTACTCTGTTCAACAATCTTCAGAATGATACAATGTAGTGTAATGAACAAGCAGACTTAGTTTAGGTGTAAAATAAGTGCAATCAGTGGTTTAGAGGACACACTCTCTGCTTCAGCCAGGAACTATTTCAAATTTGTGATTTTAAGAGAGCCACCCAAATACCTGTACCTCTGTTTCCAATATTAATTTCAAACACTAACAACTCTGTTCTTCAGAAAAAAGGCCTCTTTCCTTTGTGAAGTTTTAAGAGAACAAAAACTGCTTTTGTACTTCTGCCTCCAGAGTTAGAAACACATCAATGAAATCTGCCCTTCAATGTAACATTTACCCTTAGAGCCTCTTTGTCAATCAGCTTTTCAACATGATAATGAGGTGAAGAAAGAGGGCAAACCTAGGTTAACCACACACAGTGCTTTATGAGGGACACTTCTTCTTGTGAAGTTTTAAGAAAACATCACTTGTATACCTCTGCCTTCAAAGTTTAGATTTGACCACCAACAAACCTTGCCCTCCGGAAAAATGGCCCTATCCACCCTTAGAAAACTCTCTGTCAACAATTCTCCACAATGATATAATACAGTGCAAGGGAGGAGCAGACTTAGCTTTGGTGAAAGAATCAGTGTAACAGTAATTTAGACAATACACTCTTGGCTTGTGAGTTTTGAGATATGCACCAATACACTCTATAACCCTGCCTCCAAGGTTTAAACTCTCATTAACAACTTCGGCCCTTTTAAATTACCTCATCTCACTGTGTAGGAAAACTGCTTTTGTTTTTAGCAAATATGGCAAGATCCGGGGTTTTCAAACATGTTTGTCACTTATCAACACTTTGCAATTGATGGGATTTCATAAAAATACCTCGAACTTGATGGATGCTCGTTTGAAAAGATGTAAGAAATCCTGGATAGTTTGAAAAAGTTGCGCGGCAATCTCTGGAGCAAACCCGTCGCACAGGAGAAAGGCTGTCGGGTCGACTTGTCGTGCGGTCGGGCGGCCACCTACAGGCACGTCGCGCCCACCTACAGGCACGTCGCGCCGACGAAGGAGGCCTTTGCAAAATGATGCACAGGCACGTCGCGCCAGATCCCAGGCACGTCGCGCCGCCTCAGAGTGCAAAATTTTTAAATTTTCGCCCAGTTTTCTTGCTTGTTTGATGCTGTGGAAGCACGGGCTTTGATTCTAGTTTTTGAAAATGAATTTCCACTCTCACATCTCAACCTTATATCATTTTCAAAAGAACATTCTCAACGGTCATTTGAACATCGACTTTTAAACTCTGTTTGTTTTTTCAAACAGTGGGTTCGTGCTTTGCATATGTATACCGCCCTTTAACCCCGAGCTCTGATCTTTGTGTTACCTCTTTTTGCCCACAGAACCATTTCATAACTGAAATATGTTCACTGCTTCCCCTCTTGGTAATTGTTTAGCAAGGAAGGGCTATTTCATAATGCACCAAAACATTTGAAAGCTGTGATTTGGTATTTGACATTGTCTTGTTGCTTGATCTTTTCTCAAGGAGACAGTTTTCTTTTTTGGTATCAGTGGCACACATATGTTCAATATTTCCCCTTTCCTACTGTAGGTATAGTCACACAGAGAGTTCTTTGAAACAGGAGTACCAAATTCTTTGCATCACCAGCACTAGCATTCATCTGTGAAATGACTTTTATTCCTTTTTGGTAACCTTCCACTGCTCTTTCTATACTCTATCTTTGTGCTGAATCTGTCCTTTGAAATGATGACCATTGTGTTCGCGATCTGTTGTGTTATTCAGCATGAGATGGCCTGTGTTCTTTCAAAGTGTTTGATGATTGCTGCTTCCAGGTGTTTCACAAGCTTCCTTTGGGACTGTAAGTGCGCTCTTTTGATGGCTTGCTTTCACACTAGGCTTCTCTGTTTACTCAGAAGGGATTTCTTTAGATTCCTGTGCAGGTGATCATGGAATGTCTTTAACTATTTTTAAATAAACTGCTCCTTTTGGCATTAATAGCATAAAATATGTTCAATATTTTTCCCTCTACTAGATGGATCGTTGACGATAGCTTCTTTTTGAAGTTATGAGATCAATACATTTATATCATAAACAAGTAACACTTTCCCTTTATTCAATTTCTTTGTCTTTTCCCCCGCACTTTTGACCACTCGCTTTCAAATGTAAATTTCAGTAATGATTTTGGCCATCTGCTCATATATGGAGGAGGCTCTTCATCAGGTAAAGTATCAGAAGGCCCTTTTTACCACTATGTTAGACACAACCTTTCTCTGAATGTGGTGGTAAGTAAACCATTTGAACAACATCAATCTAGGCATCACTACTTGCAAGCATCACTGTGTTTTTAGAAGGAAACCTAGCCACAATGACACTGTTCTAAGGTTGCTGAGATATTTATCATTTGGATTGTTTATCTCATGACCTGTTACTTGACAAAAACTCTTTGTGACTATGAAGGTCAGTGTATTTGAAAAACCAAGAAATTTCTCCTGCCTGTGTAATGGCATTGGTTATCATCTGTTCTATTTGATCTTGTGGATAGACTGGGTACTTATGCTTTGGAATTTTCACCAATGACATGCCTTTCTTCATTTCATCAATTCACATGATTCTGAAAGTTTGAGATGAGCTCCTTTATCGTGACTAACCAATTTTTTCTTTGAGCTTTCAAAGATATTTGCCCATTCCCTAAGTATGATCATCAATTAACTCTATAGATCTAAGATATTGTTTCATTATTTCTAAAGGCAAACCCAAATTTTCATGTCTTCCGAGTCAACCGGCCTGCGCCCTCCGCTTATGTATGAAGGAGGCGCCTAACCCTCTGCTTTGTAAATGAAGGAGGTTCTCCGCCTGAGCAATTTACCATTTTATTTAGATAGTGGCTTAATTTTTTCATCAGGATTTTATGTCGGAAAGAGTCAGAAGGTCCCGATATACTTTGTTTTGTGCCTTTCCATTCATCTCTACACACATTTGGGGTTAATTTGCTCCTCTAATCAGAACCATAAACATTTACTCCATGAGATGAAATATATTTCCTGTCTTTGTAGAACCATAGAACACAATGAAAAACCTACTAGTCAGCTTGAGAATGGGCTTCATGCAGTGCTGAGACCTAGGGAATATGAGTGGCGCAACTTAAGGCTGTTTGTCAACTTCATTTGCAAAGTAAAGGATCAGTCATGGTAGACCTGTAGCAGATGGAGGCTTTTCTGGCTTTTTGATGATTGCCAAAGGTGGAATGTCCTAAACGCCACTTCCTAACATAGGGTAGACTTCTAAAACAGATGTGGATTTTCCTTTTACGGCTGATGGGCAGACCAATAAGGCTGAAGCTAGATAGGATTGTGATATGAGGTTTTTGATGTTGCTAGGGGTGGACTGAATAGGTAGAAAGGCGAAAAAAGTTTTGGGAGGGTTTTTTGGATGACATATTGACATAAGGAAATCAGTTTCTAGAAAACTCAGCTGAAAATATAGTCATCACTAACATGTAAAAAAATACTGATGGCTAACAAAACCAAAAGTAATTTGATACTTGAAACATAGGTTTTAACCTTATATATAGTTAATTGTTTCAAATAGATTTTTAATAAAATGAAAAATATTCAATGTAAAACACATGCACATTAACATATAATTGTGATATTTTCCCTTCCTTCCAACTTAGTGGAGATCTGTGTAGAAAAATCCCTTTAAATGTAGCAGATATATCCATAGTGATCCACTAATATTTGTTCAGAAACAACTCTTCCATTTTGGACTTTTATATCTAAAAACTATGCTCATTGAGTTTATGCATCTATATTTTTAAACTACTTGAAACTTTTTTATTACACCATAGGAATCATTTTGATATATGTTCAATTTAATGGGGTCTATCACATTTCAAGAAAAACACATTATCCATAAAAGTTTTCCCTTGAAACCAAAAGTAATTAGATACTTGAAACATAGGTTTTAACCTTATATATAGTGAATTGTTTCAAATATATTTTTAATAGAATGAAAAATATTCAATGTAAAACACATGCACATTAACATATAATTGTGATATTTTCCCTTCTTTCTAACTTATTCCATCCCTCTAGAAAAATCCCTTTTAATGAAGAAGATATGTCCATAGTGATCCACTGATATTTTTTCACCAACAACTATTCCATTTTGCACTTATATATCTGAAAACTATGCTCATTGCATTTATGCATCTATATCTTTAAACTACTAAACTATTTTATTACACCATAGGAATCATTTTGATATATCTCCCATTTTAATGGGATCTATCACATTTCGAGAAAAAAACATTAGCCATAAAATTTTCCCATTGAAACTAAAAAAGTAATTGATATTTGAAATATAGGTTTTAACCTTTTATATAGTTAATTGTTTCAAATATAGTTTTAATAAAATGAAAAATATTCAATGTAAAACACATGCACATTAACATATAATTGTGATATTTTCCCTTCTTTCCAACTTAGTGGACATCCTTCTAGAAAAATCCCTTTTAATGAAGCAGATATATCCATAGTGATCCACTAATATTTGTTCAGAAACAACTCTTCCATTTTGGACTTTTATATCTCAAAACTATGCTCATTGAATTTATGCATCTATATTTTTAAACTACTTGAAACTATTTGATTACACCATAGGAATCATTTCGATATATCTCCCATTTTAATGGGGTCTATCACATTTCGAGGAAAGCACATTAGCCATAAAAGTTTCTCATTGAAACCAAAAGTAATTTGATACAAATCGTAGGCTTTAACCTTATATATAGTTAATTGTTTCAAATAGATTCTTAATAAAATGAAAAATATTCAATGTAAAACACATGCACATTAACATATAATTGTGATTTTTTCCCTTCTTTCCAACTTAGTGGACATCCTTCTAGAAAAATCCCTTTTAATGAAGCAGATATATCCATAGTGATCCACTGATATTTGTTCAGAAACAACTCTTCCATTTTGGACTTTTATATCTCAAAACTATGCTCATTGAATTTATGCATCTATATTTTTAAAATACTTTAAACTATTTTATTACACCATAAGAATCATTTCGATATATATCCCATTTCAATGGGGTCTATCACATTTCAAGAAAAACACATTAGCCATAAAATTTTCCCTTTGAAACCAAAAGTAATTTGATACAAAACATAGGTTTTAACCTTATATAGTTAATTGTTTCAAATAGATTTTTAATAAAATGAAAAATATTCAATGTAAAACACATGCACATTAACAACTCTTCACAAAAAACTCTTCCATTTTGTACTTTTATATCTCAAAACTGTTAGCCCCCCTATGAAATTTTTGACAAGAAAATAGGGGGCTAAATTGTTTTTGAGCCTTCAAGGAATGCATTTTCTTCTGAAAACACAGTCTCCTTGAAGCCTCTATGTGTCTTTGTCCTTTGATAAGAGCCCCTCTGCTGACTCCCATCATAAAGCCTCTCTGTTATGAAGAAGAAATGCCCAAAAGGCCCCTTTTTCCCTCTTTTTTCACCCTCACTTAGCCTCTTTTTTAGTCCCCCTTGTCTTCCCATTCTATTTCCCTTCTTACCTTTCAAATCCCCTCAAATTCCCCTTTAAATTCTACCCTTACCCTTTGATTGGCCATTTTCCTCCCTTACTCCTCTATCATTCCCTTCCTTGGCTTCAAAATTCCATTTAAATGGGCCAAAACCCACTTCCCGACCTTATTATAAGGCCTAGCCCCTTTCCGCCAGCCCCTTTCAAACCACTTCCCCCATATGCCCCAGCGCTGGGACCAAGCGCTTAAGTCCCAAGTGCTAATCGCAATCGGAAGACCGGGCGGGTGAAATTTCCTTTATAATGTCAAAAACTCCGATGTGATTTGTTATAACGTTAAGTCTGGCAATGCGTTCCGCACCGTTGATCTTCCGCGGAGATCGGACGGCGGAGCGCCAATCGCAGGCCCCCGCCCAATCTCAATCGCAACGTTCGTGCGCGCCCCTCCGATCGGCCCATCGCAATCACTTGCGATGCGATTAATCGCAAGCCCTTACCTCCGATCCCCGATCACACTGTCTTCCGATTCAATCCCGTCCGTCCATTCAACCCGTGATCCGACGGTCATCGCCCAATCGCAAATCCCCTCCGACCGCAATCGCAAGTCCTGTCTCCCGTCCTCCGATTGCGAACCCCCGATTGCATTATCCACCGTTCATTCCTCCCCCAGATCAATGGTTATCGCTCATTCCCGCCCCCACTCCCAATTGCAATCGGAACTTGTTGCATATGTGTTGCGATTGCCTCCCGCTCCGATCTGCGATTGCGATTTCTGTATGGTCCCACCTCGTACAATCATTCCCGCCGGTTTTTCGTTGTTTTTCATCACATTTATTTGTATTTCCCCCGTTAATCTAACCTTTTTATTTGACATTTGGATCACCCTCCGTCGTGATCGGGTCCCACTTCCATGGCTCTGCTTCATTGCATTCATGTATTTCCTTTGTATTTCCCCCCAATGTTTAACTTTTGGGTTTCATGCCAATAACCGTTTCTTCCACCATTCTTCATTGTTCCACCACTCTCAACTGCCCCGCCATCATTTATCCTCCCGCCTCTGCAGCATTTCTCTGCCACCCCTGCTGGGTTGTAATAGGTTTATTTCGAATTGTGTAGACAACTCAGAGAGGTTTTTTCAGCATTGCCAGCAGGTCATCAGATGGTTTCAAAGGGGTTAATGGTTTCTATCAAAATGATTAATGTTAATCCCGCAAGTCAAAGGAAAGGCGCAGCTTGAAGACCAAGAACAGACTGTAAAGTCTTATCTGTGTTAAATATCAGCAGAGTACGTTCTCTCCAAACGTACACCGTTCCTACAGCGTTCTCCATGCCTCTCAATCCCAGGGAAATTAAATACACAGACAGGAGATTTATTAAAGACTGTCTGAGCAGCAGTAATGGAGGAATGGAGAAACCTTGCAGACCATCCACTAGTTCATTTATTCTAGAGTGGCAGCACAGAGCTCCAAACAATCGAAGGACTCCAAATGAACATCGGAGGTCAAAATCGACCTGACAGAGATCTCCGAACCAATCCACAGAGTACATACAGCGCTGCATTTTTCCATTAAGCAGTAGGGGCGTGAACACCTCCACCGTTCTGCCTTAATGAAACTCATTTATTTGTTCACCTACTTCTATTTCTTCCTCTTCTCCTATAAGAATTCCCGAGAACATATTGAAAAGGTTGTTGTTCAGTTGTTGGGCATCTTGTTGTTAGAGGGATTCGTTCTTGACTGTTAGAACAATCGTGGGAGGGAGTAGAAGAGTAGTTGTATGTAATAGGCTGGGAGGAGAAAGTTTGGATTGTATCAGCCATTGAGCTATAATGTACATGACTGATTTTGTATCAATTAATCAAAGCACATTTCACAGGATCCTGGTCTATTACTATTGGTGATGTTTTTCTTAACTCTGTTTATTACATTTTCATACTGTTTCATGTTCTCCTGGTAGGCAACAGAAGTATAGCATAGGATTCACCCTTTCTAGGTGCCCTATGTTTCCTACTCTACCTACCTTTAATTTTTTCTGCTTTATATATTATCTAAGAGTGAATTCATGTGGTTTAACCAGTGCAGCGGATGTTATTTCCTGCTGGCTGATGTATGAACTCAGGGGTTTGCTGCTTGGATATCCCTTTGTTAATCTTATCTCTGTTTTCCCTTGGAGTTGCTAAAGCAGACCTGGAGTTAAATGACCTCTGGTCCGATCTATAAGCAGCCCCTTCGTCCCTCTTTGAGAGCTTCTTTTGAGTATGTCCAAGCAGGTCTAGAGTTAAATGACCTCTGGCCTGATCTATAGACAAAAATTAGGTTGCTTTCCTTCTTTCACTTTCAGTCCTTAATGTCCCATCCCACCATCTAATCTAAAAGATCCTTTGGTATTAGATGACTTGCCCTTTGAAAGCCTTGGCTAGTTGTTGCAAGTAATTTCCTTTCATGACTCTATAGCCCAATGGATGGCACTGTCTTGGCCTATCCTCTTTGCTGAAGCCTCCTGCTGTTTTGTTTCCTCTCTCCCATTACCTTCTTAGTTTATGGTCTCCTAACCAACCCAGCAACCAACCAACCAAATTATTTTAAAACCTCCTTTGTGCTTCATAACTAGCCTAACATCTCATTTTGAGCTTCAAAGATACAAATCATTCTTTGTTTATTGGAGAGATCCCTCTCCGGGTCCAGGAGGGCTAGATCCTAGGGCCCCAAAGCGGTTTGATGTTGTCTTATCTTTTGGTATTGCCAAATCTGCCAAAACATAGGAACCCCAACAAAAACTATGCTCATTGAATTTATGCATCTATATTTTTAAACTACTTGAAACTATTTTATTACACCATAGGAATCATTTCGATATATCTCCCATTTTAATGGGGTCTATCACATTTCGAGAAAAACACATTAGCCATAAAAGTTTCCCATTGAAACCAAAAGTAATTTGATACTTGAAACATAGGTTTTAACCTTATATCTAGTTAATTGTTTCAAATATATTTTTAATAAAATGAAAAATATTCAATGTAAAATACATGCACATTAACATATAATTGTGATATTTTCCCTTCTTTCCAACTTAGTGGACATCCTTCTAGAAAAATCCCTTTTAATGAAGCAGATATATCCATAGTGATCCACTGATATTTGTTCACAAACAATGCTTCCATTTTGGACTTTTATATCTCAAAACTATGCTCATTGAATTTATGCATCTATATTTTTAAACTACTTGAAAATATTTTATTACACCATGGGAATCATTTCGATATATCTCCCATTTTAATGGGGCTATTACATTTTGAGAAAAGCACATTAGCCATAAAAGTTTCCCATTGAAACCAAAAGTAATTTGATACAAAACATAGTTTTTAACCTTATATATAGTCAATTGTTTCAAATAGATTCTTAATAAAATGAAAAATATTCAATGTAAAACACTTGCACATTAACATATAATTGTGATATTTTCCCTTCTTTCCAACTTAGTGGACATGCTTCTAGAAAAATCCCTTTTAATGAAGCAGATATATCCATAGTGATCCATTGATATTGTTCACAAACAACTCTTACATTTTGGACTTTTATATCTCAAAATTATGCTCATTTTTTCTGAAAAACGTTTTTTTGAGGCACTACCCCTGAACACCTATGTGTGGGGAATTTTTCGTCTATAAGAAACCCTAAAGTGGGGGTCCTTTCTGCCCATTTTATTCCCACCATTATGCTTAGAAAAATATATAGTGCATGGGGGTATTCACATAAAGAATATAACACATGTACCAAACATCCAATAATTCTCCTTAATGTGACCATCAATGTGGCAATGGTTAGAATTATTTCTACTACCCTTGCATGGACGTGTAGTGGCTATTTTATTCTTATCCTTCTATTTCCAGTTCTTATTCCCCTCCTTCAAAGCTTCTTGGTGCTATTTTTTCTTCAAACCACTGAAGTACCATTTATTTTGGCCTAGATGGTTTTTAGATACTGTGCGTATACACATGGAATACATTATATCCTTAGCTTGGAAAGAATCACTTGTTTTTGTAGATGGTTATATAGACCCCACATATACTTAAGGGGTAGATTTGGCCTCTTGGGAAAGATATCTGATAATATGACCATATTTTTGAACTTAGTACACTCTTATACACCCTTATGTCTACGTAAAGTAGTGTGAGTGATTCCACGGGTCCTCTACACACTTCATAGGGTATAATTGGGACAGGTAGTGTTAACGTCTACAATTTCTATAGGCAGAGTCTGTAAAGGGCCAGGTAGCATCTGGATCTCATCTTTTATGAAAGGTGACATATCTAGTAAATGCCCCTACAGTCAATCTCTGGAATAGATCTAAATAGAAGTTTTTCATTTTAATATCCATAAAACACAACCACTTTAAGGAAAACTGTGTACATGTGTCATTTCTCCCATAAATTCTTAAGCAAAGTTTTTAAAGCATACATGTCATGTTGGCTTTCTCCCATTAACTTTAAAGCATGTTTTTTGTAAGTGCATAAAATAATTTTGCAAACCATGTAAATTTTATTTATCTCAAGCTTTAAAGCCTAAAGTGGTTGAACTCTAATAGAATTTTGAACTTCCATAGGATTTTAGTCTGTCTGTTGAGTGTTAACTTCTACAAGTTCTAAAGGTAGAGTCTGTAAAGGGCCAGGTAGCCTCTAGATCTCATATTTTCTTAAAGGTGACATATCCAGCAAATGCCCCTACTTCAATCTCTGTAACAGATCTAAATAGAAGTTCTTCATTTTGATATCCATAAACATCAACCACTGTAAGGCAAATAATTCCTTCATTTTCACCCTCTCAATCTCCATTTACCTGGGATATGGATCTCATCTTTTCTCAAAGGTGACATATCCAGTAAATTTCGCTATAGTCAATCTCTGTAATAGATGTAAATAGAAGTTCTTCATTTTAATATCCATAAACCTCAACCACTTTAAGGAAAACTGTGTACATGTGTCATTTCTCCCATAAATTCTTAGGCAAAGTTTTTAAAGCATGCATGTCATGTTGGCTTTCTCCCATTAAATTTAAAGCATGTTTTTTGTAAGTTCATAAAATAATTTTGCAAACCATGTAAATGTCATTTCTCTCAAGCTTTAAGGCCTAAAAATTGAACCTAAAGTGGCTGAATTCTCATAGAATTTTGAACCTCCATAACATTTTAGTCTGTTTGTTGAGTGTTAACTTCTACAAGTTCTAAAGGCAGAGTCTGTAAAGGGCTAGGTAGCCTCTGGATCTCATCTTTTCTCAAAGGTGACATATCCAGTAAATACCCCTACAGTCAATCTCTGTAAAAAATCTAAATAGAAGTTCTTCATTTTAATATCCATAAACCTCAACCACTTTAAGGCAAGTTGTGTACATGTGTCATTTCTCCCATAAATTATTAGGCAAAGTTTTTAAAGCATACATGTCATGTTGGCTTTCTCCTATTAACTTTAAAGCATGTTTTTTGTAAGTGCATAAAATAATTTTTCAAACCATGTAAATGTCATTTCTCTCAAGCTTTAAGGCCTAAAAATTGAAGCTAAAGTGGTTGAAATCTCATAAGATTTTGAACTTCCATAGGCTTTTAGTTTGTCTGTTGAATGTTAACTTCTACAAGTTATAAAGGCAGAGTCTATAAAGGGCCAGGTAGCCTCTGGATCTCATCTTTTCTCAAAGGTGACATATCTAGTAAATGCCCCTACAGTCAATCTTTGTAACAGATCTAAATAGAAGTTCTTCATTTTCATATCCATAAACCTCCATAACTCTAAAGAAAATAGTGTACATGTGTCATTTCTCCCTTCTCCCATAAAATTTTAGGCAAACTTTAAGGCATGTGTTATTTCTATTTCATTTCTCCCACAAACTTATAAAAGTGTGACTTTTGACATAACTAGTTGTTTTAGTAAGTGCATAAAATTCATTTCTCCCACAAACTAGAGGCTTCCTCCCATTAATTCTACATGTCAATTCTACCATAAAATTTTTAAGTCAAACTTTAAGATAAACCATGCACATGTCATTTATCTCATGATCATGTGTTATTTCTCCCATGCATTTGCAACAAATGTCAATTTAATATATATTTTTATTGAAATTTTTTTTTTTCAGGGATAAAAAAACCATTAAATATGGTTGAAAAATGGAAATTATGCATATATGTTTCTTGCTATCCCAATCCATGGAAAGAAATGATTACATATGTGCTTTCCAATATTGCGACTAGCAAAATCGTTCAAAGGAAAATGAATATATGGGGAAGAACAACAAACAATGAGGCATATTATATTGGATTGATATAAGGCTTGGGAACAACTATGGAGTATGGATCAAATGGAATTGTATTTTTCACCAATTCTGAACTTGTGTGCAACCAGATGAATGGCGTGTACCAAGTTAAGAAGGAGAGGCTAAAAAAACTACATTGAATAGCAAACAATATTGTTAGCCAATTTCAATTTTTTAGTATAAGACATTGTACAAATGTGAATAAGATGTCTGCTGATCCATTGCGCGGCGCAATAGAAATTCAGGATTCATCTATCAAAGATGAATTAATAGATGAATTAGAATTATACGGGGCAATGCCAATGCAAGATTCATCTCTCAAAGATGAATTAGTTTTGAGACGCTCTTCTTCAAAAATTCAAAATTCATCTCTCAAAGATAAATTAGTTTTGAGATGCTCTTCTTCAAAAATTCAAGATTCAGCTCTCAAAGATAAATTAGTTTTGAGACGCTCTTCTTAAAAAATTCAAGATTAATCTCTCAAAGATGAATTAGTGTTGAGACGCTCTCCTTTAAAATTTATTGATGGACATTGTAACATATCTTGGATATGTGTGTGTTTTGTACTTATAAATGCATATTTTTTAATGACCATGTGTTTTTTTCAATTATATACCAAGTGTGCTCCCACCACACCATGTAAAGCGCAACTTGGTGAACTTCACATTTGCAAAAAGTGGTGAACTTCACATTTTTATAAAATTAAAATGCGAGGACTTCAACAAATTTTTGTTTAAATGGAGTTTCACTTCTTTTTTAATGACAATGTGTTTTTTTCAATTTTATACCAAGTGTGCTCCCACTATGTAAAGTGCAATTTGGTGAACTTAAAATTTTTATAATTTTTTTTTGCTTAAATTGAGTTTCACACATGTTCAATTAGTGCTTTGAAAGTTGTGTTTTACATAATTTGTATACACTAAATTACATTAATTTTTTAAAATTTATTTTGAATTTATTTTAAATTAGTCATTTAAAAAAATAATTGTAAATGTCCACCGTAGATATATATATCATGGAGGATGAACGACGAAGATCAACAGAATCCCATATCTCTATAAGAGAGGGGGATCAGGGATCGAGGGATGTTCATGGTATTTAAATATAATCTTAAATCTCCATACATACATACATACATGTGTGTACATATGGAATTGATTTTTTATCAACTTTGTGAGTTAAATTAGTTGTTAATAAGTTTCATTTTTATTTTTTAGGAGCTAAGAGGAGAAGAGTCTCTACTCCATCAATGGAGCATGCCCATGGTTCACCCAGTCATGGTATGGTTCACGCAATTTAATCAATGAATATGTACGTGTATTTATATGTATGAATATATTTTTCAATTGATTATAAATTCGTATTTTTTTATCAAGCTTCTCTCTCATCTCAAGAGGTTGGTGGTGGTTCAAATCCCCTTAGAGGGCCATCAATAAGTGCTAGCAGGTTGTGTGAAGGTGGTGATATTTATTCCCCCGGAGGCCAATCAATGGATGGTGATGTTGGTTCTCAGCAGGGTCGTTCTGGTTCTCAACAGTTTCAGGGTGGGTAAGATGCTAGCCAACCACATCGAGGTTGTCATCAATTTGAATATTTTTTTCATTCAATTTGTACAAATTTATTTACATGTATTTTTTTTAATATACAAAATTTATATATTGATGTAAAGGCTGAAAATGCTCTAAATGTCGGTACAAAAAGACGTAGGGCAGAATGCTTCATTCAAGAAGAAGGTTGTCCACCCACCATGGCTTATCTGGCCGACATTTCTGATATACCGTGGGAAAGAAACATGCAGCAATGCACCTTAGTAAGGTGTCAACAGCTTCATGAAAAATTGCAAAGAGATCTCGTGTCTTTGACTCTACCTACTGAGAGTCGACAAAGCATGGAAATAGTTACACATTCTTTAGGCTAACTAGTAGATGTGTACCAAAAGCTTGGGCCAACCACGGATACTTTTGTTGATGTCATGAGAAAAAGAAAGGAAACAGTGATGGGTCCTGATAAATGGGAGGTTGTTAAAGAAAGAGTTACAACAACAATGGAAAAGTATATGTTTAATTTCAAAGAAGGACCGAAAAAAAAGATTCTGAAGGTGCAATATTTCAAGCATCCTAATATAGCTCACTATTTGTATGATAGACACCTTGCGGTTTAAGGAAGACTCCCATGGAATGACAAGGTTCCACTTTATTTCATGAAATTATTTTATGCGGAATTCTTTTTGCAAATGAAACCCAATTACAATGACCTTCCCTCTGAATTTTTTGGTCCAAGGAAAGGTCGATTGTGTGACCGTAGGGGCGCTAGGCGTGATGCTGAGTTGCCTCGTCTTGAGGCACCATTGGTTAATCGACCTGTTCATGTCGAAAATTTGTGGTTAGAGATGGAAGCCACTTCTCAAATTAGTCGAGAAGCAAGGGATGCCATCATCGAAAATGTTCATAGTGGATTGGGTGGAGTCGATGTTTGTCTGAATTGACAAAGAGCACTTGAGAATTCACGTGCCAATTTTGTGTATTATACAGATGAAGAGATTGACAACATGAGTGTTGAATATCTCAAAACATATGCGAAGAATTTTTGCAATGGTTGGCATGACCTAATTGTTCATGAGGAAGAGTACATGGGAACGGTATGTGTTAATGGTTAGGGTTCAATTATTTTAACACATACATACAATTTGTAATAAATACATATATACATACATTTATTTTTATGTACATTAATCTAACAAAAATATATCATTATATGTTAACACCATTTCCAGTTGTCACGCTTGATGAATGACGAAAATGTTAATATCACGTTCGGAGCCTCTGGTTCAAATAATCAAGATGGGTCTCACCATCAAGATATGCTGGCAAATGTTAGTGTTTTTTAAACTTTATGTTTTTAAAATAAATAATTTTGCACATATGTACATTTTCATGTATATATAATAAAAAATTTCAACAGATTCCGATTTCGTCCGATGTTTTTGGGATGGCGGTACCTTCTTCTTCCTTGGGATATGTACCTTCTACTTCCTTAGGAGATGTGTCAGATTCACAACAAGTATGGAAAATTTTTCACTTTTAAAATTTATGTTTTTAAGCTATATATTCCACCTCAAAAAGTTCCATTAAAAAATGAGATATATCTATATCTTGAGTTATTTTGAATTTTTTGAATTTTAGGTTTTTGGAGATTTTCTTTTGGAGCCTCTCTCAGGAGATGTGCCAAATCCACCTACAAAAGTATTAAATTTTTCACTTTTAAATATATATGTTTTTAATTTATAATTTATAAATTGAATTTTAAAAGTTTTATTATAAATTGAGATCTTTATCTTGATTTATTTTATACTTAAATTAATTTTTTTAGTTTTAGGTTTCTATAGAGGATTTCTTTTCTCCACGGACTCTAGCGATGGAGATAGGAACATCCACAGCATTTCAACCATTTGAACAAGTTGTCTAAATTTTTTTTTAATATTATTGAAAATAAGTTTATATATATGCATTTTCATTTGAAAATATATATACATATATATATATATAACTGTACATGTATATTGTACAGTTTACTGTTGGAGATGTTCCCATGGGGGAAGTTGTAGCAAACAAGCAACAAATGTAGAGGGAACCTCATGAGGTATTGCATGATTTTTTTTTTTATATTTTGTTTTTTACATGAAGTTCTATATATTCTCACTCAATTTTAAAACATCAAAGTTTAATTTTTTTACGTGCGTACAGGTTCCCCATGCTTCGCAAGATAGCTCGTGGATTGACACTTTGCTGGGAAAGACACTACATCCATCTGTATTAGATGAATGATTTCTAGATTTGATTGAGATTTCTAGTCTTAAATTTACTTTTTTATATATTATCTAGATGTAGTCATATATAACTTGATACTTGATACTTGTGAGATCTACAAATTTTGGACATATTTTATGTGAACTATATTTGGTACATGTGAATGTGATATATAATGTTTTTAAAACTTAAGTTTTGGATGGTTGAACTACATTTGGCATGTGAAGTAATTTTGTGATCTATAATTTTTTCTTAAATTAAAACTTAAGTTTTGGATGGTTGATCTACATTTGGAATGTGATATAATGTTAAATTTTTTTATTAGATATTTGAACTACAATTGGCATGGCATGTGAAGTAATGTTGTGATATAATCAAAAAGTTTTTAAAACTCAATTTTTGAATGGTTGAAGTACATTTGGCATGTGAAGTAATGTTGTGATCTATAATTTTTTGTTAAATTAAAACTTTTAAGTTTTGGATGGTTGACATACATTTGGCAAGTGATATAATGTTAAATTTTTTTATTGGATAGTTGAACTACAATTGGCATGGCATGTGAAGTAATGTTGTGATATAATCAAAAAGTTTTTAAAACTCAAGTTTTGGATGGTTGAACTACATTTGGCATGTGATTATGATATTATGTTCTATTTTTAAAATTCAAGTTGTTGTTTTCCCAACAAAAAAATTTCACATGAATATACATGTAAATGTAGAAATGATTTTACACATGTTTGAATATATATGTTAAAATGATTGAAGTACAATATATATATATATAACCAATCATAAGATTCTAGGTATTGTTAGATGTGTTGAAAACAATCATAAAATTTTAAAATGCAATCTATAATGTATATATATTCAATATTTTTCATCAATGCACATGTATAGAAAAGCTACTTTCAGTTAATTCCATTCTAGAACATATGTATCGAGTACGTGCAACATTTTTCATCAATGCACATAGAAAAACTATTTGAATAGTTAATTGCTTTCTAGAACATATATATCCAATACTTCAACATTTTTCACCAATGTCAATAGAATTAAGCTACTTTTCATCAATGGCTATAAAATTTAGCGACAGCTACTTTCAGTTAATTGCATGCAGAATGACTTTAAAAAAAATTCAAAACTATTTGTATAAATTACAAAGTTTAGTATGGTTGAAACTATGATTTTAAAAATTCTGATAAATATTTTTATATTTCTTAAATAGTTCATTCATATTCAATCTAACTTAATTAGTAAAATATTTCAATACTCACAAGGAAAAAAAAATTAAAGGTAAAATACTATAGTTATTTTTTAATAAGACCAAAATGTGTAACTCATTCAATTTTTATTATGAAATATTGATAATAATAAATTAATAAAAAATACAATTTAACCAATTCAATATTGGTTTATAAAATTCAATCTATTATTAAATTTGAAAAACTTACGTAAATTTTTTTATAATTAATTTAGATTCAATATAACTTCAAAATTTATATTTTTATAAAATTCAATTTATTACTAAAGTTATGAGATTTTCAAGCGATTTAAATTTAATATTTATAGAAACCAAGGAAAATTTTAAGGATGGAAGTTAAATTTAAAGTTTAGAAACCTTGGCGAATCTTACTAGTCCCTAATATGCAAATTGTAAAATGTTTGGCAATATTTTTGTAAAAATATTTATATTTATAATCATTTTATAATAGTCTATATAAAATTTTGGCGATTTTTAAGGTAAAATAATTTTATAAATGTGGGTGAATAATTTTTAGAAAAAAATGGAAATTGGCGAATCTTTTTTTTGGAAAAAACATGAAAAATTAGCCCACATGCGAATATTAGCCCCCAAAATTTTCCCTGATAGCAACTCTTACCAATTTAAATTAGAAATTTCTCTCTCTAAAGATTAGGATCATGAAATGTAAAATCAGGCTTGTGATATTAGTTGTAGTTGGGGAATTGCTATATTGGAAGTTCTCCCTTAAAGAGACAAGTGAACATTTTTCTAGTAACAAATATATAACATTTTGGTGCTATTTTAGTTCTTTATTTGCTATTGTACTAGTTTAAATTGAACTCTTTTTGATAATAAATACGAGTTAAATAAAACAAAAATGATACTATATTAGATTTAAACTTTTGGCAGATAATATATTTGATTATTTCTTAATGAACAACTCAAGAAATATTATTTTTTCCACATACTTTTCATGAGATAGTCACTAAAATTCATGTTTTCACATTTCTCCTAGATAATATTACATCATGTTCACAATGATAAAGACATGCCTACTTTAAATAAATCAATTATAAACACATAAACATATATAGTTATTTTACATAATCTAAATAGGAAAGAAAAATGCATCACCAAGTCTCTATGAAAGTCAAACAAATTCCTCTTAATCACCATCACATTATTTATCATTTAATTCTTAGTCATAAAAATTTTATTAATTCAACTTTTATTTATAATTACCATTGAAAAGAAAAGTCATAATTGTTCCATTATCTATGAAGAAAAAATTAAACCCTCTTATGCATCCATGTAAGGCCATTGGTTTCTCTTATGGTCCATATAAAGATGTGATTAACATTTTATACATGTATAAGACCTCCTTTTAGTTTACATAATATTGCAAGAACTGTAATTTAAATATAGTAAACGTGACTTTATCTCCCATGTCAAGAATTTAATCTTACATATTAATACACAATCATTTCATTGTTCAATTCCTTATAGAGTTATCGCTACATCATTATTATATTGATTTTTAACTAAACAATAAGAAAAAACATGTGAAATGATTAATAAACCATTAAGTATCTAAATCGAGACTAAATCTTCAATGTTATTTCTAATTTGACTATTTTATTTTAACTTTCACTCCACAACCTTGTGTCATGCATCCATCATCGACATCATCCATGCGAACTTGATGTCCACATGGCCACATAGATGGGAAAAAATGCACCTATGAAAAGTTAAAATATCATAGTGTCATGTGTCTAATAACATGAATATGATAAAAAATAAAAATATATATATAGATCTGTTACCATTAAAAGGTGCAATATGAATTTAAAACTATACAGAAAGAGATTATAATTATCAAGTTGTTGCACCCAATCACTATGTTTAGCATATCCCTTCTTCAACACGCGGGTAATGACTAGATGCACTGTATTTCTCTCTGAATTGATAAATAACCCAACTATTAGGGCATGCCATTGGTATATTTTATTTTAAATAAATAGGATAAGGCATGCTTCTACCATTCAATTGTTTTTGTTTCATTTCCTCCTCTTATGTTCGTATAATGTGACCCACGGTTGTGTCGCTTCCATATTATAAAGAAATACTTTGTTGATGGCTTCAATTTCCAAATTCACTGATGAAATAAAACTAACACACACACATACACACACAAAAACATGTATGAGATAAAATATGCATTAATATTAAGTTCAATGTGAATAGTTACTGTGTAGTAATTTGAAAAATTATAATCATGCACTTACTCTTTATCATGCACCTCTTTTCATTCATTTCGAGAATCCCCCTTTCTCTTTTGTCTTCATCCATTTCATCGTCTAAAATCTTCTTCCCTAGTGTGTTTTTGATCTGTTTGATGTACTCACTGGCATAATAGAAAAACTCATATGATATATGCCCCTATGTCATCGACCCCTCAATTTTTGTCCTTTGTCAAATAAAACCTTTCAATTTCTCCACATACCTCTCTAAGAATAAAATACAATGACAAGAAATGACCCCAAATAATTCAATCTCATCTACTAAGTGAATTAGAAAATGAACCTGCAAGTCCATGAAACTCGTCGACATTTCCTTCTCAAACATACAAAAAATATCTTTTGACGCCATCGTGGAATGCTAGCCATATGAATCTCCTTTGATGTGATCCAACGCACAAATGCAGATAATTTAGATATGGCATGTCTTAGGTCTTGGGGGAAGTCATGATTCACACACCCACACACGAGAAGAGGATAATTACACTGCACAATAAATAATAGATTATACACAAATTAACTATAAAATATCCCATTACATAAAAATAAAAATAAAATAACAAAATCGTGTTTTTGACATAAGTACTCTTAAAAGGTTTAAATGGTCATGAAATTTCAACCCCCGACAAATGTTCTTCCATAGTGAAGCAATGCAATAGTGAAGAAACATATAAAGAAGACACCCTCACAGTCATTATAACTTTATTTTCCAAAGAAAGATCATATTTATTTAAAATCCATGGGACATCACCTTATTTGAAATACCATGAGGGACCAACCTCTCCTAATAACCAATGTATCCCTTTATTTCAATGATACATGCCTCCATAAATAATATGAAATATTTTTAAATATATGCATGGGATCTAATAAGTGGACAATCTTAAGATGCTCCCAATATGGGAGCTCATACAAGACTAATTTCCTTTTCATCCCAATGGGAAATATTTCAACATAGGTGTCAAATAATTTTGGATCATCAAACTTAGGCTCCCCATTTGAATAAAAAATTTCTTTAAACTCCTCCTTCTCTCTCTCATATGCTCTAATCCATTCAGCTGGTGTCATTATCGTAGGCCATTGGGTTCTCTCTAATTTACCATTGAAATCAGATGTTTCTCTTCTGCATGGGTGTTATTCTCAGAGGAATAACCTGGAGTAGTCATACACTGTCTTTTTTAGGTGGTCAGAAGGTCCAAAAAATTTACATCCATGATACCCTTTTGTTACAAGACTTGTGAAATTATTGTATACATGCTCGCAAGTTATCCACCATGAATATTAGAACAATTGCAGTGAATTAAATTAATATGAAAAATAATATTGTTACATATATAAACAAATCAATAAAGAGGTAATTTACCAGAGAAAAATCCTAAGCCTGGATAATCATGTATGGTGTAAGCACATATGCCACACAAGGCAAACTGATGCACTTCTCGAAACAAAGCACACCAATTCATTTAAATAATACCAACACCAAGGTATTAAAATAATGTCCACACCTATTTTAGTGCTCTTGTGATAAAACACATTGATGAATTAACAAAAAAATAGCACTGATACACACCTATTTATGTAGTTTATAAAATAAAAACAAACTCAACCAACTCGATTTTCTTTTTAAAATTAGAGCACCGATGCTTTTAAAGAAAAACCACACCGTTGAGTTAAAAAATTACTTGCAACATTTCGGGGTTTCAAAAAAAATTGTATCATGTCGGTGCTTTGAAAAAATTTGGTGCCCCAACAATGTCAATGTGCTTTTCTTATAGACGCGTCAGTGTGTTTAACTATCGAATGCATCAATGCTCAGATAAATAGAAAAAAAAAAACACTGTTTTTTTTTTGCTTTTTTTGAAATTAAAAAACAAGCAACAATTGATTTTTAAAAATCTAATTTCATAAAGCCTTTTTTTTTGTAAGCTGAGTAGGACCTTCTTCATTCATTCATTAAATTTAAAAGCATATTACAGTCATATAGAGGACATTCGGTGACTGCAACCTTCCCTGCGGGAAACCAGGTCTATTGGCCATCAAACACATTGTAGGCCATCCAAAATTGTAAGGTTTTAAGTATGTCTTTCAAGGCGTTGTAAGCCTGCAAATATAACCACTATTTTCTTCCTATATTTCCATCATATACTATAATTCTGGACATTTAAAATTAAAAAAAAAAGTAACAAAAATCCAAAAATTGTAAGCATAAAGACACCATTTAATCTGAAGACTCCACTGGAGCTGGGTCATGAGCAATTGACCCCATTAGCTCTGACTGAGGGAGGTACTGGACATGCTCCTCTATGTAGCGAAGGCGTTTTTTTTATGTTGAATATGAACCTCGATCAACTGCAACTCTTTTTGAATTTCCTAAAGTCTCGGGTCTAGTTCCTTGACCTGCCCCATAGGATTCATTATAGCTTGGGCCACCAAGCTCTTCATCATCCAGTACAGATGTACCATGTGCTTGTACTGAGCTAGGCGTCCTCGAGTGTTACCTAGATCTGGGACAAGATCTTTCCATTCCTCCACCTTAACCTCCTCAGCTACACTACGATTCAAGTCTGCCTCCCATGTTGTTATCAGATGCTTCATTTCTGCCAGTGTTCCAACATCATAAGCCTGCATAGCCTCCTGCATTCGCTGCATATCAGTGCGTTGACCAGCCTTTTTTGGATTGCTTCCAGAGGCCCTGTAATTGGCCTTCATTTTCCTATATTTGCTGCCACTGCCTTGGCTAGCAGCATCACCACCTGCCCCCGTAGTTTTTGTTCCCATCACCATGTCGACCCAACCATTGTCCTTTGTTGTGTTGTTGAGACGGTAAAAAACCCCGGTCACCAACCCGAGCTAAGCCAAAGTCCCACTTTCCACCGAAACACTGGTGCCACCCTCGCTTGCTATACTATCAGGACTATGCTCACGCCACCTAATAGAGCAACCTGTAGGGGGTGCAACAGAACAATCACAAATCAATTTATGCCACAACCACATAGTCCGATGTTTAGCAGTGGAACCGCTTCTTTGTTTCTCATTTATGGAAGTCACCCTGTGAAGAAAACGGCCATGAAGGCCTGCACAAATCCAATCACTTTGAATTTTCACCTTAACCTTGTTGAGGTGGTCCTCAATAGATTGAGGATTTTCACAAATCAAACAAATATAAATTAATCCCCTTAACAGACTCTATTCTCAGACATCGTATTAGAAAACCTGCCATTTATAATGGCTTCACGAATGAACCATCCACCAAGACTCAGACACTTCCCAACCCCAACCGACAGAGAAAAATCTACTCATAACCCGACTCCCATTGACACAGGAGACCATTCCCATTTGGGATAGCATGAATACATTCTGTGGACTCTCCCACATACTCTTGATTTATTTCCATCTGGATTCAACCATCCCATGACCCATTTACAATCATCACTGAAACTACATATCTCCAGACCTAGGGAGAAATTAGGAGAAATAACATAACCAACCTCGTGCGCCATGAGGTTCAAAAGCTTACTCAGAAGCGCCCAAGAACTCCTTCTCCATGGATGGCCATTCATTTTTCTCCTTCTCCACGAAGATGCTTGAATAATCACCACCGCAATAAAGCTATAAAAATAAATTTTCATCGCCTCTTGCCAACATATAGAGCTCCACGATACCACCATCCTCCCACGTGTGGTCTTACCTGTCGCTCCCCGTGTGTCCTCCCCATTCATTCTTCTATAACCTTGAATGATCGACGTGGCAGAAGACCACCACCCCTATTTAATGTCAGACAACCCATCCATTGCTCAAATCCGCAAATCATTTCTTCTACCCACTCTCACCCTGATCGGGGGAATTTCATAAAGTATTTTAAATAGTAAAAATTTATTCATTATCTGATTAGTTTACCCAAAATTTCAAGGGAGTGATTTGTAAGAGGGACATACTAGGAAAACTGTGCAACAACATAATACTTTGGAGCAATAGAATTATTCAGTGGATCAAAAGATGAAAGGTATGGTGATTCACTCAAAACCCTACATAGTAAAAAATTTAAATTTTATTGTTTATTTTACTAATAAAAAATTTTACAATCTAAAAGAGAGATAATTTGCATGGGAGACATATTGAGAGCATTGTGGAGGAACAAAATATTTTGGAACCACTGAAAGATTAGAAGTTGAAAGGTATGGGGATTCACTCAAAATGATGGATGGTAAAAATTTTAAATTTTACTGTTATTTTTTTACATTTTTTTTTAGATTTATTCAAAATTCAGAAAAAAAAAATTAAAAACCTTGTATCATAAAAATTACTATTTATTTTACTAGTAAAAACTTTTATGATCTCTGTTCATATTTAAATTTGACAAAATGCAGAAAAAAACAAAAAAAATCAATACTTACCTTAAACCCCTAGCTTCTTCTTGCAAAATTTTACCGTAAGATTTAACTCCCTCTACTACTTTCCAATTAGGGTTTTTCATTTTAGGAATTTTAGATTTAAAGGGTTTGTGCACTTACCATATATATGGAATTTTACATGTAAATCTAGGGAATCACTTATTGAATTAGATCGAAACCCTGTATGCCATGTTTTTTTTTTTTAAATGAATATATGTTTTGCGGTGCACCATGTGTAATATAATGCACGAGTGCAACCTGTGTAATACAACGAACCAGGATATTATAACATTGTTGGTTTTGTCTAGTCTATTCATTGTTTCTCCCAATGTAATTTAACGCACCGGCGTGCCTCTTCCAAATAAAATCGTTAAATCATTGTGGTGTGTTTAGGGTTATAAATCACACCGTCATAATTATCTGGCTGAAGTTTTATGAAACCGGCTCAAAAAATAGAAGAAAAGATAGGTCAATGCCTTAGAAATCAGCCACTTAGAGGGGGCAAAGGGAACTTGCGATAATACCCTGTTAACCTGAGAAATCCTCGCAACTGCTTTATGGTTTTGGGGACTTTCCATTCCTTAATGGCTTTAATTTTGTTAGGGTCTACCTTAACACCCTCGTGAGATACAATATGGCCCAGATATTCCACCTCTTGTACTCCAAAGAAACATTTGGATGTTTTTGCATATAATTGTTTCTCCTCCAATAATTTGAGCACCCTATCAACATACTAAGCATGATCCTTCCAAGACCTGTTGTAGATTAGTATGTCATCAAAAAATACTAGCACAAATTTTCTAAGGAAGTGTTTGAAAATGTAATTCATCAACCCTTGAAATGTAGAAGGTGCACTGGTAAGGCCAAAAGACATGACCAAAAATTCATAATTTCCCTCATGAGTTTGAATTGTTGTTTTTGGAATATATTCAGCCTTTATTCTAATTTGATGATATCCCGAACGAAGATCCAACTTGGTGAAATAATTTGCGCCATGTAATTCATCAATCACAAGAACGGGAAATTTATCTTTATTAGTGCGCTTATTGAGCTCCCTATAATCTAGACACATGTGCCATGATCCATCCTTCTTGTGCACCAATACTACTAGAGCAGAGAAAGAGCTTTGACTAGGTTGAATTATAACAGCCTCTAACATTTTTGCAATTATACGTTCAATTTTGATCTTTTGGACATGAGGATATCTGTAAGGCCTGATGTTTGGAGGAACACTTCCTGGAATCAAATGAATAGCATGATCATGATCATGAATAGGTGGGAGTCCTTTGGGAGTTTCAAACAACTTGGAATGATTTTCCAAGGCTTTTCGGAGATCTGGAGAAATAGATGATTTTAATGTTGTAACTTCTAGTGAGCATAATTGTACAATTACACCTTGTTTTTCTTTCTTCAAAATATTTGTCATGACATTAGAGCTTATAAGATTTCCCGGCTTCCCTGCGATACCCCGTAATTCTATTTCATTTCCTTCCTAAAAAAATTTCAAGAAAATTTCTTGAAAATTAAAAGTTACTGTCCCCAAAGATTGTAACCATTGTACTCCTAGTACAACATCAACACCTCCCATTGGAATGGAAAGAATTGGAATATTCAATATATTTTCCCCCATGGTTAGTGTTTAGTCAGTTTAGTGTCCTAAATTGCTTGCATAAATTACCAACCAGGGTTTGTATACTGATGAAGTGTGGGTGTACTATATGTACTTAGCAAACTTATTTCTAACTTCGTTGTTTGCATTTTATGTTGTTTTTGGGGGTTTTCTGTTCCTTGATGTCTAAGAATGTTAATCTAAAACTATGGAAAAAATCAAATGAATCTAATAAACTTTTAAGAAAGAAGAAAAGGAAGTGTTCATAAATTAATCTAATTTTCATAAAAATAAACCAAAAATTGTTGACTAGTTAAAAACCTAATTTGGAAAACAAGGTATCTAGTTGATCTTATTATTAGTCCTATTCCATGGATTTAAGTCTTAGAGCTAATAATGAAAGTTCAATTCTTGAAAGTAAAGACAGAAAATGAAATCAACTAATGTACTTTTGGTTACTCCAACTTCAATTATGAAGTATGACCTTCTTGAAATGATGTTTTAAGCAACTTTCTGTACTTTAACTTCTAATGTCCTAGAACAGTAAGCAGAGAAAAGAAAACATCTAATGTATCTTTAGTTACTCCAACATTCAATTATGAAGTATGATTTTCTTGAAATGGTGTTAAGAAACCAATTATACTTGATGATCTAGAAAATCAAATAAGTCATGCAGAAGGTAACTCATTAATTGCATTCATTAAACATTCAATCATCCAGTTTATGAAGTATGACTAAATCAATCTCCTTGAATGATATTTAGGAATATCAGTGATGCAACTAAGTGAGGATCTAAAGGAAAAATGTAAAAGCATAAACAACTATTGTATATTTGATTTTCTTCAACATTCAATATGAAGTATTACCCTCTTGAAGTGTTGTGTAAGAAGTCAATTATACCTTAGTTCTTAAGTTCCTAGAAAGTAAATAACAATGTGATGAGTAAATTCAATCACTGTAGGGATTAGATATTTAACCATTCATTTTAGGATCATTATCATCTTGAAATGGCTTTTGAAAACATCCATTAACACAGTTAATTGACAATTTTATTCTGAGAAAATGAATCACAAAACAGTAAGGAAACTAGGAAACTGTGTGTTCTTAGTTCTTCAATCTTGATTCGATTGGAAAACAGAGTTATCTATATTCTCGAAATATCTTATAAGAAAAAGGATGCACAGTTGTGATTTATCACTATGATATTGATCAAAAATTGAAATGAAGCATAAACCTAATTAGAAAACAGACTTGCTAAAAAACAGAGTAATGAAATTAAGCTAAAAACATAAATGAAAAACCTCCTTCAGATGCAGGGGCACTCTGCAACTGATGTGGTTGAACTGCTAACTGATTAAGGATGTAATCAAGCAATCATTGGCAACATGAACTTTGTATTATGATAAAGTGAAGTCTGAATACAAAGTATCACCAAAAATCCTGAGTTTAACACTTAATTTATGAACTGTGTTCTCGGTTCTATGCAACCAACATTTAAAGGAAAATTACAGAACTGTTTATGAGTTAAACTAGCTGCAGGTGGCTACTTCGAATTATAATTTCAATAGGACTGTTGGACTTCTTGATTTTCTACGAAGAGCAAATCAAGAGTCCTACTGATTTTAGCTAATGTACTTTGGCTCCATCTTTGACCATGATCTTAGGCTCGCTTTTCTATCGACTGGACTGAATGAATAGGATAGAATCCATATAGGAATGATTCTAGAAACACCAATGTGGCCCAATTCTTCAGTTGACACCTGGAACCTTCTAAACCATGAGAGTAGCTAAGGAATCCACAGTTAGCTACAGAAAAAGCTGCATTCTATAGCTAAATTGAAAAAATCTATCAAAATAGCAAGAGCATGAAAATATAATATGGAAATCATTTTAATTCATCCTTAAGACAAAACCTAACATTTATCATTGATTGGGGTTTTTAATCTTATGAGAAATTGAGGGAAAGAGGTGAGAAAAATTGTCAAAGAGAGGGTAATTTTGAGGTTCAACATACCCCCACTGCAAAATCATTGCATGTCCTCATGCAATTTGCCAAAAATATGAGTTCTTCCTCCCTACTGCATTTTCTCAGACACCTCTGCTAGCACATCTAATTTCCTTCTTTTGTTTTTCTTTGAAGTGATAGTCATTATGGGCCTTCTTATAAGAATCTTGTACTTGAGGTTAATGACTGCTCTATTCAATAACTTGTTCTTTCTCTTCAATTTCCTATTTTTCTTATACCACAGTCCTAGATGCAGAACAGTATTATCATGATTTGCCTTGTCCAATTTGTTTTGCTCCTTCAAGGTCTCATTCTCCTGTTTTATATGTCTGTTAAATATCTCTAATTCATAAAAAATTTGCTTAAGAGCATCAATTAGAGGTTCTTGTGGATTGACAGGAGGTTCTACGTTCATTTGGGAACTTCTCCTCTCCAACGATTCTACATAATCATATATCTGTTGTTGGACTAGATATATGCCAGGAGATATTCTGCTGGGGCCTTCTTCAAGATGATAAATAGGAGAATTCTGAGGACTGTGTGTAGGAGAGATGTTAACAGGTGATGGCATTTTGGTTTCCTCATCTATATTTATAAGCTTTGTCCCTTTTGATAATGTCTTCTTCATGGTACCTCAGAGTCTAGAGCTCCTTCTCAGTTTTGGAGGACTTTCATTCCCCTCATTTGTAACCTTACTCTCTTTTCTTTTCTTTCCTCTTGTCTTGATTTGTTTCCTGATTTCTGTCAGTTCCTCAGAAATTAGCTTTTCATCATTATTCTGTAATGAGGTTTCAGGTCTTCCTTCACCATTTATATCAGTCTTCTTTCTTCTACTTCTACTGACATTATCTTCCTTGGGTGGTGACTCTGGTGGTTCTTGAAAATGATTCCTAACAAGGAAATCCTCCAAAGTATCTCCTATGCTTCTTAAATGAAACTCAATCAATATTTTTACCAACCCATGATGATGCATGGTGGTATCTATGAACTGTATTCTCTTTTGCACATTTGAGGCCATGTTTTTTAAACTATTAAGCAGAAAGAAAGGAAGATTGATTTCATCATTTTCTAGGAAATTCATCAATAAACGGATATGGTAGGCATACATACACCCAAACCTTCCTTCATAAGTTATGAATTTCTTTAAAACCTTGGTGAAAATGTGAAGTTGGGTTACACCTTTTGCCCTTTTTGGATAAAAAAATTTCATTTTTTTTCTGTTCTTCAAATTTCTGCAAGCTAAAACAATTTTTCTGTTTAGAATTTCATTTTGCGATAAAAATAAAATTTGTCGGAAATTTTATTAGCTTTCTATTAATTATTTTTTTGGAATTTTTTTATACATATTTGATATGTCGAATTAGCGTTTATTTGAGTGTGTGTTGTTTAAAAATCAAAGGATTCATAATAAGTCATGTTAATACGCAATGTTATATTCTTTGAAACTTTGTGTTTTTGAGAAACAAAATGTGTTACAACAATTTAGACAGAGTCTACTTCAGTTTCGTCATATTTACAAAGCCAACGAATGCATATCGTAATTACTAGAATTTTTTGAACTGGTCAAATATGAAAAAACTGCATATTTTGAATATGTTTCACGACGCAAGAAATTTCTCAACATATAAGTTATAAACTAAAAATCTAAAAACTACCCATTAGAGACGACAGACCAATGTAATGCACCATAATTTTTTCAATTTTTTTTACAATGGTTTTTGGAAGATACAAAATTATGATTCCACTGAATCATAATGACCTTCAGAAATTGTTTACACTCATTTTATTACAAAATTAATTAAAATTAGTAAATATTTATGAAATTCCATAAAAGTTGTATTTCCTAAAAGTAGATTGAATTTTGAAAATACTTTTCTTGGTTCTGACAGTTAATTCAAAATGTTTCATGGAGTTTAATCAGTCTAAAGTTGAAGATATGTATTTAGAGCTTGGTTCTGCGTAATTGTTGGCGCGTTAGTTCGGCCAAACTCTTAAAGAAAGTTTGGCCGAATTGTTTTTTGCACCAACGGCCTGTCAAGTTTAACGACATAAAAGTTCGGTCAAACTTTTATATCGTTAAACTTGACAAGTCGTCGGCGCAAAAAACAATTCGGCCGAACTCTACCCAATTTTCCATCGGCCGGAAAATACCATGAAGCCCCTCCAAAAAAACATTTCGCGGCAATATAAATTGCCACGAAAGCATTCATTATTTTCGCATATTTTCGTACATTTGGTCTGATTTTACAAAGATCTTGGTCTAATTTTGCAAAGAATTGTTTTGGATTTAAGGAATTTTCTTGGAGGTACATTCAAAGGACATTTTTGCAAAGGATTGTTTTGGGTTTAAAGACGTTTCTTGGAGGTACATTCAAAGGACATTTCTTGGAGGTATGTGATACAATTTTTTGATGTTTTTTGGGCTTCATTTTTTTTTAAGTATAGATTTGTTGGGAAAAATACTGATAGGGTGGGGGTGAATCAGTATTTAGGGCATACTCAAAACTTTTCACTTTTTCTTACTTCTAAAACCCATACGCTACTTTCCTGATACATACTCACGTATATACGCGGATACCCTTTATGAAACTCGCGTATACATAGAGATCTAATTATGTCATTAATTCTTCACATATATCATTCCATCATTCATTCATCAGATGTTCAATAAACAGTAAACATGTGCAGTAAGAACAGAATAAAGCATCACACATGAACACTAGAATTTTAGGTGGAAACCCAAGTCAGGAGAAAACCACCGCTGCCGTTGCTCAGCCTTCAATATTTTATTATAAAGAAAACATCTTACAACATATGTGCTGGCGCAGACTTGACCAGCACGCAGGCACCCACCTGCGCTCATTTACCAGCCTCTCCTGGAAGGAACTACGACCACATCTGGATTTACCAGCCTCACCTGGAAGGGAGCTACAACCCCCTGACTGAAGGCTACAACCCTCAGCACCTCTATGGACCACGTTTCATCAATTTTCACACTGGATCCAACAACTTCAATAGAGCACAACTTGCAGGTCACGTTTGATCATATTTTCAGACTGGACCCACTTCATACTTTTAAGCTCAAACATACAGCACCAACAGATACTTGTCAATTCAGATAACCCAGACAGATAACAGTAACACAGCAGAACAGATCAGACATTTCATACTCATACTTTAGCAAACTCTAGTTTTGCATATGCGCTTTCCTTTCACTGATATCGCGTATACACGCGCTTCTGTTCACATCAACCAGCGTATACATCTGTTTATACTTCAGGGCACATACGCGCTTTCGCTTTACCAAACCCGCGTATATACGTGCTTCCGCTGTTCCGAACTAGCGTATACATCTTCAGTCATTATAGAGAAGCATACTTCTTCAGATCATATTTTCAGTTTAGATTTAACCCTTTTACTTCAGACAGATGTTCGCCTCATCTCAGATCTAATCATTCCATAAACAGATCTAGCAAATACAAATATATTTCAGATCTAGATACCCTTCTTCATCATTTTCTTCATTGGTGCATCATGCATTCAGATCTATCATTCAACTCTAACCCTTTCCATTCAGATATCCTTCAGAGAGAAGTATTCATTCAAGCTCAGACATCTGCATTCATGGCTGCACGTGATTTCTTCTCTTGTACTCAGTTCTTGTTTTTTAATCTGCTTAAATAAAACCACATTTACTTAGATGGATTCCTGGTAAGGTCATTCTGAATGAATCATTACCTGTTTGGCACAGGTGTAATACATAAATAGTTCATATAGTTTGCACTATAGCTTTGCCATCATGACTTCTGGCACATTGTTTTCAAGCTCGCAGACTAATATAGACAAATTAACATTTATTTTAGACATATCTTTTCATCATAGATCTAGCACATACTAAATTTCTTTCATTACATACGTACTCTTGTGAGATACCTTGATTTACATCTGACCATTCTGACCCAACAAGTTTGTCTGTTTGTCTAGACATATTCTATCAAGCACAACTTCATCAAGTAGGCTGCCATCATCTTCATCAAGTGGGTTTCCATTCAAGGACAACACTCTATCAAGTGGGTTGCCATCAAGGACAACACTCTGCATCATATTGCCAACAATCTCCCCCTTTGGACTTGATGGCAACCACGATGGTGTTTGATCACTACAACAGATAGATACATTAAGAACACAATGACACCATGTCACTCTCCTCATTCTTTGACACCATTCAAACACCATGTCACTCTCCCCCTTTGACATCAAGGGCAAAGGACGGACCAAAACCAACACAAGGTTTTTCTCCTTTTTGTAGAAGCAAGCGTTCTGCAGATCTGATGTACACTGAGGTGACCAAGCTCCCCCTGAGTTCATGCTGAATCTTCAAACATATTTTTCAATGAAGTACATGACTCTATGAACTTCCTATCACAAAAGACTCATACTTACATCAAAGATCCAACCAAGTGGATTTACATATGAGACCCAAATACCCAACCAAGTGGGTTTACATATCTCAACTCAACTACCCAACCAAGTGGGTTTACAAATTTGACTCAGCTACCCAACCAAGTGGGTTTACAAATTTTGACAAGTCCTTACATGACTGAATATTACAATTTTACATCATGGGTCTCAACATGACCTTTTCATCAAATTACAAATATGACTTTTCATGACCGGTCCTCCTTCTTTCTCCAGCTTTGCTTGAAACTTCTTATTGTGGGCTGGAAATTGTCCAATTTCTCAGATCTATTCATCCTGCATTCTTTTTCCACATGTCCATATCTGTTACAGGCATAACATCTTGCATGACCAGAAAAGTAAGAATAAGAATCATAATGTGTTTCTCTGTTCTTCCTTCTATTGCAATCAGCTGCTTTGTGACCATACTTGTTGCATGAGAAACAATATCCCTTGAAGCAACCAGAGTACCTTTTTGAATAGAATCTGTTTGATTGTGACTGAAATGATCTGCTTCTGCAATTTGCTGCAACATGCCCATAATAATGACATTTAAAGCATTCAACATTATTGAATGATTTTCTTTGAGAATTCATGATTGTAGGTTGACCTTTAGTTTCTTTCAACACTTCAGGTTTTGCTTTTACATCCTTTGAATCTTTAGCATTTCCTTGTGAACTAGATTCTCCTTTGACGGTTTCATGAAAACCAAGACCAAGTTTAAAAGAGGGAGACCTTTGATTACTCATAATATTGTCCAAAATCTTAGTACTATCTTGAAACCTCAAAAGTTTAACCTTTTCTTCTAATTTACCTTTGAGAATGTTTACCTCCACCTCCAAGGCTTGGCATTGCTTCTTCACGCTTTCTTCTTTCCTTCTTCTGTCTTCTAATTGGTTATTCAGATTTAGAATCTCTTCTTTCAGCCCATTTTCTTGCTCTCCAAAAGTTTGTAAGAGTTCTTCATTCTTCTTCTTCGATGCTTCGAGATTTTCTTTCAGAGATATGTTTTCTGCTTCAAGTCCTGCATTCTTCTTATTTGATGCATCAAGGTCTTCTTTGAGGGAGATGATTTCTACTTCAAGACCTTTCATTTCAAATGATTGTAGAGGTTCCTCATTCTTCTTACTTGATGCTTCAAGATCTGCTTGTAGAGAGATGATTCCAGATTCAAGACCTTCATTCTTCCTTTTTGATATTTCGAGATCTGCATTTAGATTGTTGATTTCTGCTTCTAGTCTTTTCATTCGATTGGATGCATAAGCATGAAACCTTTGATACTTGTCTATAGATTCACTCTCCTTAGATGATTTTTGTTGATCTTCAACTTTAATCTTGACAGATTCTTCTAGATCCATACTGTTACTTTTATTATCTTTACCTTTGCATGCACAAGAGAGTAAAATACAAGAACAGTGATCAATACTTGTTTCTTTTGCTTCTTTGCCATGAGTACTTGTAGAACTTGGTCAGAATCTTCTTCATATTCACTGGATACTTCATCATTATCTTCATTTGCATAATAACTCTTCCTCTTTTCAAATTGTTTCCCTTTACCATGTTTTTCTCATGAAGGACATTGCTTGACATAGATACCAACTCTTCCACAATCAAAACATTTGAAGGAAGCTTACTGCACAGTCTTACGGGTGCCTAGTTGGAGTTTTTCTCCACAAAATTCGCTTCTTCAACTTCTGTGTCTTCTGCAGCGGATTCCTCGACAACTTCCTTTTCTTTTCCTCTTGCACATGCCTTAAAAGCAGCTTCTTTGATTTGAGAGGGACCTCCTTGTCTCATTTCATAAGCAGTCAGAATACCATGTAGTTGAACAATAGTAAGAGTTTCCAGATCTTGCCTTTCTTCAATAGCTGATACTTTTGACTCAAATTTTGAAGTCAAAGATCTTAAGACTTTTTCCACCAGAGTAGTATCGGTGTGGATTCACCCAAATTTCTCATTCGATTTACAATATCATCTAGACGAAGAAAAGATCGGCCAATACTTTCATCACTATGCATCCTTAAATTTTCATATTCAATTAAAGAGAGTTTGGAGTTTTGCACTTTTACCTTTGTATCTCCTTCATAGCTTAGAATGACTTTGTCCCATATTCCTTTTGTTGAATTTAGCTGCATCACCTTAGAAAATTCTGGTTCAGACATGCTTCCTAATAAGACATTCACTTCTTTGGCATTGATTTCATACTTCTTCCTTTCAGCCGCATCAGTAGGAATACTTGCCGGATATTGATAGCCTTATTCCACGATTGCCCATACTTTTGCACCAAGACTTTGCAGATATGCTTTTGTTCGTACCTTCTAGAATATCAGATTGCTTCCATTAAATAGTGGTGGCTTTAGAGACATTACTCCTTCATGGCTTCCCATTGCGACGGATCTTCTTCAAGCGATTAAGCTTTTGCAGAGGAACCTGCTCTGATACCAATTGTTAGGAAAAATACTGAGAGGGGGGGTGAATCAGTATTTAGGGCATACTAAAAAATTTTCACCTTTTCTTACTTCTAAAACCCATACGCTACTTTACTGATACATACTCGCGTATATACGCGGATACCCTTTATGAAACTCGCGTATACACAGAGATCTAATTATGCCACTAATTCTACACTTATATCATTCCATCATTCATTCATCATATGTTCAATAAACAGTAAACATGTGCAGTAAGAACATAATAAACCATCACACATAAGCATCACACATGAACACCAGGATTTTTAGGTGGAAACCCAAGTCGGGAGAAAACCACGTGGCATCGTTGCTCGACCTTCAATATTTTATTATAAAGAAACATCTTACAACATATGTCTTTGTGCAGCCTCCACCAACACGTAGGCACCCTAGCAGCTCCTTTACCGGCCTCTGGAAGGGCCTACGACTATCTCGTTTACCGGCCTCACGGAAGGAGCTGGCACCAGTGAAGGCTACAACCCTCAGCACCTCTATGGACCACGTTTCATCAATTTTAACACTGGATCCAACAACTTCAATAGAGCACAACTTGCAGGTCACGTTTGATCATATTTTCAGACTGGACCCACTCCATACTTTTAAGCTCAAACATACAGCACCAACAGATACTTTTCAATTCAGATAACCCAGACAGATAACAGTAACACAGTAGAACAAATCAGACATTTCATACTCATACTTTAGCAAACTCTAGTTTTGCATACGCGCTTTCCTTTCACTGATATTGCGTATACACGCACTTCCGTTCACATCAACCAGCGTATACATCTGTTTATACTTCAGGGCAGATACGTGCTTTCGCTTTATCAAACCCGCGTATATACGCGCTTCCGCTGTTCCGAACTAGCGTATACATCTTCAGTCATTATAGAGCAGCATACTTCTTCAGATCATATTTTCAGTTTAGATTTAACCCTTTTACTTCAGACAGATGTTCACCTCATCTCAGATCTAATCATTCCATAAACAGATCTAGCAAATACAAATATATTTCAGATCTAGATACCCTTCTTCATCATTTTCTTCATTGGTGCATCATGCATTCAGATCTATCATTCAACTCTAACCCTTTCCATTCAGATATCCTTCAGAGAGAAGTATTCATTCAAGCTCAGACATCTTGCACCTACACACATGATTTGCACAATGAATTTCTTCTCTTTATATAGGTTTACCCTGTTTCAATACCATGAGCCAAAACCACATTACTTCCGATGGTATTCCTGGACGGGGTCACATAGACGAATCATTACTCAATACAATGGGTCAATACCATGGTGGTTACCCCTGGTTTTGCACTTTATGAGCGCTTTTTCCCATACGCGACTTGGAACTTATTTTTCCGCGTGCATACGTGACTTATCCTAGACAAATCTGCGTATGCCTTGAGACATACTCTTTTCATCATAGATCTAGCACACCTTCTGTACTCACTGTATATACATCAGATTTACATCACTTAACAAGTTTATCAAGACATATTCTATCAAGCACGACTTCATCAAGTAGGTTGCCATCATCTTCATCAAGTGGGTTTCCATTCAAGGACAACAATCTATCAAGTGGGTTGCCATCAAGGACAACACTCTGCATCATATTGCCAACAATCTCCCCGTTTGGACTTGATGGCAACCACGATGGTGTTTGATCACTACAACAGATAGATACATTAAGAACACAATAACACCATGTCATTCTCCTCATTCTTTGACACCATTCAAACACCATGTCACTCTCCCCCTTTGATATCAAGGGCAAAGGACGGACCAAAGCCAACACAAGTTTTTTCTCCTTTTTGTAGAAGCAAGTGATCTGCAGATCTGATGTATACTGAAGTGACCAAGCTCCCCCTGAGTTCATGCTGAATCTTCAAACATATTTTTCAATGAAGCACACAACTCTATGACCTTCCTATCACCAAGGACTCATACTTACATCAAAGATCCACCCAAGAAACTCAAATACCCAACCAAATGGGTTTACACATCTCAACTCAACTACCCAACCAAGTGGGTTTACATATTTTGACTCAACTACCCAAAAAAGTGGGTTTACAAAATGAACAAGTCCTTACATGACTGAATATTACAATTTTACATCATAGGTCTCAACATGACCTTTTCATCAAATTACAAATATGACTTTTCATGACCAGTATCAAAAAGACCTCAAGAAAGAGATCACATTTCATAATCATCATAATGCCAAAAATGCATTATATTCAGCAAGGCCAATGCTCCCCCTGAAACTTTGCATCCAATGCATCCTTTCTAAATGACCAAAACTCCTCCTTAGCTTGTGCAACCTGAACACCTTCAACCACAAGTCATCAACAAAAAACTCTGCATGATCTGTCCATATCTCTGAATCACAAGACTTCCATCTCATCCAACAGATACTCTTCATCAAGTAACAATCCGGGCTCATCCATGATCTTCAACATAAGAAACCAAGTATCATATCATCATTATTTAGATCTGAGAAAATAAGTTGATACAAATTCAATAATACAGTTATTAACAGTCAGACTGATGCTCCCCCTGAACCTCTGCTCCAGATCTTCAGCTATCATATAAATTCTCTTATCATCAATGCATATGCGACTGTGTCTACTGGAACTCGCGTGTATACGCGGCTTTAGTTCATCGAACCCGCGTATGGAAAGTGAAGTATAGAAATTTTCACATTCCTCCATCTCCCCCTGAATTTGTCCTTCCTGTAACTGTCTTCTTTACATCAAATGCTCTGTCAGAGATAAACATAACCAGAATAATCAAAACAACCATGAGAATCATTAACCATTTCTCCCCCTGTGACGATACATTACTAATCCATATAATGTATCTCACATCACTTCTGCAGTCATTCAGAGAAGTAAGCTTTAGAAGCGGATGACTGCAGTAGGGTCATCATTCCCTACGTTTCTGACTGGTCCTCCTTCTTTCTCCAGCTTTGCTTGAAACTTCTTATTGTGGGCTGGAAATTGTCCAATTTCTCAGATCTATTCATCCTGCATTCTTTTTCCACATGTCCATATTTGTTACAGGCATAACATCTTGCATGACCAGAAAAGTAAGCATAAGAATCATACTGTGTTCTTCTATTCTTTCCTCTATTTCATTCAGCTGCTTTATGACCAAACCTGCGGCATGAAAAACAATATCCCTTAAAGAAACCAGAGTACCTATCTGTGTAGAATCTTCTTGTTTGTGACTGAAACAATCTGTTTTTGCAATTTGCTGCAACATGCCCATAATTATGACAATTAAAGCATTCAACATTATTGATGCTTCTATAGTTAGGAGGGAATGGTTTCTTTTGAGAGTTCATGATTGTCGGTTGACCCTTTGCTTCTTTCAACACTTCAGATTTTGTATTGACTTCCTTTGAATCATTAGCATTTCCTTGTGAACTAGATTCTCCTTTGACAGTTTCATGAAAACCAAGACCAAGTTTAATAGAGGGAGACCTTTGATTACTCAGAATATTGTCCAAAATCCTAGTACTATCTTGAAACCTCAGAAGTTTAACCTTTTCTTCTAATTTACCTTTGAGAATGTTTACCTCCACCTCCAAGGCTTGGCATTTCTTCTTCACACTTTCTTCTTTCCTTCTTCCGTCTTCTACTTGGTTATTCAGATTTAGAATCTCTTCTTTCAACCCATTTTCTTGCTCTCCAAAAGTTTGTAAGAGTTCTTCATTCTTCTTCTTCGATGCTTCGAGATTTACTTTCAGAGATATGTTTTCTACTTCAAGTCCTGCATTCTTCTTATTTGATTTATCCAGGTCTTCTTTGAGGGAGATGATTTCTACTTCAAGACCTTCCTTTTCAAACGATTGTAGAGGTTCCTCATTCTTCTTACTTGATGCTTCAAGATCTGCTTGTAGAGAGATGATTCCAGCTTCAAGACCTTCATTCTTCCTTTTTGATATTTCGAGATCTGCATTTAGATTGTTGATTTCTGCTTCTAGTCTTTTCATTCGATTGGATGCATAAGCATTAAACCTTTGATACTTGTCTATAGATTCACTCTCCTTAGATGATTTTTGCTGATCTTCAACTTTAATCTTGACAGCTTCTTCTAGATCCATACTGTTATTTTTATTATCTTTACCTTTGCATGCACAAGAGAGTAAAATACAAGAACAGTGATCAATACCTGTTTCTTTTGCTTCTTTGCCATGAGTACTTGTAGAACTTGGTTAGAATATTCTTCATATTCACTGGATACTTCATCATTATCTTCATTTGCATAATAACTCTTCCTCTTTTCAAATTGTTTCCCTTTACCATGTTTCTCTCTATAAGGACATTTAGCAGCATAGTGACCAACTCTTCCACAATCAAAACATTTGAAGGGAAGCTTACCTTTGAATCTTCCAGTACCTAGTTGGAGTTTTCTCACAAAATTCGCTTCTTCTTCTTCGGATATATAGCTGGATTCTTTGACAACTTCTTTTTCTTTTCCTTTTGCAGACGCCTTAAAAGCAACTTCTTTGTTTTGAGAAGGACCTCCTTGTCTCATTTCAAAAGCAGTCAGGATACCATGTAATTGAACAATAGTAAGAGTTTGCAGATCTTGCCTTTCTTCAATAGCTGAAACTTTAGAGTCAAATTTTGAAGTCAAGGATCTTAAGAAATTTTCCACCAGAGTAGTATCGGTTATGGTTTCACCCAAATTTCTCATTCTATTTACAATATCATCTAGACGAAGAAAGAAACTGGCAATACTTTCATCACTATGCATCCTTAAATTTTCATATTCAATTCTGAGAGTTTGGAGTTTTTCACTTTTTACCTTTGTATCTCCTTCATAGCTCAAAATGATTTTGTCCCATATTTCTTTTGCTGAATTTAGCTGCATCACTTTAGAAAATTCTGGTTCAGACATGCTTCCTAATAAGACATTCACTGCTTTGGCATTGATTTCATACTTCTTCCTTTCTGCCGCATCAGTAGGAATACTTGTCGGATATTGATAACCTTCTTCCACGATTGCCCATATTTCTGCACCAAGACTTTGCAGATATGCTTTTTTTCGTACCTTCCAGAATATCAGATTGCTTCCATTGAATAGAGGTGGCTTTATAGACATTACTCCTTCATGACTTCCCATTGCGATGGATCTCCTTCAAGCAATCAAGCTTCTGCAGAAGGACCTCCTCTGATACCAATTGTTGGGAAAAATACTGAGAGGGGGGGGGTGAATCAGTATTTAGGGCATACTCAAAAATTTTCACTTTTTCTTACTTCTAAAACCCATACGCTACTTTCCTGATACATACTCGCGTATATACGTGGATACCCTTTATGAAACTCACGTATACATAGAGATCTAATTATGCCATTAATTCTTCACATATATCATTCCATCATTCATTCATCAGATGTTCAATAAACATTAAACATGTGCAGTAAGAACAGAATAAACCGTCACACATAAGCATCACACATGAACACCAGGATTTTAGGTGGAAACCCAAGACGGGAGAAAACCACCGCTGCCATTGCTCAGCCTTCAATATTTTATTATAAAGAAAACATCTTATAACATATGTGCTGGCGCAGCCTCCTACCAGCACACAGGCACCCACCTGCGCTCGTTTACCAGCCTCTCCTGGAAGGGAGCTACGACCCCTTGCTCTCATTTACCAGCCTCACCTGGAAGGGAGCTACAACCCCCTGACTGAAGGCTACAACCCTCAGCACCTCTATGGACCACGTTTCATCAATTTTAACACTGGATCCAACAACTTCAATAGAGCACAACTTGCAGGTCACGTTTGATCATATTTTCAGACTGGACCCACTCCATACTTTTAAGCTCAAACATACAGCACCAACAGATACTTTTCAATTCAGATAACCCAGACAGATAACAGTAACACAGTAGAACAAATCAGACATTTCATACTCATACTTTAGCAAACTCTAGTTTTGCATACGCGCTTTCCTTTCACTGATATTGCGTATACACGCACTTCCGTTCACATCAACCAGCGTATACATCTGTTTATACTTCAGGGCAGATACGTGCTTTCGCTTTATCAAACCCGCGTATATACGCGCTTCCGCTGTTCCGAACTAGCGTATACATCTTCAGTCATTATAGAGCAGCATACTTCTTCAGATCATATTTTCAGTTTAGATTTAACCCTTTTACTTCAGACAGATGTTCACCTCATCTCAGATCTAATCATTCCATAAACAGATCTAGCAAATACAAATATATTTCAGATCTAGATACCCTTCTTCATCATTTTCTTCATTGGTGCATCATGCATTCAGATCTATCATTCAACTCTAACCCTTTCCATTCAGATATCCTTCAGAGAGAAGTATTCATTCAAGCTCAGACAGCTTGCACCTACACACATGATTTGCACAATGAATTTCTTCTCTTTATATAGGTTTACCCTGTTTCAATACCATGAGCCAAAACCACATTACTTCCGATGGTATTTCTAGACGGGGTCATTTAGACGAATCATTACCCAATACAATGGGTCAATACCATGGTGGTTACCCCTGGTTTTGCACTTTATGAGCGCTTTTGCCCATACGCGACTTGGCACGTTGTTTCCTGCGTGCATACGCGACTTATCCTAGAAAAATCCGCGTATGCCTTGAGACATACTCTTTTCATCATAGATCTAGCACATTCTAAATTTCTTTCTTCATTACCTTCTGTACTCACTGTAGATACATCAGATTTACATCATTTAACAAGTTTATCAAGACATATTCTATCAAGCACAACTTCATCAAGTAGGTTGCCATCATCTTCATCAAGTGGGTTGCCATTCAAGGACAACACTCTATCAAGTGGGTTGCCATCAAGGACAACACTCTGCATCATATTGCCAACAAGATTTGGGCTTAATTTTCATTGTTTTTGAAGGTATGGATTTGGGCTTAATTTTCAAAGGACTCGTTTTAGGCTTAATTTCGAAAGGACTCTTTTTAGACTTAATATTCAAAGGACATTTTTTGGTCATTTTTTTGAAGTATTTTTTCAAGTGATATTTTTTTAGAGCCTTTTTTGAAGTATTTTTTAAAGTGACATTTTTTAAGAAGTTGGAATTAATTTTCAATGGACATTTTTTGGAGGCATTTTTTGAAGTGACATTTTTTTAGAGTACGTGTTTTGGGTTGAAGTAAATATTTTATAATGATTTTTTTAAATGAGTTTTTGTCTAACTTTTTAAATGAAATTTTTTTGTAGGACTTGGAAGGAAACATTTTAAGCTTCGTTTCATTTTTATAAGACATTTTTTTCTCAGATTTTTTAAAGTAAGTGTTTTGGATTGAAGTATGTATTTTTTGCAAAAATTTTAAAATGAGTTTTTTTTGAATTAGATCTTTTGTGATGTTTTTTTTTAATTGAGTTTTTGTCTAAATTTTTGAAGGAAATTTTTTGAACTTCATACTCTATTATCATGGGAAATCGAAGGAATTGTATGAGAAAATATGATTGAAAAAGAGACCCTGAGGAATGTAGAGAAGAGACGAGACAATCTCGCAAAAGAAAGATAGAAGCACTCTCAAATATTGAAGGGGAAAATCAACCTCAACTAGAAGTTGAAGCAGGTATATAAATGTAAATATTATGAGTTTGATATATTAAAAATTTTCCTAGTGTAAAATGTGAAGCTTAATTTTTATTTGATGAAATAATTTGAAAAATATTTTGCAATGTAAATAGAGAGAGATATTCCTCAAAACATTGATGATGAGATACAAAATTTTGAAAGAGAAAGTGAAAGAGATATTGAACCAATGATTGAAGATGGTGAAAATGATGAAAGAAATTCAAGTGAAGAAATTGAATCACAAGGTATGTACACACACACACACACACACACACACACACACACATAAGTTTAATACATGCACATATTATTGAAATTATACATATATTTATTAATTTAGTTATTTATTGAATATGTAAACTTATTATTTACTATTCATTCGAATATGTACAAATGAAATCAATGTCGATGACAAGATGTTAGAAAATGTTGACACTCACACATATGGAGATAAAAAAGCTGACCATTATATACGATATTGTGTTAACTGCATTTTTTAGAAGTATTTCATAAAGGAAAATGTGACAGTTCAAGCCCAAATGTTGAAAGGTCTCCTATCATTAAGGAAATTAAAAGAAGCTACGACTTTATTGGGTATTCAAAAATCAACCAAAGATAAAAAAATGAAGGAAAATGTGATACAAAATATAAATAGTGCTATAAATTCAATTAGAAGATCTAGATAGAAAAATGTTTCAGTTGTACGTAGAGAAATACATATGGCAATGGTTTCATCAAGTACTAAAGAGAATCGCTTGGTAAAATCTATGGCACGAGCATTAGGAACCTCACGAAAAACTTTGCACAAACATCGGAAATTTCGGTTGCAAATTGATGTAATGATGAACTCGCTTGTTGAAGAGCTATTTGTAGGCAACTACTCAGCATGTTTCGCTAACTACAAAGCATGTGATGTGAAGAAGAGTAACATGAAATCAGTATGAACAACATGAAAAACATTTCTTGTAAACCACTCAGATAGAGTTGTTCAACAAGTTCAAAGAAGAGAATCGTGAAATTCATGTGTCAATCAGTGCTTTTGCTCAACAAAAACCATGGTATGTAAAACCTATCACCGTACGCGACACTTGTTGTTGTCGTTATCATGTGGAATTTGAGTTATATTATGACACATTCCTTAATTTTGGTAGAACATTTTGGAAGGATTCACCTCCTCCTTCCACTATCCATGATTTCATATCTCAAATTCTATGTGAAAGACAAAGCGATGAACTATTTTACGAAAAGAAATGTGTTGGTGGTAAAAAATGTGATGATTGTGGAAATTTGACTAAATTTCAAAACAAATATCGTATTGATATAAATGATCAATCATTGTCCAACATGAAAGTGAAATGGAAGAGATATGAATATATCCATACATCGATTCAAGGTGAAAATAGTGCTAAAAGAATTGAATTACGAGAAGAAGAAATTTTTTTGATAGACTTTTTGAGAAAGTTTGAGGCAGAAATTTATAAATACACCAAGCATTCCCATAGAGCTCGATGGCAAGGCCTGCAATTCAAAAAATCATGTGAATTTTTTCCACTAGGGACCATTTTTTCAGTAATTGATTTTTCAGAAAACTACACATTTGTTCCACAAAAAGAAATTCATAGTGAATACTATCATTCTGACCAAGTCTCCATGCTTGTTCATATTCTATATAGACATGCTGAACAAAATGTCGATCATATAGAAAGCACTAGTGAAAATTGACATGTTTTTAAAAAATATCACTTTTATATTAGTGACGATCGTACACATGATACATATTTTGTACAAAACTGTTTTGGAAAGATTTATGACTCCTTGAAAATTCCTGGAATAACATTCTATGAACATTGGATATGGTCAGATGGATGCACAGGTCAATTCAAATCTGCACGACCATTCTTTTGTTTGTGTTGTCTTCATAAGAAAACCTGCATTAAACATTGTTGGAATTTCTTTGAGACTGGTCATGGAAAAGGAGAACATGACAGTGCAGGGGCATGCATAAAACGAGCACTTCGAAGATATCAAATGAACCCCTCTACAGGCCAACTTGTGGAAGCTAAAGAAGTTGTTCAATGGTGCATCATTGCTCTAAGCCATGAGACTAACCAATCAAGGGAATTGTGAAGTTACATTAAATTTAATTTTTATTGGATATCTAATTTTAAACAATGTACAGTTATCACAATTTGATTATCTTTGATTAATTATCTTTTGTATTTTGATATCATATTTACATTCTTCTTTGAATTTTCCATATAAAGCGTTTTTTGGCATATTGGGATTGAAGAAGTAGATAGATCAATTGGAAATGACGTTGAAACAATAAAAGGGACTCAAAAATTGCATTCAATTAAAACAAAGTTGTCTAGAAATGTGTTTGCATTGGATAAAAGAAAATATTATTATTTTTGTCATGTTTGCATAGATAACACAGAATCCAATGACGTTTGTGAAAACAAAATGTATGTAAAAGATTAGAAACATACAGAGCTAAATACAAAGGCAAAAATGGTCGTTGCAATGTTTGAAGAAATGCAATCAGAGGAGACTACAATATCATCCGATGGTGATCGAGCTTCTGATCTTGTTAGAGAAGGTAACATTTGAATTGCTTTCAAATGATAAAGGTTTAGAAATAAATTTAAATACATAAGTTTGTTAAGTTTATTTTATTTTACAAGATATGTTTTTGTTGTAATTGCACCTACTGAAAATGATGAAAATGTGAAGTATTATTTGATGCGTTGCACTGAACGAAAAATGAAATTATTAGAAAATTATAATTATCACGGGTTCCGTATGAAAGAGGATCTATTATACTGAAAGGTTATTTTTTCAGACAAAATAATCAAAGTGGGGATTTTGTTTACTTTGAAGACTATGAACCTGATGTCATAAGTTGTCAATATAGTCACTTGGTGTGTGCAGCATGCATAAATTTGATAGAGATTCAATCAAAGAAAAAAACGAAAATTAAGAAATGGAAAATGTCAAAATCCGATCACGAACGGATCATTGAAGATGGCATTCTATTGGAATTTTTTTGATTGAACTGCCCAATAATTTCTTCTCTTTGGATTATGTTTTAGAACTTCCAGAACTCAACTAGAAATTGATCTACCTTGTTATGTTATTTGTGCAAGTGTTTGCACACGTAAAAAATGTTTTGGTACATGCACACTAGGATCAACTGAAAGTAGATTTTCTAGAGATGCATTGATGAAAAATGTTGCATGTATTGGATATATATATGTGTGTGTGTGTGTGTGTGTGTTCTAGAATGCACTTAACTATTCAAGTAGTTTTACTATGTGCATTGATGAAAAAAATTTCACGTACTGAATATATATGTTCTAGAATGCAATTAAATTGTTAGCGCTCAAATCTGCCTCAGGCTGAAGAAGGAAAAACTCGAGGCAACATCAAACCAAGCTTAGCCTCGTAGCTAGCCCTACGAGGAAAGGAGAGGGCTCTCTCCGGGTCTATCTCAGCAAAAGGTCTTCAAAGGGGTTGAGATGACACAAAATTGATACTGATTTTAGGCTAGTAAAGAGATAGGAAAGTTTGATTTAAATTTTTTGGGTTTTTGTTGGAGAAATGGAAAAACAGTTTTTGGTTTCGGGGATAAGGCCAGATCTTTGCAGAATTCGAGTTGGGCGAGGTAGGCAGTAATCTTGATGCTTTTTGATTAAGTGTATGGATGGATCAGAATGAAAAGGAGCTGCAAAGGGAAAGGGAGATCAGGAATCCTCTCCAAACGGGCAAAAACATGTAAAACTAAACAAATTTAAAGGCAGAGCACTGAAATCAATGGATTCAACCTCATTTACTCATTCATTTAGTTTCAGAAGCATAAGAAAGAAATGGAATACATCAAACATGAAAGAAATTACAATAAACTGAGATAAAACACCATCAAGAACTGAAAGCCACAAGAATCCCAACAGGTGCTGCAAAACCTCTGATCTTTCCTTAGCCAAAATATGAAAAATATGTACAATAGTGTGCCAAAGTTTTCCCAAGAGTCCAACCTGTAGAATGTCTCAGAAATTACATCATCTAGACCTTCCTAACCCCTTTCCATGCCTCTAGGGGTCGAATTCCTCCTTCTAGGAGCAGTTTCAACTAATTCTAAACAAGGAGCTAGAATCTAGGCATCTAAACAACTTGCCTCTAAAAGGAAGGAAACTGATTCTTACACTTGATTTTTACTTTTTTAGGAGTGAATCATCTAGAATAGGTAAAAGTGAATCAAAATTACATGCCAACCACCAAATTAAATCAAGATAACTCAAAAATTACACCCACAAGAAAAACTGGTCCAACTGGCCGAAATCCTGAGCTGGAAGATGAAAATTTGACCAATTTCCTCTATGCGTCGCGCGCCTGAGCTCTATGCGTCGCGCTCATTTCAGGCTGTTTTTGGGGCACTTCACGGCATCAAAATCAAGCTCATGATAGCTTTTTGGAAATCCCTGGATGTCTACTATCCAGCCCAAGTGGAATTTCCCAATTTGGAGCTAATTTTCCCCTCCAAAACTTCATTCTCCCACAAGTACTTCCTGTTGGTGAAAAAGGTGGCAGAAAGGTGATTTTCATGGTGTATTTGGCCCTTTTGATCATCCAGAACTTGGTGAAATTATTTGGCCATATTGGAGCATGCATAACTTACCATGAAAAATCCAAAAATATAAATTTTTCCCCCAGCAAGTGTCCCAATCATAAGCGTGCGCGTCGACGCGCTACGCGTTGGGCTGAAAAACCTGTTTTGAGACCAAAATATTTCAAAATGACAAAAAATTCTCCGAATTTGCTCAAATTCGGAGCAAAGACCCTCCATCATGTATCATGCCCAGCCAACGAAGCCTCGGCCAAAATCCGAAGTGGATCAAGCCTCTTCCGCCGTTTTAGTGCCCTGCTCAACCTCCTTTTCAGAATCTTCATTTTTGCTTTGCAGACGTGCATGCATGCCCAATAATGACCTTTCACGTGATGAAGCATGTCTTTGTCTCTATTGGCTTTCGCCAAAAACTTATCCAAATGAATTTTAACATGCGTGAGGCAAGTATCTCGATCAGCCGGTGTCATGTCGCCAGGTCTCTTCCGGGCCAATTGTCGATCTTCCCAGATTCGCTGCAGCTCCACAAGTGTGTGCTGATCCTCTAGCTGTTTGTTACGCTGCTCCAGGTAGTGTATCACCCACTAAGCTCTCTGCAACTTAACATTCATTGTGTCAATCTCGGCCTTCTGCTCCTGGACGATCTCTTTCAGTTTCGAGCTAGGAGAGCTCGCATCAACATCGATGAATGTGAAATCAGTGTCTCGACCGCCTGATGGGCCCTCATCGTGCATAGGCCTCTTGCCTCTGTCATGAATCTGTACCTGTGCTGAAGAAGAAGGCGAGACCCCTTCCACATCATGTGGAGATAATACTCGCTCTGCTGATGAAACCAACGAGACCCCTTCCACCCCGGGTGGAGATAGTACTCGCCGTGTAACTGAAAATAAGGCCCTGTGGCCTCGCTGGTATGTCACATACACTGGAGCACTGATATGCTCGGTCTCAGGAATGTCAAGCTAATGTGAAGGCTCTCCCTCATCATGAACTACCTCGGGAGGCAGTTTTGGCGCTGCGAAGAAGTCACGGGAGATGAAATCCTCCCAAGTAATGCCCTGTTGTGTCAACTGATGTACCACCATGATTTTAATCAGCGCGTAATGATATATGCTGCTATGCTGCTGTGCTGGGGTCTTCTTTTGTACAAGAAATTTCATCCTCTCTATGTTGCGATACATGAAGTATGGAATACTCATCATACGTACCATCATGAAAAGCATCAACAAACGGACATGGTACGCATAGAGGCGCGAGAATCTGCCCTCGCAACTGAAATATCGAATGATGAGTTTCATCAATGGTGCAAACTCATCCTTCAGGAATCTGAAAGGAAATACCCTACTCAGCTGCCTCATAAACCCAGGTTTGATGTATGGCTCATAGTAGGATTTCTCAAGCTGCTGTCGTTTGTTCCATTCCTCTCCTATGTTTGGTATTCCGGTGGCTTGAGCAATGGTCTCTGGTGACAGAATGAAATCTACTCTGGCAAGGTTTACACGGCCATCATGTAAATGTAGAAAAAATAGACGAGCTAGCTCATGATGAAGCTGGGTTTGTGAAATCATCTCACAGTACTGGAAACACACCTGATGCTGAAAACAATCCATTGCAAGCGGGCAAGCCTGCAATTGAGCCAAAGAAGTAGGCTCCTCCCTGACATGCCTACCACTTTTGCCACTTTTGTGAGACCTCTGTGGCACATTAATCTCTGCTGTGGACTCACTGTCATACTCCTGCTCATAAACTGAATCCGTCTCTGACATGGCTTTGGAATCAAGATGTTTGTAATATATATGCTGATATAGGAATGGTCAAAACAAGAGTTCAGTGTATGCTCAAATTCCGAATGTATCCTTGTGTAACAAAGTGTTATAGGAAAGCCATGGTGATAACTGCTCTGTCAAATGAGTTTGAATGAACAACAGTCACTGCTTGACTACATGATTTTTGACAAGAGAATAGAAAGGAGTACAATGTAATGTAAGACACAGAAACAACCCTTGAAATGATAGTTAGGCTTGTCAATGGAGAATGGGAATAATGAAAATGGGACTGTGTTTGTCAATATAAATGATAAACAGTGTGGCAATGACAGTGGTAATATAATAGCGATGACAGCAGTGATGAAATGGAAAAAAGAGAGCGTGAGGGCAGTGACACTTTTGACAATAGATGACACATGCATATATTTCAATAACACAAGTTTGCAAACCTTCACAAGACCATCAACATGTCTTTCAAAACCCTAGGGAGTGATTTTAGAAATGAACATAGGGTTTAAAATTCACCACATCAAACACACTTGTTTGCTCCACATTCAAAACACCACAGCATGTTTATGAGTCATTAGGTAGGCATGAAGAACTTACCCGCAAGCAAAATGAGGTATTTTGATATGAATATGGGCGAAGGAGCAAAAAATTTGGCTCTGAAACTCTACGCGTCGCGCGCTTACCCAGTGCGCCGCACGCAGCATGTGCGTCGTGCGCGTGCAAATTTGCACGGGCCTGTGAAGCCCAGTGCGTCGCGCGCCTTGTGTGCGTCGTGCGCCTCCTCTGTGCGCCGCGCGCACTTCCAGCTCCAACTCAACTGCTCTAAAACAAGTTTTCGCTCTCCAAATTTGACTCCAACACTCCAACTCGGTTTTGCTTTGGGAAATTTGTGAAAATGATTTGTTCTTCATGGGTTTATATAGGTTGAATAAATATCTCATAAAAATAAAATTTGATTTAAATTTGCTCCATAACCCACTTTGCAATGTTTGGCACTTTGTCACTTTATCACTTAATACAATGCTGTCTTTTGGCTTTTCATTATTTTTCTGAGTCTTGGACTGATGAAATGTCTTGATTCTTGCAGGGATTTTGGCATTTTGGCCTTGGAAAAGACCAGAGGCTTGCTTTGAATTTTTATGGTAGAACAAATACATAATTATCACAAAAATGAAATTTGACAATTTCTAGTTCAAAACGGAGTTTTGGACTAGAAATGTCTTCAAATGTTGTTGAGAATATAAATATGAAATGAGAACCTTTTCCAAACCAACCTCATGGCCTGCGGGCTTTTACTACATGTATCCAAAGACTGAAAACCCTAGACTCTAGGACTACAGACTTTTTTTTGACGAAAATAATCATTTATGACCATGAATGATGTGACCTGAACTTCAGTGATTTTTGAGGAATTTTGATTAGCCCTGCAAGTACAAGAATGAAGAACAACACAAGCAAACCAGACCCTCTCGTCAGTCAATGGCATGCCCCTAGCGAAATTCAACAAAGTGGAATGAGCGAGACACCTAAGAATGATATGAAAAAAGAGAAATGATCTCTGATGGAGGGCTGTAAGGACCGACTCTAACATTGGCTCCAATGGGGATGGTGGCTCCAAGGAGATGCCAAGAACGGCAGATCTCTGGGGGAGTCAGACAGTGCCTTCATCCATTGGGCGATGGAGTCATTATTTCAACAGATAACACAAAAACTTTTGACATATTTATTGACTGAAAACTTAGCTGAAAACTGACTGAAACTTGACTAAAACTGACTCGATTTCAAACTAACAGGACTGATAAAACTGACTTGAAAAACTTCAAACCAACTAACCTCCATCTCCAGAATTATAGCCTTCGCTCTGGGCCCCAGACTGAAGATGAGAGATCAGTCCACACTTGCAATAAAACAGAAGTAAAATGATATATACAATGATGATGAAATCAGCAGAAAATACTCAGAAGTGGTATCGCTTGAGCAGCCGACCATTGATCGGCCCTCCAGGACAATCATCTCCGTTCATTTCCTTGAGAAGAAAGGCATTTTGACCACGATAGGCTGCAATCTTAAAAGGACCTTTCCATAGGTTTTCAAAATAGTCGTGCTTTCCCTTATCTTCATTTCGAGCATCCCACTTCAAAACCACCTCATCCAGCTGAAACTTATCTTCTTTTTCCTTTCTGTCGTAGATTTTCTTTATGCGCTCCTGCAACTTGAATGTATTTTGAAAGACCTCCTCCCGTGTCTGCTGTAAATGAATCATCTGATTAATCCTCCGCTGCATGGGATCTTCCTCACTACCAGCTTCCTGAAGCAATTTGACTACCGGGACAGCAAGAGAAGTAGGAAAAACTGTGTCTATCCCGTACACCAACTCGAAAGAAGACATACCAATAGATTTTTTCTGACTTACCCTATTAGCCCACAGCGCATTCACTAATTTCTTGTGCCAGCCCTTTTTATTGATTTCCAGCAATTTCTTAATGATATTTACCAAAGACTTATTTGAAGATTCCGCCAAACCATTTCCTTACGGCTGGTAGGCAGTCGAATGTCCCAAGCTGATATTGTACTTATAGCAAAATTCAACCATACTCTTTGACTTGAAGGCCGCTGCATTATCTGTGATTATCTTACTAGGACACCCAAAACGTGACAGAATATTATTTTCAAGGAAAGAGATAATTACCGCATCCGTGGCCTGTCGGGTGGGAATTGCCTCGATCCACTTCGTGAAGTAGTCTGTTGCTATCAATATCCATCTATGCTGTCCTGACGATGCCGGATGGATTTCCCCGATGAAATCCAATCCCCACTGCTGAAATGGTGCACTAACTTCAATTGGTTTGAGAGGCAAAGGCTGTAGTTTCTGCTTCCCTTCGAAAATTTGACACACATGACAATTCTTAACAACCTTATATACATCAGAAAACAAAGAAGGCCAATAGTAACCTGCCCTTAGAATCTTATTCGCTGTGGTTTTCCAAAACAGATGGCCCTCACAGTCTCCTCTATGAAAGTCCTCCAAAACTCTTTTGGCTTCCTCCTCTACCAAACAATTCAATAACATTCCACCAGGGTCTTTCCAATATAATGCAGAATTCAATACGCAAAACTTTGCAGCTCTCAATTTCAAGGTTCTACTCTTATTTCTAGGCATCCCGGGTGGTGGAGACAAATTCTGAAGTACGTATAAAATGTCAGCATACCAAGGGGAAGAAACAAAAATATCAGATACCTGAAATGATGTACTCTCCTCATCTTCATCGGACATGGCAGTGATCAAATTTATATCTAGAGCATGCAGATTTGTTTCAGCCATGAGCTTGGCTAGTCCTTGTCCTTTGATCAGCTTGGTTGGTTTAATCTCCACGTCATATTCTAACAACGCAGCGATCCACTTACCCCGTCTTCCTTCTGGATCTGCCTGTACCAAAACATCTTTAACTGATGTGTTAGGAACGTAGGCTATAATGTGGGAATGCAGTATATACACACGGAAATATTTCAAGGCCTTTACAAGCGCAAGTGCTTGTTTCTCAATAATGTTGTATTTCAACGCTCCGTCCCTTATTATCCGACTGAAAAAAGAAATGGGCTTCTCAACTCCATCCCTTTTCTGCATTAAAACAGCTGCCAAAGTGTGCTCAGAGGCAAACGAAAACAAAATGAAGTCCTGTGTGTAGTCTGGGCTGATTAAAATAGGGGCTGAAGAAAGAGCTAACTTTACCAAATTGAATGATTTCACCGCCTCTTCCGTCCACTTTACCTGACTGTCTTTTTTCAGCATGTTTGTGATTTCTCTAAGATGCTCAGCAAGATTTGGAATAAAACGACGCAGAAAATTCATTTTACCATTAAATGAATGTATTTCTTTCTTGTTCCGGGGTTGTTCAATCTGCTTGATGGCTTCAACACGTGCAGGGTCAACACGAATGTCGTCTTTAGATATGATGTGGCCCAGGAGCTTGCCTTCATCCATGGCAAAAAGACTCTTTTTCGGATTCAGCGAAATGCCATATTTTCTGCACTTCTGGAAAACAGCTTTCAAATGATATAAATGTTCTTCATCAGAATTTGAAAACACAGTTAGATCATCAAGGTAAACAACCAAAAATATATCTTTCTCATTGGCGAAAGCCATGTCCATTGCACACTGAAAAGTGGCACCTGCATTCTTGAAACCAAACGGCATTTTTGCATAATGAAACGTTCCCCATGGCTGAAGAAGGCAAAACTCGAGGCAACATCAAACCAAGCTTAGCCTCATAGCTAGCCCTACGAGGACAGGAGAGGGCTCTCTCCAGTCAATCTCGATAAAATGAGAAATAGGGTGCGAGATGACTTAAAATGGGAACTGATTTTAGGCTAGTAAATATATATGAAAGGGTAATTTGATAAATGACTGAATTTTCTGGGCAGCGTGGGATCAAGAAAAGCAAGAGCAGAGATTTAATCAAAGGCACAGATTACTCCATAAGGCGAGGTAGGAGTGCAGTTTAACATTTAAATTTGAAATAATGTGGAATGTAAAGACTGTTTAAGAAAGCTGAAAAGGGCATTAAACAATGAATCCTTTCCAACAGAGGAAAACATAGAACATCTGAACACCTCAAGGCAGAGCAATGACTGAATTCTACCTTTCTTACTTTAAAGTATTCAGTTGGAAACGATTATGAATGAACTATGACACATTACAAAAGACATATGAAACAGAAGAAAAACATATCTTAAACTTCACACCACAAGAATCTTATAACTCAGAGCTGTACCATTTAATTATTCCTCCGTCAAACTGTACAGTGAGAGCACTGGGTTTTTCCTCCCACAGCTTTTCAGAACTCTCCTTTACAAATCATTTACAATACAATAAATAAACTCTAATGTTTGAAAACAGATCGATCCAAAATGAGGAGTTGTTTCAACTGAAGTTAAAAATAGAAAAGAGAACAGCCTTCTCCTTGAAATTCTCTAATGACTAACTAAAAGACTAAAAACTAGAGTGCAGACCCATTTGTATTACTAATTGAAGTCATAAATATGAATACGAATCCTATTCTTCTGTTGTAGTCGATATATTTGTTTAATTTTGGCTTTTACTTTACCTTTACCATTTGAATAAAACCAAATTGTTTTTATAATTAACATCCTTTGTAACTTTGGGTCGCTTTCATCCATGTTACCATAAATGATTACACGTTGCAAAGAGTCCTGGCCAGGATATGGAGATGCTTTAAAATAATTCAGTTTCCCCCAAATATATGACCCATTGACTAGCCTATGTCCGATCTTGTAATAATATTTAGTATTTGGCCATAAATCCTTCAACATGCTTGTGTGTATGAAACCAGGGTCTCGCCAGCCAACAGTACATGCAGGTTGACCACACATCATGTTGCGGGTGCATGTCAATGTTCCAGCTAGTGACAGGAACTTTGACACTTCTCCAACAAAACCCCACTCAACACGACGTGGATACAGAGATGCTTTGGGGTCTGCAAAACTGATTGGAAATCCCTAACAATTTTGGATTAGACAGTCCGCCTGCAAACAATGCAAAGGCAAAGTCTGTTCGCTGATTGATCAATCGAAACTTCAATGATCCATTTCCTTTCTTTGAGTAATTGACCGTTGAATAATTTGCATATTGGAACTTTATAGGTGTAGAGCACAATCATGGAGTCTGATCTTTGTTTGGCCCACTTTCTGGGGCGCAAGTTGAGGAATTGAAATTTGCCGGAGAAAAGACAGCAATCCAATCAGTTGCTGTAGGAGAAGAGCGGCTGTATTTCACTGTCACCCATTCATAAGTTTCACCCTGAACACCAAGAACAATGGGAGTGGCTTTGATATTAGCAGAGCTGTCTATTTCAAACAGGCAACTTCGTGTCTTCAATTGAAGAAAACAGTTTTACTTTTACAACAAAAACGTTGTTTCCCACAACTGATATAATCCCAATCTGCAAGCTTGCTGTAACGTTGTTGTCGATTTCGCCCCTGTATCGTTATGGCCACCGCTCTTGATCTGCACACTTATTCCTCCTTTCAAAATAGCCTGTTCGCACTTTAACTGTCATGGTTCCAGCGGCAGTTTAATTGTGTTTTGCAGCTTGGCAATTCTTTTTAAACAGAGAAGGACCAGCCTATATTGATATCAATAAAATCAACAGTACACTCTTGCTTGATTTAGCTCCATTGCACGTGCAACCATGTTTGGATATGCAGCACGAACAAATCTTCACTGGAATGTCGTCTTAACAATGCCCATTTAGAAGCTTATCCCTGTATATGATAGAAGGATTTATCACAAACTGAATTGAATCAATTTGATTTAATTTGGAGCAGAAGGGCCGCGAAATTTTGAAATTTCGTTGAATCAATGAGAGATTTTGAGATATCTGCCCGGTGCGCCGCGCGAGAGGCCTAATGCGCCGCGCATGTGTATTTTTACACTGTGAAAAATCTCTCTATGCGTAACGCCCAATGCCCAGTGCGCCGCGCAGACTAACTCACCAATAGTCCGGCTCCAAAATGACAGCTTCTCCTTTTCATCATTAAATTTTGACTTTCTTACTTGCAACTGAAGACCGAAAAGGGCAATCGAACCTATCTACAGAGGGAAAGTGGTACGAAAGCTGCTTAAAAGGCCCATCACTAAAACAACAAGTACAATTACTAGCACCTCAGCTGAGAAGTCCCAATCCAAGCCACGGATATAAATAATGGCCAAGAAGACTCCCAAACATAACGTGTTGTTCATGATCATTGCACCATATATCTCAAAATAAGTCAAAGAAGCAGTGCGCTTTTTCTTCCGGCTTGCAAAAATAAGTGCTGAAACACCCTCACTGGAGTTTATAGCGAAAGGCATAATTATGAATGAGATGAAGAATGAAGGGATGCTTGTTGCATCAGAAAAATTGTCAACAGCATCTACAAGGGGACCTGCAAATATGCCCGCTAAAATGGCACCTCCCAGCATCATCATTACTGCCTTCAGATAAACTTTGTATGGATTATCAACTCTAGCAACTTCCTCCTCATTGTCATTCTGAAAAGCCTCGAGTTCCTCCTTTGTTTTCGATTGTAAATCAGATATAAATTTCTGTGAGTAGTTATTTGATCCTGGATGACCAACAGTGGAGGTTGCAATCTTAAGCCATCAACTCATTTGAACTCATCTAGGCTAATCTTGTCATCTCTCGAGGAATCAAATTCTTCCATTACTTTGTTAACGGCATCAGTTGTTGAAGACTCTAGACCTTGCAATTCAAGCCCATATAAAAGCCCACGTAATTCATGTTTTGTCAAATATCCATCATTGTCATCGTCAAGTTTTTGGAATACACTTTTAAGGACCTCCAAATTAGGTTGGCCATCTTTATACACACCCCTTATTTTTAACTCTTTCATAATCAGGTCCACACACTCCTCCATCTCTGCTTTTCAAATTTCCTTTTTGATTTTCTGACTTGAATGATGGCTTTTCTTTGTCTGCTTGCAGGGATAGGAGCTACTGAAGCTGCTGCCATTGAAGAGCTATAGAATTTGAAACACTTTGATGAATTATATATTTGTTACAAAAACACATTTGATGATTTCTTCTTCAAAACAGGGTTTTGAAGAAGAATCAATCTCGCATTATTGACGATGACATTCCTGAAATAAAAACTTACTGAACCTTCCTCTGGCCTACACATGTTATTGAAGCACTTCTGAAGACCAAACCCTGGACTCAAGAATTAAAATGACTCTTTTTGCCAAAAATGGCATTTAATGACTGCAAATGACGAGAAATGAACCTTGGTGAATTTTCCTCTGACAGCGGACTGACAAGACGGAGTCTAACATTGGCTCCAATGGGGATGGCAGCTGCAATTCCTTGGAGGTGCCAAGAACTGCAGATCTTTGGGAGAGCAGACAGTGCCTCCCTCCATTGGGCTATGGAATCCATTATTGTAAGAAATCGACATGATTAATTTATTAACTGGAAACTGAATGAAATGACTGAAAACTGACTCGACGAATGACTCAACATGACTAAGAACTAAACTTAAAACTTAAAACTTGATGGCAGTACATAACCGCCTGTGTTTCTTACAAGACAATATACCATCAAACTATATCATAATGCCAATGTAACCAATCAAGCAGATATCTTCTTGATTGATTTCCCTGATCAAATCTCATGGTCAACAATACAAACTGATAACTGGGCATCCAAAAACATAATTGACCCTGATCTCCTTCATCACTGAATACAACCATAATCAGCTTTACTGCTGACTGCAACAAATCTGCCATTGGATCCTGAAAAACATGAAGATTTACCTCCTGCTGAAAGAACAAGGTGTCTTTTTCTCCTGCTTCTGATCTTCCTTCATCATGTACTTCAGTAAAAATATGTTCCTGGGCTTCAAAACATTCTGAATAAATAGATGGGCAGCTCTCCTCGAAAAACATTTCAAGACATGAAATATATGAAGAAGAATCTGAATGGAAATCCTGAATGTTCTGATCTTCTACAGTCTGAATGTATTGTAGGTAATCTTCATATGATATGATAGCCAGATTATCATTATAGTCATCAATCATGAGAAAAGAAACTTCCAATGATTCTTGAAGCTCAAACATGACATTTCTATCATCTACCAATGAATCATCCAGGGAAACTTTTTCACTTACTTGAACGAAGACCTCATCTTGCTTTGCATAAACTAACTGAATTACCTCATCATGAAGGCTCTGTTCTGATGGCATGAGAACATCTGGATCAAAAAATCTTTCTATGATCTCAACAGCAAAACTCTCCTTTTCAGGACTCAGTACAAGGTATGCTTGATCATCACAATCTGAATGTAAATCTGAAAAAACTGACTGAACTGCATCACATTCTGAAATTGAAACTTGATTTCTCTGCATGCTGTCTTTTTCCGTGGGCAGATCTGAAACAAGCTCTTCTCTTTCATCATTTTCTGCCATATAGACATCTTCAACCTGCTGATCTATAAGGCTGCTTACAGGACTGTCATCCCTTTCAGAAAAGGAAGAAGTTCCACCATCACCTTCTTGATCATGTGCACACTGCAGATCTGCGTTAACTTGAGCTGTAACATGACCTTTCAATAGCTGATCTATCTCATGTTCAGACAGAGGGGATAATGCTTTATGTTTTCTTTTCCTCAAACAGTAATTGTCTTCATTGATTTCAAGTGAAGGAGTATACAGATTTTCCTCATACTGCTGATCCATTTCATGTAATTCCTGTTGACTGTCAAGATGCAAAATTCCTTCATCTTCCACCATACTAAGATCTTGATCTTGTTGCAAATTTTCATGATCGTCTTTATGCTGCTAAAATGGATTTTCATACAGGGCTTCCATGATCTCATCATCCATGAAATTATCATCTTCATAATATTTCTCAAGGTTTTCAATAAAAGTAGAAGCATGTTTGCAACAGTCATGAACTAAATTTAATGATGGATAAGATGTTTGATATCTTTCAATGAACAAGGCATGAAAATCCTTTAAACAATAAATACAGGATGGCGGCAAATTTTCATACCAAGATTGGGCTTCACCTTCCAGAGTGGCCAGGAATACCTTCATCAAGCAATCTTCAGGAAAATCCACCTTCAACTTGCGAATATGCATGTGAAATCTAACCAGATGTAAAGCAACATCCTTCTTACCATCATCGTTAAACGTAGGCAGATTCCTTGACCAATCTACCTTGGGCATCTTATTCGGAAAACCTGGAATGTGATCTCGGCTCATGGGAGCGTATCTTCTCGTGATTAGATCCATCCTGAAAATCTCACAGCTACTGATCTCCCTGCAATGAAGTCACCATGAAGCATCGATTTCTGGATTTGTTCAGTGAATGAAGTTGCCAGGTGAATGATTTCAGCCTTGCAGTGTCTGACCGTTGTTCACCATCAACGTTCAGATCTGAACATTGTCATCCTTTACCAGGGAAGACTTCCCCAGTATGGTCACCACTATGTTAGCGCTCGAATCTGCCTCAAGCTGAAGAAGGAAAAACTCGAGGCAACATCAAACCAAGCTCAGCCTCGTAGCTAGCCCTACGAGGACAGGAGAGGGCTCTCTCCAGTCAATCTCGATAAAATGAGAAATAGGGTGCGAGATGACTTAAAATGGGAACTGATTTTAGGCTAGTAAATATATATGAAAGGGTATTTTGATAAATGACTGAATTTTCTGGGTAGCGTGGGATCAAGAACAACAAGAGCAGAGATTAATCAAAGGCACAGATTACTCCATAAGGCGAGGTAGGAGTGAAGTTTAACATTTAAATTTGAAATAATGTGGAATGTAAAGACTGTTTAAGAAAGTTGAAAAGGGCATTAAACAATGAATCCTTTCCAACAGAGGAAAACATAGAACATCTGAACACCTCAAGGCAGAGCAATGACTGAATTCTACCTTTCTTACTGTAAAGTATTCAGTTGGAAACGATTATGAATGAACTATGAAACATTACAAAAGACATATGAAACAGAAGAAAAACAAATGTTAAACTTCACACCACAAGAATCTTATAACTCAGAGCTGTACCATTTAATTATTCCTCCGTCAAACTGTACAGTGAGAGCACTGGGTTTTTCCTCCCACAGCTTTTCAGAACTCTCCTTTACAAATCATTTACAATACAATAAATAAACTCTAATGTTTGAAAACAGATCGATCCAAAATGAGGAGTTGTTTCAACTGAAGTTAAAAATAGAAAAGAGAACAACCTTCTCCTTGAAATTCTCTAATGACTAACTAAAAGACTAAAAACTGGAGCGCAGACCCATTTGTATTACTAACTGAAGTCATAAATAGGAATACGAATCCTATTCTTCTGCTGTAGTCGATATCTTTGTTTAATTTTGGCTTTTAATTTACCTTTACCATTTGAATAAAACCAAATTTTTTTTATAATTAACATCCTTTGTAACTTTGGGGCGCTTTCATCCATGTTACCATAAATGATTACACGTTGCAAAGAGTCCTGGCTAGGATATGGAGATGCTTTAAAATAATTCAGTTTCTCCCAAATATATGACCCATTGACTAGCCTATGTCCGATCTTGTAATAATATTTAGTATTTGGCCATAAATCCTTCAACATGCTTGTGTGTATGAAACCAGGGTCTCGCCAGCCAATAGTACGTGCAGGTTGACCACACATCATGTTGCGGGTGCATGTCAATGTTCCAGCTGGTGACAGGAACTTTGACACTTCTCCAACAAAACCCCACTCAACATGACGTGGATACAGAGATGCTTTGGGGTCTACAAAACTGATTGGAAATCACTAACAATTTTGGATTAGATAGTCCGCCTGCAAACAATGCAAAGGCAAAGTCTGCTCACTGATTGATCAATCGAAACTTCAATGATCCATTTCCTTTCTTTCTGGGGCGCAAGTTGAGGAATTGAAATTTGCCGGAGAAAAGACAGCAATCCAATCAGTTGCTGTAGGAGAAGAGCGACTGTATTTCACTGTCACCCATTCATAAGTTTCACCCTGAACACCAAGAACAATGGGAGTGGCTTTGATATTGGCAGAGCTGTCTATTTCAAACTGGCAACTTCGTGTCTTCAATTGAAGAAAACGGTTTTACTTTTACAACAAAAACGTTGTTTTCCACAACTGATATAATCCCAATCTGCAAGCTTGCTGTAACGTTGTTGTCGATTTTTCCCCTGTATCATTATGGCCACCGCTCCTAATCTACACACTTATTCCTCCTTTCAAAATAGCCTGTTCGAACTTTAACTGTCATGGTTCCAGCGGTAGTTTAATTGTGTTTTGCAGCTTGGAAATTCTTTTTAAACAGAGAAGGACCGGCCTATATTGATATCAATAAAATCAACAGTACACTCTTGCTCGATTTAGCTCCATTGCACACGCAACCATGTCTGGATATGCAGCACAAACAAATCTTCACTGGAATGTCGTCTTAACAATGCCCATTTAGAAGCTTATCCCTGTATATGATAGAAGGATTTATCACAAATTGAACTGAATCAATTTGATTTAATTTGGAGCAGAAGGGCCGCGAAATTTTGAAATTTCATTGAAGCAATGAGAGATTTTGAGATATCTGCCCGGTGCGCCGCGCGAGAGGCCCAATGCGTCGTGCATGTGTATTTTTACACTGTGCAAAAGCTCTCTATGCGTCACGCGCACTGTGTGCGTTGCGCCCAACGCCCAGTGCGCCGCGCAGACTAACTCACCAACAGTCCGGCTCCAAAATGACAGCTTCTCCTTTTCATCATTAAATTTTGACTTTCTGACTTGCAACTGAAGACCGAAAAGGGCAATCGAACCTATCTACAGAGGGAAAGTGGTACGAAAGTTGTTTAAAAGGCCCATCACTAAAACAACAAGTACAATTACTAGCACCTCAACTGAGAAGTCCCAATCCAAGCCACGGATATAAATAATGGCCAAGAAGACTCCCAAACATAACGTGTTGTTCATGATTACTGCACCATATATCTCAGAATAAGTCAAAGAAGTAGTGCGCTTTTTCTTCCGGCTTGCAAAAATAAGTGCTGAAACACCCTCACTGGAGTTTATAGCGAAAGGCATAATTATGAATGAGATGAAGAATGAAGGGATGCTTGTTGCATCAGAAAAATTGTCAACGGCATCTACAAGGGGACCTGCAAATATGCCCGCTAAAATGGCACCTCCCAGCATGAGCATTACTGCCTTCAGATAAACTTTGTATGGATTATCAACTCTAGCAACTTCCTCCTCATTGTCATTCTAAAAAGCCTCGAGTTCCTCCTTTGTTTTCGATTGTAAATCAGATATAAATTTATGTGAGTAGTTATTTGATCCTGGATGACCAACAGTGGAGGTTGCAATCTTAAGCCATCAACTCATTTGAACTCATCTAGGCTAAGCTTGTCATCTCTCGAGGAATCAAATTCTTCCATTACTTTGTTAACGGCATCAGCTGTTGAAGACTCTAGACCTTGCAATTCAAGCCCATATAAAAGCCCACGTAATTCATGTTTTGTCAAATATCCATCATTGTCATCGTCAAGTTTTTGGAATACACTTTTAAGGACCTCCAGATTAGGTTGGCCATCTTTATACACACCCCTTATTTTTAACTCTTTCATAATCAGGTCCACACACTCCTCCATCTCTGCTTTTCAAATTTCCTTTTTGATTTTCTGACTTGAATGATGGCTTTTCTTTGTCTGCTTGCAGGGATAGGAGCTACTGAAGCGGCTGCCATTGAAAAGTTGTATAATTTGAAACATTTTGATGAATTATATATTTGTTACAAAAACACATTTGATGATTTCTTCTTCAAAACAGTGTTTTGAAGAAGAATCAATCTCGCATTATTGACGATGACATTCCTGAAATAAAAACTTACTGAACCTTTCTCTGGCTTGCACATGTTATTGAAGCACTTCTGAAGACCAAACCCTGAACTCAAGAATTAAAATGACTCTTTTTGCCCAAAATGGCATTTAATGACTGCAAATGACGAGAAATGAACCTTGGTGAATTTGCCTCTGACAGCGGACTGACAAGACGGAGTCTAACATAACTGAAAGTAGTTTTTCTATGTGCATTGATGAAAAATGTTGCACGTACTAGATATATACATATACTGAATGTGACCAGTTTTTCTCATAGCATTTTCTGGAAAAAAATATCCACAATGTAAATAAATCGTCCACAGTATAGTTTTGTACGAAGATTCTTTTCAAACAAGAGACTCGGAGCACTTCTTCGGCTTTTGGTGGGATTTGACTCACATCTTTATTCTTGATAGAAAATCTAGTACAAAATTTGTCTGTCCAATGGTCGAATATCTTCAAGGCAATTAATTGAAACTAGATTTTCTATGTGCATTGATGAAAATTGTTGCACGTATTATATATATATATATATATATATATATATATATATATATATATATATATATATATATATATTGCGAAATGTGAAAAAATTATGAATGATTTCGTGGCAATTTATATTGTCGCGAAATGTTTTTTTGGAGGGGCTCTGCGAAATTTTCCGGCCGACGGAAAAGTAGGCAAAAGTTCGGCTGAACTTTGAAGAATAGTTCGGCCGAACTTTGTAGAAAAGTTCGATTGAACTAACGCGTCACCAATTACGCAGATCCGAGCTCTGAATATGTTTCTACAACTTTGGACTGATTAAACTCTATGAAACATTTTGAATTAACTGTCGGAACCAAGACAAGCATTTTCAGAATTGAATCTACTTTCAGGAAATATAACTTTTATGGAATTTCATAAATATTTACTAATTTTAATTAATTCTGTAATAAAACAAGTGCAAACAATTTCTGAGGGTCACTGTGATTTAGTGAAATCAAAATTCTGTATCTCCCAAAATACATTGTAAAAAAAATTGAAAAAATTATGAGGCATTATATTGGTTCGTCGTCTCTAATGGGTAGCTTTTAGATTTTTAGTTTATAACTTATATGTTAAGAAATTTCTTGCGTTGCGAAAATACTCAAAATATGCAGTTTTTTTCATATTGGACCAGTTCAAAAAATTCTAGTAATTATGATATGCATCCATTGGCTTTGTAAATATGACGAAACCGAAGTAGACTTTGTCTAGATTGTTGTAACACATTTTGTTTTCTCAAATACACAAATTTTCAAAGAATACAACATTGTGTATTAACATGACTTCTTATGAATCCTTTGATTGTTAAAAAACACACACTCAAAGAAACGCAAAGTTGACATATCAAATGTGCATCAAAAAATTCCAAAAAATAAGTAATAGAAAGCTAACAAAATTTCTGACAACTTTTTTTTTTTTATCGCAAAATGAAATTCTAAACAGAAAATTTGTTATAGTTTGTAGAAATTTGAAGAATCGAAAAAAATGAAATTTTTTCTCAAAAAAGGGTAAAAAGTGTAACCCAACTTCACATTTTCACCCATGGGCGGATATGTGAAGCTGGGTTACACTTTTGTGAGAATCGAGGGCAGAAAATTTTTGTTCGGCAATAGTTCGTTCGAACTCGTTCTTCCGTTTAGATTGACAGCACACTGATGGCATGGGCAAACAGAATTTTTGCCGGAGATGGGAAAACCGGCAACAAAATTTCAGCCGAACTTTTACTCTTAAAATAGTTTGGTTGAACTACTTCTTATAAATATATCGCCCGCGAAGTTCATTTGTTTCCCGTGTTTGTGTTTCATTGTTTCTTCGCGCTATTTTCTGTTGCTATTCGGTTCGGTAATCTGTTGTGGCACTGTTGTTGGTCTGGGGCTACTTCCGTTCACTCTATTGGTGATTATCTTCGGCGACGTCAAGCGAGCAAACTACCAGGTAACTCCCATTCCTGCTCTCCTATTCTTGATTTTACCTCGGAAGATCTTCCCTGTAGCTTTGATTATTTTCTTTATGGTAGGTGGACTTGTCGATGGTAAATTATCCTCAAGGATATTCTTTCTTAACTGCCTTAGTGATAGAAAATTCATTTAAGAGGTTTAGACCTCACCGGTTAACCCCATTACTATAGTTGGTGCTCTGCTACGTAGAAATGCAGTATCTTATGTATAGATCCTATATAAATGGATTTCTATGTTCTACACTACGGTAAGAGAAAGGCAAGTTGAAAGTGCCAGACCCCATTTAGTGGATTCAAGGATCTTCTTTACTGCTTAGGTAATCAATGAAATGAAATAGCTTCAAGAGAGCATTTCATTGTCCATAAAGGTTGGGTCCTACTTGTAAAACACTCGTTCTTTTCATATTTAGAGCTGGTAAATCCAGCTGGTGAATGTGCTGTCTGAAGCCCATGACTAATGCTTTGATATTGCCTTATGACTTGCTTTCTCAAGTGCTTGCCTACACGAGGAAGGCTAGGGGAATAGGACTAGCTTTTATACAATTATGGATATGGGAGACGTAAAGCATGAATAACCAAACTAAGGTGGCAGGACCCATTATAACCCCAACAATAAGCGATAACTTGATAGGCCTCGTGAGCACTACACACCACCCTTTCTCTCGCGAATTTACGTTGGATGCCTAATTCAGTCCCACATATTTGAGGGCACTGTTTAAAAAATAACCTTATTGAAATGAAAAAACCTCGTTGAAACATAAAATTTCCACTTTGTGACCTCTCTTGAATCACAAGTTCCAGGGAACAGCTGCTTCTCGGTCTCCTCTTCCAGTTCTCCACCACTTGGTGGCTGCCACCTTGCTAGTAGAAGCCTCACTGGATTGTTGTGCACTCTTTTTATGCTTTAAATTTCATTACCTTTTGCTGTAAGGTGTATGTTGAATTTCTGGTAGTATGATATGCATTCGGTTGCTGCAGTTGTTACTATTCCTGTGGATCCATCAATTTCATCCGCTCTAGCTTATTCTCGCCTTGTGCGTGGAAGTTTACCACCACTGTTAATCTTATGTCATTACTGAGCCTTCTCTTGATTCCTCAACGCTGGAATGATTGAACTAGAATGATCTACTGCTGTAATGTGACTACATATTGTCTTTTATACTGTTGTAATGTATTTCTGTATGAGACAGAATCTGATCTTTTGTAATGTGGTCCTACATATTTTCTTTTATACTACTATAATGTATTTATGTAATGTGACTACATATTGTCTTTTATATGTGAATACATATTTTATTTTATACTGCTATAATGTATTTCTGTATGAGACATAATCTGATCTTTTATACTTGATAACCTGTTATGGGTATATCAAGAGGATTTTGTATATGAGCTGTTATCAATATATGAAACAGGGTTTTTTCTCATTTGAAAAAAGAGTTGAAATCATTCTAAATTCACATATGTTTAGTGGTGTCACTGTTTCACTTCCGATATTATGTTTCTTACCTTGATGAACAGGTGGAACTTTGCTGGGAGGCCTCTCTATTTTTTTACTCTTTGCTCATACTGTCAAAGGTTGTTATATGTTATATGGGCTAGATAGTATAGTTATTAGACTACATATCTTCATATAAAACTTGCAAATAGTATGATAGAAACCAAAAATAATAATGTATTAGGACATCACAACTTGCTAATTAGTTATTAGACTACATATCTTCATATAGAACTTGCAAATAGCATGATGGAAATGTGAACTTGCAAATAGTATGATGGAAATGTGAATCTCATGACTCTTCATGATTAATGATTCTAGAAACCAAACATAATAATGTATTAGTACATGCTCCTTTAACTTGCAAATAGTATGGTCGAAATGTGGATCTCATGACTCTTCATGATTAATGCTTCTAGAAACCAAACATAATTTAATGTATTAGGACATGCTCCTTTAGGCTTGGTGGAATTACCTTTGCTTTTTATTTCTCTCTTACACACACACACACACACACACATATATATATATATGAAGAGATGATCCCATTTTATTTTTTATTCATAGATCAAATGTCATTTAAATACAAGATTTATCACAATGTACAATGATTCATTCCATATTATTCATAAATTTTTTCATTAAAAAATGAACCCTTTAAATGATGAACCTAGTTAATGCTTCTTCTTCATGAATAAGACTACTTGATCTTTCAATTTGAATTTGATGATGGTCCTTTGTTATCTTTCTTGACTACTTCAAATTATTGACACAATCATATGCTTCTTTTTACTCTTTTTATTCCTTCCTTATATTGTATTCTCCCCCTTAGATATTGTGTACTCTCCCACATAGATATTGCACTCAATTTTTATGGTCCTTTGTTATCTTTCTTGACTACTTCAAATTATCAAATTATTGACACAATCATATAGATATTGCACTCAATTTTGATGGTCCTTTGTTATCTTTCTATACTTCAAATTATTGACACTTGATCATATAGATATCATATAGATATTGCACTCAATTTTGATGGTCCTTTGTTATATTTCTTGACTACTTCAAATTATTGACACTCTACCATATAGATATTGCACTCAATTTTGATGGTCCTTTGTTATATTTCTTGATTACTTCAAATTATTGACACAATCATATGCCTTTTGTTACTCTTTTTATTCATTCCTTGTATCTATTCTCCCCCTTATATATTATGTACTCTCCTACATAGATATTGCACTCAATTTCATAGGCTCTTCTTTTGATGTCAAATATATTGTATTCTCCCCCTTAGATATTGTGTACTATCCCACATAGATATTGCACTCAATTTCATAGGCTCTTCTTTTGAAGTCAAATAAGTGACAATAATTTACAAGAACTATCCCTAATTTGTTTCTCACATGTTCAAATGGTTCTTTAACAATATAATTTACAAGAAGTATTCCTAATTTGTTTCTCACATATATATTCAAATGCTTCTCTAACAAGACGCTTTGTGGGTATGTATTCCATCTTCACTATTTTCTCAAAGACTTGTTGTGTGAGGAAGTGGTACTTTATGATGACATGTAAATAGTGATTGAAGGAAGTAGAATATTTTATTTTTGAAATTATTAATACACTTCTATTGAAACACTTAATAGATATATAGATTTACCTTAATATCTGGTAGAGCCCATTTCATCCAAAACACTCAAAGAAATTTAACTTACCTTAATATCTTGTAGAGCCCATTTCATCCAAAACACTCATAAAGAAATTTACCTTACCTTAATATCTTGTAGAGCCCATTTCATCCAAAACACTCAAAAATAAATTTACCTTAATATCTCGTAAAGCCCATTTCATCCAAAACACTCAAAAAGAAGTAACTACTATGTACATTCCACTTCTACTCACTCAAAAAGAAATTTACCTTAATACCTTGTAGAGCCCATTTCATCCAAAACACTCAAAAAGAAGTAACTACTATGTACATTCCACTTCTACTCACTCAAAAATAAATTTACCTTAATATCTTGTAGAGCCCATTTCATCCAAAACACTCAAAAAGAAGTAACTACTATGTATTTCACTTCTACTCTAGATAGAGAAAGTAACAACTCTTTCTTGCTTAAACATTAAACCAAAGACTCTTCTAAGTATAATTATACATTGTCCACTTGTACTTTTCACAAGCCTAGTTGAATCTCTATATGTTGTCAATGTAAATTTCTCACAAGTAAATTTGTCAATGTAAATTTCTCACAAGTTTTATAGGCAGAGTCTGTAAAGGGCCAGGTAGCCTCTGGATCTCATATTTTATGGAAGGTGACATATCTAGTAAATGACCCTACAGTCAATCTCTGGAATAGATCTAAATAGAATTTCTTCATTTTAATATCCATAAAACACAACCACTTTAAGGTAAATTGTTTACATGCACGTCATTTCTCCCACAAACTAAAGGCTTCCTCCCATTAATTTTAGATGTGAATTCTACCATAAACTTTTTAAGTCAAACGTTAAGATAAACCATGCACATGTCATTTTCAATAAATTTCAATTTAATATCTAAATTCACATATGTTTAGTGGTGTCATTGTTTCACTTCCGATATTATGTTGCTTACCTTGATGAACATGTGGAACTCTGCTGGGAGGCCTCTCTGTTTTTTTATTCTTTGATCATACTGTCAAATGTTGTTATATGTTATATGGGCTAGAGTGTATAGTTATTAGACTACATATCTTCATATAAAACTTGCAAATAGTATGATGGAAACCAAACATAATAATGTATTAGGACATCACAACTTGCTAATTAGTTATTAAACTACATATCTTCATATAGAACTTGGAAATAGCATGATGGAAATGTGAACTTGCAAATAGTATGATGGAAATGTGGATCTCAATGAAAATTCATGATTAATGCTTCTAGAAACCAAACATAATAATGTATTAGGACAAGCTCTTTTAACTTGAAAATAGTATGGTTGAAATGTGGATCTCATGACTCTTCATGATTAATGCTTCTAGAAAACAAACATAATTTAATGTATTAGGACATAATTTAATGTATTAGGACATTATCCTTTAGGCTTGGTGGAATTACCTTTTCTTTCATGATTGATGCTTCTAGAAACCAAACATAATTTAATGTATTAGGACATGCTCCTTTAGGCTTGGTGGAATTACCTTTGCTTTTTATTTCTCTCTTACACACACACATATATATATGAAGAGATGATCCCATTTTCTTTTTTATTCATAGATAAAATGTCATTTAAATACAAGATTTATCATAATGTACAATGATTCATTCCATAATATTCATAAATTTTTTCATTAAAAAATGAACGCTTGAAATGATGAACCTAGTTAATGCTTATTATTCATGAAGAAGACTACTTGATCTTTCAATTTGAATTTAATTATGGTCCTTTGTTATCTTTCTTGACTACTTCAAATTATTGACACAATCATATGCTTCTTGTTACTATTTTTATTCCTTCCTTATATTGTATTCTCCCCCTTAGATATTGTGTACTCTCCCACATAGATATTGCACTCAATTTTGATGGTCCTTTTTTATCTTTCTTGACTACTTCAAATTATCAAATTATTGACACAATAATATAGATATTGCACTCAATTTTGATGGTCCTTTGTTATCTTTCTTTACTTCAAATTATTGACACTTTATTGAATATAGATATCATATAGATATTGCACTCAATTTTGATGGTCCTTTGTTATCTTTCTTGACTACTTCAAATTATTGACACAATCATATGTTTTTTGTTACTCTTTCTATTCCTTCCTTATATCTATTCTCCCTCTTAGATATTGTGTACTCTCCCACATAGATATTGCACTCAATTTCATAGGCTCTTCTTTTGAAGTCAAATATGTTGTATTCTCCACCTTAGATATTGTGTAATCTCCCACATAGATATTGCACTCAATTTTGATGGTCCTTTGTTATCTTTCTTGACTACTTCAAATTATCAAATTATTGAAACAATCATATAGATATTGCACACAATTTTGATGGTCCTTTGCTATATTTCTTTACTTCAAATTATTGACACTTGATCATATAGATATCATATAGATATTGCACTCAATTTTGATGGTCGTTTGTTATCTTTCTTGACTACTTCAAATTATTGACACAATCATATGCTTTTTGTTACTCTTTCTATTCCTTCCTTATATGTATTCTCCCCCTTAGATAATATGTACTCTCCCACATAGATATTGCACTCAATTTCATAGGCTCTTCTTTTGAAGTAAAATATATTGTATTCTCCCCCTCAGATATTGTGTACTCTCCCAGTTAGATATTGCACTCAATTTTGATGGTCCTTTGTTATCTTTCTTGACTACTTCAAATTATCAAATTATTGACACAATCATATAGATATTGCACTCAATTTTGATGGTCCTTTGTTATCTTTCTTTACTTCAAATTATTGACACTTGATCATATATATATATCATATAGACATTGCACTCAATTTTGATAGTCATTTGTTATCTTTCTTAACTACTTCAAATTATTGACACTTGATCATATAGATATTGCACTCAATTTTGATGGTCCTTTGTTATCTTTCTTGACTACTTCAAATTATTGACACAATCATATGCTTTTTGTTACTCTTTCTATTCCTTTCTTATATCTATTCTCCCCCTTAGATATTGTGTACTCTCCCACATAGATATTGCACTCAATTTCATAGGCTCTTCTTTTGAAGTCAAATATATTGTATTCTCCCTTTTAGATATTGTGTACTCTACCACATAGATATTTCACTCAATTACATAGGCTCTTTTTTTGAAGTCAAATAAGTGACAATAATTTACAAGAACTATCCCTAATTTGTTTCTCACATGTTCAAATGGTTCTCTAACAAGATAATTTACAAGAAATATTCCTAATTTGTTTCTCACATATTCAAATGCTTCTCTAACAAGAGGCTTTGTGGGTATGTATTCCATCTTCATTATTTTCTCAAGGACTTGTTGTGTGAGGAAGTGGTACTTTATGATGATATGTAAATCACTGATGATATGTAAATAGTGATTGAAGGAAGTAGAATATTTTATTTTTGAAATTATTATTACACTTCTATTGAAACACTTAATAGATATATAGATTTACCTTAATATCTTGTAGAGCCCATTCCAGTGATTCCCTCAGGAGGTAACGTTGCCATCAATTCCTCCAACGTGCCTTAAACGGTCCTCTATGGCCCTCTTAGGTAAAAGCCTATTGAGTCCACCCCTCAAGTTAGGTCAGCTATCTAGTAGGATATGCCCCTCAGGAGGTCACCATCATTTTAACAGTCGGCAATGCCCTCAAGTTAGGTCACTGGTCTCAACGGCCCAGCCCTCAAGAGGTAAGTGGACTCTGTGTAGCACACCCCCACAGAGAAGAGGGGCCATTAGCATATCATTGAAGGCCTTATTGCCTCCTTATAGCTACCCTTAAAGATCCTATGGTCCACCCAACCATTAGGATAATAAGCCTCTATGCCCCCTTAAGGGGGTCTATAAGGTCCTTTAGCATGTCATGGAAGGCCCTCCCATTACTGATGGGAGCCTATGCCCTCATAGGGCCATTCAAGGTCCTTGCAGTTGATTAATGCGATGATATGATCTAATTATTATCAATCATATAAGGAAATATCACCCATATGATGGGACCCCATGCCCTTGTAGGGCCATTACTGATGGGACCCCATGCCCTCATAGGGCCATATAACCATATGTATGGGACCCTATGCCCTTATAGGGCCATTAAGGATCAACCATAGGAAGGAATGGGTGGAACCCGTCCTAAAGGATCTACAACCAACGGTTTAAGATCATTAAACCAAAGGTTTAAGGATGAAGGACAACCAAAGGTTTAAGGATGAAGGACAACCAAAGGTTGAAGGATCAACCATAGGAAGGAATGGGTGGAACCCGTCCTAAAGGATCTACAACCTTCAGTTGAAGATCATTAAACCAAAGGTTTAAGGATGAAGGACAACCAAAGGTTGAAGGATCTAGAACCAACGGTTAAAGATAATTAAACCAAAGGTTTAAGGATGAAGGACAACCAAAGTTTGAAGGATCAACCATAGGAAGGAATGGGTGGAACCCGTCCTAAAGGATCTACAACCAATGGTTGAAGATCATTAAACCAAAGGTTTAAGGAAGGTTGGGCTTGCCCAATGAGTAAGGTCAAGGACCTTTGCATTAAAACAAAGGTTTAAGGATCAACAACCAAAGGTTGAAGGATGAAGGTCCCTTGACCTTCAAAGTACAACCAAAGGTTGAAATGTTTAAGGAGAAACAACCAAAGGCTGAACCCATAACAACAACCAAAGGTTGAAGGATCTACAACCAACGGTTGAAGGATATACAACCTTTGGTTGAAGATCATTAAACCAAAGATTTAAGGATGAAGGACAACCAAAGGTTGAAGGATCTACAACCAACGGTTGAAGATCATTAAACCAAATATTTAAGGAAAGATCAACCAAAGGTTGAAGGATCTACAACCTCCGGTTGAAGGATGAAGGTCAAGGACCTTCAAAGTACAACCAAAGGTTGAAGATCATTAAACCAAAGGTTTAATAATACAACCTCGAGTGATTTCACAAGTCCTCTACACCCTTCACACGGTAAAATTGGGATAGGTAGTGTTTAATTCTACAAGTTCTATAGGCAGAGTCTGTAAAGGGCTAGGTAGCCTCTAGATCTCATATTTTATGAAAGGTGACATATTTAGTAAATGCTCCTACTATCAATCTCTGGAATGGATCTAAATAGAAGTTCTTCATTTTAATATCCATAAAACACAACCACTTTAAGGTAAACTGTGTACATGTGTCATTTCTCCCACAAACTAAAGGCTTCCTCTAATCTCCATAAAACACAACCACTTTAAGGTAAACTGTGTACATGTGTCATTTCTCCCACAAACTAAAGGCTTCCTCCCATTAATTTTAGATGTGAACTCTACCATAAATTTTTTAAGTCAAACTTTAAGATAAAAAATGCACATGTCATTTACCTCATGATCTTGTGTCATTTCTATCATGCATTTGCAATAAATGTCGATTTAATATATATTTTTTTATTGAATTTGTTTTTTTTTTTCAGGGATAAGAAAACCATTAAATATGGTTGAAAAATGGAAATTATGGATAGAAGTTTCTTGCTATCCCAATCCAAGGAAAGCAGTGATTACATATGTGCTTTCCAATATTCCGACTAGCAAATTCGTCCAAAGGAAACTGCATATACCGGGAAGAACAACAAACAACGAGGCATATTATATTGGATTGATAGAAGGCTTGGGAACAAAAATGGAGTATGGATCAAATGGAATTGTAGTTTTCACCAATTCTGAACTTGTGTGCAACCAGATGAATGGCGTGTGCCAATTTAAGAAGGAGAGGCTAAAAGAACTGCATGGAATAGCAAACAATATTGTTAGCCAATTTCAATTTTTTGGTATAAGGCATTGTACAAATGTGAATAAGATGTCTGCTGATCTATTGCGTGGGAAAATTCCAATTCATGATTCATCTATCAAAGATGAAGTAGAATTATACAGAGCAATGCCAATGCAAGATTCATCTCTCAAATATGAATTGGTTTTGAGATGCTCTTCTTCAAAAATTCAAGATTCATCTCTCAAAGATGAATTAGTGTTGAGACGCTCTCCTTCAAAATTTATTGATGGACATTGTAACATATCTTGGATATGTGTGTGTTGTGTACTTATAAATGTGTATTTTTTAATGACCATGTGTTTTTTTCAATTATATACCAAGTGTGCTCCCACCACACCATGTAAAGCGCAACTTGGTGAACTTCACATTTGCAACAAGTGGTGAACTTCACATTTTTATAAAATTAAAATGCGGGGACTTCAACAATTTTTTGTTTAAATGGAGTTTGTTTAAATGCAGTTTCACTTCTTTTTTAATGACCATGTGTTTTTTTCAATTTTATACCAAGTGTGCTCCCACCATGTAAAGAGAAATTTGGTGAACTTATCGTTTTTATAATTTCTTTTTTGCTTAAATTGAGTTTCACACATCAATTATTTCTTTGAAATTTGTGTTCTACATAATTTTTGTACACTAAATTACAAATTGATTTTCTGAAATCTATTTTGTGTAAATGTCCACCAATAGATATATATATCATGGAGGATGAACGACAAGATCAACTGAATCCCATATGGGGTATCAGGGATCGGGGGATGTTCACGGTATTTAAATATAATCTTAAATCTCCATACATGTGTGTACATATGGAATTGATTTTTTATTAACTTTATGAGTTAAATTAGTTGTTAATAAGTTTCATTTTTTAATTTTTAGGAGCTAAGAAGAGAAGGGTCTCTACTCCATCCATGGAGCATGCCCATGGTTCACCCAGTCGTGGTATGGTTCACACAATTTAATCAATGAATATGTACATGTATTTATATGTACACATGAATGTATTTTTCAATTGATTATAAATTCGTATTTGTTTATGAAGCTTCTCTCTCGTCTCAAGATATTGGTGGTGGTTCAAATCCTCTTAGAGGGCCATCAATGAGTGGTAGCAGGTTGTGTGAAGGGGGTGATATTTATTCCCCCGAAGGAAAATCAACCGTTGGTGGTGCTAGTTCTCAGCAGGGTTGTTCTGGGTCTGGTTCTCAGCCCTCAGCAGGGTCGTTCTAGGTCTCAACAGTTTCATGGTGGAGAAGATGCTAACCAACCACGTCAAGGTTGCCATCAATTTCAATATTTTTTTCATTGAATTTGTACAATTTTTTTTACATTTGTTTTTTCTAATATACGAAATTATATATGTATTGATGCAGAGGCCGAAAATGTTCCAAATATTGGTCAAAATAGACGCAGGGCAGAATGCTACATTCAAGAAGAAGGTTGTCTACCCAGCACAACTTATCTGGCTGACATTTCTGATATACCATGGGAAACAAACATGGTGCAATGCACCTTACAAAGGTGTGAAAAACTTCATGCAAAATTGTAGAGAGATCTCATGGCTTTGACTCTATCTTCTTAGAGTCAACAAAGCCTCGAAATAGTTACACATTCATTGGGCGAACTTGTAAATGTGTACAAAACTCTTGGGCCAACGACTGATACATTTGTAGAAGTGATGAGAAAGAGAAAGGAAACAGTAGTGGGTCCAGATAAATGGGAGGATGTAAAACAAAGAGTTACAAAAGATATGGCGAAGTCAATGTTTAATTTCAAGGAAGGGCCAAAAAGAAAAACGCTGAAGGTGCAATATTTCAAGCACCCAAATATAGCTCACTATTTGTATGATAGGCACCTTGCAGCCTATGGAAGGCTCCCATGGAATGACGAGGTTCTTGTTTATTTTGCACAATTGTTTTACGCAAAAATTTTTTTGGATATGAAACCCAACTACAACGACCTTCCGTCAAAATTTTTTGGTCCGGGGAAAGGTCGATTGTATGACCGTAAGGGAGCTAAGCAAGACGTGGAGTTGCCTTGCCCTGAGCCGCCATTAGTGAGTCGACCTTTTCGAGTCGAAAATCTGCGGTCAAAGATGGATGCGACTTCTCAAATAAGTCGAGAAGCAAGGGATGTCATGATCGACAATGTTTACAACGGATTGGGTGGAGTCGATATTTGTCTAAATCGACAAAGAGCACGTGAAAATGCACGTGCCAATTTTGTGTATTGTACAGATGAAGAGATTGACAACATGAATGTTGAAGATCTCTGAATATATGCAAAAATTTGTCGCAATGGTTTTCAAGACCTAATTCTTCATGATGAAGAGGGCACGGGAACGGTATGTGTTAATGACCTTATGGTTTGAAATTATTTTAACATACATATACATGTGTACAATTTGTAATAAATACATGTGTATGTACATGTATACATTTATTTGTATGTACATTAATCTAACAAAAATGTATCATTATATGTTAAAACACCATTTGCAGTTGTCACGCATGATGAATGACGAAAATGTTAATATCACGTTTGGGACCTCTGGTTCAAACAATGCAGATGGGTCTCACCATCAAGATATGTTGGCAAATGTTAGTGTTTTTTAAGTGATATTTTAAAATAAATAATTGTGCACACATGTACATGTATGTATATATAATGATAAAATGTTTTAACAGATACCGATTCCGTCCGATGTTTTTGGGATGGCGGTACCTTCTTCTTCCTTGGGAGATGTACCTTCTACTTCCTTAGGAGATGAGCCACAAGTATGGACAATTTTTCACTTTTAAAATTTATGTTTAAGTTATATATATATATATATATATATATATATATTCCACCTCAAAAAGTTCCATTGAAAATTGAGATATATATATATATATATATATTGAGTTATTTTAAATTTTTTGAATTTAGGTTCCTATAGAAGATTTCTTTAATCCATGGACTCTAGCGACGAAGATAATAACATCCACACCATTTCAACCATTTGAACAATTTTTCTAAATTTTTTTTTAATATTATTGAAAATAAGTTTATATATGTACACATGCATTTTCATTTGAAATTATTTAATATATATATATATATATATATATATATATATATATATATATATATAACTGTACATGTATATTGTACAGTTTACCGTTGCAGATGTTCCCATGGGGGGAACTTGTAGCAGGTGAACAAATGGAGAGGGAACCTCATGAGGTATTGCATGATTTTTTTTTATATATTTTTTTTTACATGAAGTTCTATATATATGCTCACTCATTTTTAAAACATCAAATTTTAATGTTCAAGTACATATGCATTGTGTACAGGTTTCCCATGCTTCGCATGATAGTGTGCGGATTGAGACCCTGATAGGAAAGACGCTACATCCATATCTATTCGATGGACCTGATTTGTAGATTTGATTTCAAGATTTAGATAGTCTTAAATTTACTTTTTTATGTATTATCTAGATGCACTGTCATATATATATATAACTTGATACAGTTTGATACTTGTGAGATCTATAATTTTTGGACATATTTTATTAAAGTGTTAATATAATTTGTTTTGTTCCAAAAAGTTAAGTTTTGGATGGTTTTAGTACTTTTGGCATGTGAATGTGAAGTAATGTTGTTATATAATTTGTTTGGTTTTTAAAACTTTTAAGTTTTGGATAATTGAACTACTAGTAATGTTGTCATCTATAAATTAATGTTTTGTTTCTGAACTACATTTGGCATGTTATGTAATAATGTGTTATAATTTGTTTTGTTTTTAAAATTTAAGTTTTGTTTTGCTTCTAAACTACATTTGGCATGTTATGTAATGATGTATTATAATTTGTTTTATTTTTTAAATTTAAGTTTTGTTTTGCTTCTAAACTACATTTGGCATGTTATGTAATGATGTGTTATAATTTGTTTTGTTTTTTAAATTTAAGTTTTGGATGCTTGAAGTACATTTGGCATGTGAAGTAATGTTGTGATCTATAATTTTTCGTTAAATTAAAAGTTAAGTTTTGGATGGTTTCAATCTACATTTGGCATGTGATATAATGTTAAATGTTTTTATTGGATAGTTGAACTATAATTGGCATGGCATGTGAAGTAATGTTATGTATGATATAATCAAAAAGTTTTTAAAACTCAAGTTTTGGATGGTTTCAATCTACATTGATATTTAATGTTTTAATGTTGCACGATATATAATCAAAAAGTTTTTAAAACTTAAGTTTTGGATGGTTTCAATCTACATTTGGCACATGTGGTATAATGTTAAATGTTTCTATTGGATAGTTGAACTATAATTGGCATGGCATGTGAAGTAATGTTGCACGATATATAATCAAAAAGTTTTTAAAACTTAAGTTTTGGATGGTTTCAATCTACATTTGGCACATGTGATATAATATTAGATGTTTTTATTGGATAGTTGAACTACAATTGGATGGCATGTCAAGTAATGTTGTGATATAATCAAAAAAAAATTAAAACCCAAGTTTTGGATGGTTGAAGTACATTAATCATGTGAAGTAATGTTGTGATATAATCAAAAAGTTTTTAAAACTAAGTTTTGGATACCATTTTAATCTACATTTAATGTAAATCCCTTTAATTTTGATTTAATGTTAAATGTTTTAAATGTAAATCCTTTTAATTTTGATTTAATGTTAAATGTTTTAAATGTTTTGATATAATGTTAAATGTTTTGATCTAAGTTTTTGATGGTTTCAATCTACATTTGGCCTATGGAAAACCCCATGCGTAGACAACGGATGCGTTGCAGAAGGGGAGGTGGGGGTAGGGATGGAGGGGCAGGAGTGATGGCTCTCGCCCTCCTCTTTCCATCCATGACACAGGTAGCCACCCTCCTCCAGCAAGCAATAAAGCACAATTTCACTTCACCAACGCTATGGTCAAACTGCGAATTACGGCGACCATTTCCATCTCTTTTCAAGAGGAGCCGCAAGATGAAGGTTCTTCTAGTTCCAGGAAGTAGTGGAGAAAGTCCACCATCCCAACCCATCAACCCCAGGACACTAGGAAGTTGGCAGCTCTTCCAGTCAAATCTGGCTCGACGAGCTCGAGCAGCAATGGCGCAAGAAATGACAATTCCTCCCATGGCGCAAGCAGCGACAACTCCTCCCAGCACTCCAAGGGAGTAGATGATGATCTGAAGGACTACGGTTGTCCAATTGTGGAGGAGAATCCTCCTACACACATCGATAGCTAGCCTGATGTCAGGTCCTCTTTAGCTTTTTCCCGGTTATGGGCAGCTCCTTTTTTGTTTTTTTGATTCAGACCCCCTCTGGTGTTGGCTAGTTAGGCAACCCAGGAGACGGGTCTCGCTATGAAAATTATGTTCATTACAGCTATATATATGTAAATCCTTTAATTTTGATTAAATGTTAAATGTTAAATGTTTTGATATAATGTTAAATGTTTTGATCTAAGTTTTGGATGGTTTCAATCTACATTTGGCCTAGATGGAAGACTCCCATGTGAAGTATTGTTTTGATTGAATCAAAAAGAGTAAAGAAGTAGTTGTATATGTAAATCCATTTAATTTTGATTTAATGTTAAATGTTAAATGTTTTGTTCTAAGTTTTGGATGGTTTCAATCTACATTTGGCCTAGATGGAAGATACTCCTATTTGAAGTATTGTTTTTATATATTCAAAAAGATTAAAGTAGTTATATGTAAATCCCTTTAATTTTGATTTAATTTTAAATGTTAAATGTTTCAAAAAATAACATGTTAAATGTTTTGATTTAAGTTTTGGATGGTTTCAATCTACATTTGGCCTAGATGGAAGACTCCCATGTGAAGTATTGTTTTGATTTAATCAAAAAGAGTAAAGAAGTAGCTATATGTAAATCCCTTTAATTTTGATTTAATGTTAAATGTTAAATGTTTTGATATAATGTTAAATGTTTTGATCTAAGTTTTGGAATGGTTTAAATCTACATTTGGCTTAGATAGAAGACTCCTATGTGACTTGTATTGTTTTGATTTAATCAAAAAGTTTTTAAAACTCAAGTTTTGGATGGTTGAAGTACATTTGGCATCTTAAGATTGCTTTTGATCTCTACATAGTCTTGTTTGAGTGAAAAAATTTCCAATAGGAAGAACATAGCTTTTCAATGCAACTAACCATGTATCAATTGAGCTCTAATTGAAAAAAGAGTTTAAATAAGTAGATATATGTAAATTATCCCTTTAATTTTGATTGGAAATATAAGAAGTACATATATGTTTGTTGAATTTGGGTCAATGTCATTAATGCACTCAAATAGGTAGCCTTGTTGATTTATAATTTGGTAAATTGATGACATTCGGTTAATTGCATTCTAGAACATAGAACATATCCGACCATTGGACAGACAAATTTTGTACTAGATTTTCAATCAGGAATAGAGATGTGGGTCAAATCCCACCAAAAGTCGGAGAAGCGCTCCGAGTCTCGGAATATTCGTACAAAACTATACTGTGGATGATTTATTTACATTGAACGGATACTTTTTACCATAAAATATCACAAGAAAAATTGGGCACATTCAGTTCGTGTATATATCCAATACGATTTTTCATCAATGCACATAGAAAAACTACTTTCAGTTAAAATTGCATTCTAGAACATATATATTGAGTACATTTAAATCATTTTTCATCAATGCACATAGTAAAACTACTTGAACAATTAATTTCATTCTAGAACATATATATCCAATATGTAAGTAACATTTTTCATCAACGCACATTGAACATATCCGACCATTGGACAAACAAATTTTGTACTAGATTTTCAATCAGGAATAGAGATGTGGGTCAAATCCCACCAAAAGTCGGAGAAGTGCTCCGAGTCTCTTGTCTGAAAGGAATTTTCGTACAAAACTATACTGCGGATAATTTATTTACATTGTGGATACTTTTTACCAGAAAATCCAACTAGTTTTTCATCAATGCACATAGAAAAACTAGTTCCAGTTAATTGCATTCTAGAACATATATATTGAGTACGTGAATAATTTTTCATCAATGCACATAGTAAAACTACTTGAACAATTAATTGCATTCTAGAACATATATATATATATATATATATCCAATACATGTAACATTTTTCATCAATGCACATGTATAGAAAAGCTACTTTCAGTTGATACTAGAGCACGTGCATGTACCAAAACAATTTGTACATGTGCAAACACTTGCACAAATAACATAAGAAGCTCAAATTTTAGTTGAGTACTGGAAGTTCTAAAACATATTTAATCCAAAGAGAATAAATTTTTGGGTAATTCAATCAAAAAAATTCCAATGGAATGCCATCTTCAATAATCCGTTCATGATCGGATTTTGACATTTTCCATTTCTTAATTTTCGTTTTTTTCTTTGATTGAACCTCTATCAACTTTATGTGTGCTGCACACACCAAGTGACTATATTGACAACTTATGGAATCAGGTTCATAGTCTTCAAAGTAAACAAATTCCCCACATTTATTAGTTTGTCTGAAAAAATAGCCTTTCAGTATAATTGATGCTTTGTCATATTGAAATCCGTGGTCATTATAGTTTTCTAATAATTTCATTTTTCGTTCAGTGCAATGCATCAAATAATACTTAACATTTTCATCGTTGTCAATAGGTGCAATTACAACAAAAACATCTCCTGCACAATAAAACAAACTTAAAAAAAATATACATATTTAAATTTATTTCTAGATCTTTAAATCATTAGAAAGCAATTCAAATGTTACCTTCTCTAACAAGATTAGAAACTAGATCACCATCGGATGATATTGTAGTTTCCTCTTATTGCATTTCTTCAAACATTGCAATAGGCATTTTTCCCTTTGTATTTAGCTCTGTATGTTTCCAATCTTTTACATACATTTTGTTTTCACAAACGTCATTGGATTTTGTGCTGTCTATGCAAACATCACAAAAACAAGAATATTTTATGTTATCCAATGCAAATACATTTCTGGACGACTTTGTTTTAATTGAATGCAATTTTCGAGTCCCTTTTATTGTTTCAATGTCATTTCCAATTGATCTATCTACGTCTTCGATCCTAATATGCTATAAAAACCTTTATATGGAAAATTAAAAGAAGAATTTGTAAATATGATATCAAAATCCAATCAAAGATAATCATTGCATGATAAATGTACAATGTTTAAAATTAGATTTCCAATAAAAATTAAATTGAATGTAACTTCGCACTTCCCTTGATGGGTTAGTCTCATGGATTAGAGCAGCGATGCACCATTGAACAACTTCTTTAGTGTTCACAAGTCAGCTTGCAGAGGGGTTCATTTGATATCTTCGAAGTGTTCATTTTATGCATGCTCCTACACCGTCATGTTCTCCTTTTCCATGGTCAGTCTCAAAGAAATTCCAACAATGTTTAATGCAGGTTTTCTTATGAATACAACACAACCAAAATAATGATCGTGCAGATTTGAATTGACCAGCACATCCGTCTTACCATATCCAATGTTCATTGAATGTTATTCCACAATTTTTCAAGGAATCATAAATTTTTCCAAAACAATGTTGTACAAAATATGTATCATGTGTACGATCGTCACTGATAAAAAAGTGATATTCTTTAATGATATGTCGATTTTCACTCGTGATTTCTATATGATCGATGTTTTGTTTAGCATGTCTATATAGAATATGGACGAGCATGGAGACTTGGTCAAAATGATAGTATTCACTCTGAATTTCTTTTTGTGGAACAAATGTGTAGTTTTCTGCAAAATCAATCACTGACAAAATGGTCCCTGGTGGAAAAACTTCACGAGATTTTTTGAATTGCAAGTCTTGCCATCGAGCTCTATGCGAATGCTTGGTGTATTTGTAAATTTCTACCTCAAACTTTCTCAAAAATTTTATCACAAAAATTTCGTCTTCTAGTAATTCAATTCTTTTAACACTATTTGCACCTTGAATTGATGTATTGATATATTCATATATCTTCCATTTCACTTTCATGTTGGAAAATGATTGATCATTTATATCAGTATGATATTTGTTTTGAAATTTAGTCAAATTTCCACAATCATTGCATTTTTTACCACCAACACATTTCTTTTTGTAAAATAGTTCATCGCTTTCTCTTTCACATAGAATTTGAGATATGAAATCACGGATAGTGGAAGGAGGAGGTGAATATTTCCATAATGTTCTACCAAAATCAAGGAATGTGTCATAATATAACTCAAATTCCACATGATAACGGAAACAACAAGTGTCGCATATGGTGATAGGTTTTACATACCATGGTTTTTGTTGAACAAAAGCACTAATTGAAACATGAATTTGATGATTCTCTTCTTTGAACTTGTTGAATAACTCTATCTGAGTGGTTTCCAAGAAATATTTTTCATGTTCTTCATACTGATTTCGTGTTATTCTTCTTCGCATCACATGCCTTGCAGTTGGCGAAGCACGTGAATTGTTCTTCGAATATTCATATATTATTTTTTTTACATTTTCTCCAAGTCTATCTTTGTATGGTTGCCTACAAATAGCTCTCCAACAAGCGATTTCATCATTTACATCTACTTGCAGCCGAAATTTCCGATGTTTGTGCAAAAATTTTCGCGAGGTTCCTAATGCTCATGCCATAGATGTTACCAAACGATTCTCTTTAGTACTTGCTGAAATGATTGCCATATGTATTCCTCTACGTACAATTGAAACATTTTTCTCTCTAGATCTCTTAATTGAATTTATAGCACTACTTATATTTTGTATCACATCTTCCTTCATTTTTTTAATCTTTGGTTGATTTTCGAATACCCAATAGTGTCGTAGCTTCTTTTAATTTCCTTAATGATAGGAGACCTTTCAACATTTGAGCTTGAACTGTCACCCGCTTATTTAAGAAATACTTTTAAAAAATGCAGTTAACATGATATCATATAACATGGTCAGGTTTTTTATCCCCATATGTGTGAGTGTCAACATTTTCTAACATCTCATCATCGACACTGATTTCATCTGTACATATTCGAAAAAATAGTACATAATAAGTTTACATATGAACAATAAATAACTAAATTAATAAATATATGTATAATTTCAATAATATGTGCATGTGTTCAATATATATATATATATATATATATAAATTCAATAATACATGCATGTGTTCAATATATATATATATATATATATATATATATATATATATATACCGTGTGATTCAATTTCTTCATTTGAATTTCTTTCAATATTTTCACCATTTTCAATCATTGGTTCAATATCTCATTCACTTTCTCTTTCAAAATTTTGTATCTCATCATCAATGTTTTGAGGAATATCTTTGTCTATTTACATTAAACAAAATATTTAAATTCAAATTAGTTCATCAAATAAAAATTAAGCTTCACATTTTACACTAGGAAAATTTTAAATATATCAATAGATCATAATATTTACATTTACATACCTGCTTCAATTTCTGCTTGAAGTTGATTTTCCCCTTCAATATTTGAGAGGGCTTCTATCTTTCTTTTGGGAGATTGTCTCGTCTCTTCTCTACGTTCCTCAGGGTCTCTTTTTCGATCATATTTTCTCACAGAAGTCCTTCGATTTCCCATGATAATAGAGTATGAAGTTCAAAAAAATTCCTTCAAAAAATTAGACAATAACTCAATTAGAAAAAGCATCACAAAAGATTTAATTTAAAAAAAAAAAATCATTTTAAATTTTTTGCAAAAAATACATACTCCAATCCAAAACACTTACTTTAAAAAATTCGAGGAAAAAATGTCTTATAAAAATGAAACGAAGCTCAAAATATTTACTTCAATTCAAAGCACGTACTCTAAAAAAATTTCATTTCAAAAAATGCCTCCAACTTTAAAAAAAACGTCACTTTAAAAAATACTTCCAGAAAATGTATTTTCGAAATTAAGCCCAACTCCATATTTTCAAAAAAAATGAAGCACAAAAAACATCCAAAAAAATGTATTACATACCTCCAAGAAATGTCCTTTGAATGTACGTCCAAGAAAATTTCTTAAACACAAAACAATTATTTGCAAAATCAGGCCGCCTCCAAGAAAAGTCTTTAAACCCAAAGCAATTCTTTGCAAAATTAGACAGTCTCCAAGAATTCGAAATTAAGCACAAATCCATACTTTTAAAAAAAATGAACAAAAAACATCCAAAAAAATGTATCACATACCTCCAAGAAATGTCCTTTGAATGTACGTCCAAGAAAATTCCTTAAACCCAAAACAATTTTTTGAAAAATCAAACCATCTCCAAGAAAAGTCCTTAAACCCAAAACAATTCTTCGCAAAATTAGTCCACCTCCAAGAAATGCCCTTAAACCCAAACCTCCAAGAAAAGTCTTTAAACCCAAACCAAGACCTTTATAAAATGAGACCAAATGTGCGAAACGTGGGAAAATTATGAATGATTTCGCGGCAATTTATATTGCCGCGAAATGTGTTTTAGGAGGGGCACCGCGAAATTTTCCAGCCGACGGAAAATTAGATTAAATTTCGGCCGAACTTTGATTAAGAGTTTGGTCGAACTATTAAGTTGTTATACTTAACAGGCCGTGGGCGCAAAAAATAGCTCGGCCGAACTTTTAATCAAAGTTCGGCCGAACTAACACGTCACCAGTTACGCAACTTGACGTTTCTACAACTTTGGACTGATTAAACTCCATGAAACATTCTGAATTAACTGTCGGAACCAAGACAATCATTTTCAAAATTGAATCTACTTTCAGGAAGTATAGCTTTTTTGGAATTTCATAAACATTTACTAATTTTAATTAACTTTCTAATAAAATGGGTGCAAACAATTTCTGAGGGTCATTGTGATTTAGTGAAATAAAAATTTTGTATCTCCCAAAATACATTATAAAAAAAATTGAAAAAATTATGGGGCATTACATTGGTCTGTCATCTCTAATGGGTAGCTTTTAAATTTTTGTTTTATAACTTATATGTTAAGAAATTTGTTGCGTCGCGAAACATATCCAAAATATGCAGTTTTTTCATATTGGACCAGTTCAAAAACTTCTAGTAATTATGATATGCATCCATTGGCTTTGTAAATATGACAAAACTGAAGTAGACTCTGTCTAGATTGTTGTAACACATTTTTTTTTCTCAAAAACACAAATTTTCAATGAATACAACATTGCGTATTAACATGACTTCTTATGAATCCTTTGATTGTTAAGAAACACACACTCAAATAAACGCTAAGTTGACATATCAAATCTGCATCAAAAAAATTTCAAAAAATAAGTAATAGAAAGCTAACAAAATTTCTGACAACTTTTCTTTTTATCGCAAAATGAAATTCTAAACAGAAAAATTTTTATAGTTTGCAGAAAGTTGAAGAACCGAAAAAAATGAAAGTTTTTTCTCAAAAAAGGGCAAAAAGTGTAACCCAACTTCACATTTTGTTGTTGTTGATGTATATATTGTTAGGTCATGTTAGATATGTTCATTTAATCTGCTTGCATATAGATGTGTATGTGATAGTAGTTATTTGACATGAGATGAATATTAATTTGAATATGTGTGTGGTGATGATGTTAGATTACAATGTTTGTGTTTTGTTATATGTGATCACGATGATGATGCGATGTTAGATTATTAGATTTATATGCTAGCTAATGACGTTTGTATGTGATAGAGGTGTATATAATTAGATGATGGTAGTGAATTCAGATGTGTGTCTTAGATGATGTTTATTTTTGTTAAATGGTTATCATCATGATGTTTATTTTTATGAAATAATATTTATTATAGATTATGTATTAAACTTGAACAAAAAAATTTCACCATATATATATATATATACAAGTCAAATAACTGCAATCAAATATATGATACAACGGACGTAGTAGTGCCAGCCTGGTATGAAATAAAACATGATGGACGGTCAACTACTTCCTCAACATCTGTCGAACTCTAAGGTGGAGGAGGAGGTATCACCTGGTCTGCAGCATAAGACAATGGATAATAAAATACTGCCTCAACGCGATCTGGCGAACTCTAAGGTGGAGGAGGAATTGGTTGCTCTACTCTATCAAGAGAAACATAAGGCACATCCTCTAGCTCTGGAACCTCATCATCAGGTGATTGAGGAAGTGTACTACCAAATGGATCATCAGCACCCTTACAACCATGATTTGTTGGGGTAGTACTACTAAAAGCATCATAATCACTGATGAGCTCCATCATTAGACATATGTGGAGGGGTTAATGGTCACCTTTTTGCCTTCTTATATCTCTTTTTCTTACGTTTTTATTATTATTTGGTTGTATGATGCTAGTATAGGTGGTGATTAAGGCTAACATACTCTAAGTGCCTAATATGAGGTTGAGTGCAGAAAATCATAATTTATTAAGCATTATTATAAGGATTTTATCATAAATACTTGGAGGAGACAGCAAGGATAAATTATTGGAGGATTTTCCACCCTCCTTAACTCTCAAAGGCAGCCAAAGCATCTCAAAGATTCTGTCTATCAATTTGAATTTCAAAGGAAGCCAAAGGATCCCCAATGATTCTCTCCAGCAATTTGAATTCTAGAGGCAGCCAAGCAAATCAAAGAGGAGTGCACTCAATATTTGTTTACTTGGAGTCAAGTGGAATCAATCACTATTTTCTAAGGAGTTGTTGGTAGTTGCCATGTAGAATAAATAGAGTAGTGCTAGAGCTAGGAAGAGTTAGTTGATTCTAGTTGAAACTTTGTTGCAATCAATTGAGATTTTTATTATTTTACTCAGTGATAAAACTTTCAGAGATGTATGAGGTTATTCTTCATGAATGAATAGACTAATTTCATTTTATTTATTTAAGTTTTAGAGAGCTAGGCTTGTGGGTTAGGGCCCAATCCACGTGCCTCGGCCTCTCCATTGTATTTGTTCTCTGCTTTCTGTCATTCAATTAGTTATGCTTCTGATAGTTTCATTGTTGTTAAGTTTTGCTTTCAACGCGCTGTTGTAGTTTTTATTTTCTTATGATAGTAATAGAATAGAGGAAAATCAAAAATATATGGATCAAGACCCCCTTCTCATCTCTGTCAATAGAGCTCGAGGAGGGCAAACATTCCCACAGACCCAAAAACTGATTTTTGTTCACTATCTCTGAGATTAGAAGTAGAATTGCATTACCATTTTCCAGTCTTCCTTTGCACGATATTGTCACGCACTTGTCTATTTTTCGTGCATATATCAACAGAGGAATCATTGCTGAAACCCCGGAGCAGCTCCGTAGCACCTTCTCTCTTAATTTTCCATCTGTGTCTTCACGGTCTGAACCTTTCTTTAACGCCTCCATTCCCTCTTGTTTTTTTGCTTATTCCAACTGCTACACCCACCTTTTATTCCCAAAAACACTTAGGCCCGTCACCCCGCCTTATTCCTTTGTTTTTATTTTTCACAGTTACCTTACCCTTTTTAACGCAAAACATTTGAAAACCATTGAAACTCGACCTCTGCCTTTCCTCCTCGAATCTCCCACCACTGTACATCGCAATCACATTTCGCATGGTTTTTGTTTTTCCTTTAACCTTTACCGCTCATTCTTGTCGATTGTGATATTTCGATATCACATATCGCAAATTGCAACATTTACCCTTTTCTTTTAATACTTACCTCCTTTCTTTGCTGATTGCGATATTGTTATCGCACTCTGCCACTGGTCCCACCGCCACGTCACCCATATCCAATCGCATTTCGCAGTTTTTATCCTATCGCAAATCGCATCTCGTAACTTTCACCTTTTTCCTTTATACTTACCACTCGTTTCGCTGATGCGATAACTCCGCTACATTGTACTTCGCAATATCTTCCTTTTTTCGTTAATACTTACTACTTCAACTACCAATTGCGATATTGCGATCACGCTCCGCCTCCGGTCCGACCGCCACGTCACCCATCGCAAATTTCACTTCCCAAATCAACACTTTTTCAATTAGGATTAAGCCATGGATAGCTTATTTGCATGGGTAGGAGCATGGTATATAAACCATAGGATAAGTAGAGTGAATTTAGCCATTTGGGCAAGTAAATTGTGGTTTAGAATTAGTTTCCTTTCTACCATTTCTTTTCAACAATATAGTTTAGTTTCTTTTCAGTCATTTCCTTTTCTGCAAATTAAATTAGTTTCATTCCTATCATTTCTTTCCAAAAATTTAGTTTAGTTTCCTTTCTATTATTTCCTTCCAGCAATTTACTTTCTAGTGCTTATCATATTTTAAGAAATAGCACCCTTTCGTAAATCAGAAGAGGATGACATGAACAGAATGCATCTGTTGTGTCTACAGCACTGTCACCTCCAAGTTTGTACAAACCCCGGGTTGATAAAGTAAAGTAGGGTAGCCCCTGGGAGTTTAAACACTCTTGGTGTAATACCAGGGCTCACGAATCACCACCCTCATCATCATGATCATGATCACCACTCTCGTCATCATGATTATGATCACCACCCTCATCTGATGTATCTGTTGTTGCATGCCCTACATCTTTCATTGCTTCCAATAGCCTATTGGCTTTGACGATATGATGCGTAAGAGATATCATCTCATGCATATAGTTCTTGTAGAAATCCATGAACCTAGGATTGTTGATATCTCGAGCCCTCGCAAGGTGAACTTGATCCTCAACCAAGATCTGGACATTATGTCGCAATAGTCCATCTCAAATCACAGATCATCCCTGCATCCCCATATGCCCACACCTCCCTAAGGAAGTTCCTCGCCCTCTTGGTCCTCTCCAATCTTCTCATCTCCTGCATCTGGTGGGGGAGGAGGCATGTTCCCATCGAATGTGTTGATTTCTACAAAATATTTAATACACAACAATAATTAGACAATTTAATAAAATAAGTTAAAGAACATGCTAGAATAAATTTTATTCTAATTACTTAAAATAATATAATGAAACTAAATTAATTTAAATAAAACACTAATATTACCTCTATCATCTGGAGGCACAGCCAATGTTAAGAGAATGTTGGGACACTGTCTCCAATTGATCCCGCGTACATATATTCTAATGTGTCGAAAAATGAATGGTCATCCTCACTATCCAGTAGTGCTAGTGCCTTGGCGGAAATCTTGGTTGGATACTCTGACAGACCCCTCATGGGCATCATCTACTCCCATATGCGCATCCATACCTCAGTGCTTGACCTAGGAGTGTGAAATTCAAATATAGGTCTCGTCTCTATAAACTGCTCAAAAAATAAACAAAAATTATGTAAATAAAAAGGGAAGGTCGCCCTCCTATGTTTCAATGCAAGACATCTATCTAAAGCCATGAAAAATTGCCTAAAAAAATGGTAAACCTTCTGATACAACGTGGCACCTAAATCAAAGAATTGACATAATAAAAAAGAGGGAAACTAATTTGTTTCCCATCACTACTAAAGTGTCCAATGGTAGTGACTAATAATGAGAGGCACCTAACCTCTTGTGCAGCAAAAGAATAAAATCATAGTTATGCACCACAGACCTAAAAATATTTTGGATGGACCGCATGAGATTCGACATATCTCTGAGTGTAAGAAAGTTTACTCTCAGCTACAACCCCATGGGGGACATCAGGGAACTGGGGAAAGTCCTCCCCTCTCCTAGATAGGCCAATGAAAAATTATATATCCTCATCATATGGCCTATACCATGCCCCAGGACCTACACGAAAACCTCGCTCCTGGGCAGTCCATCGTCGAATCATATGCAGAAATAAGACACTAGGGTGTGCCTTCAGGGATGACGTAGCCTCCTTATAGTACTTGAGGACACCTACATTCTTTCAAATCACTAGAGTCGCTGGAGTAATAGGTCAAGAGTATAAATCCATCTACCTATCTCTGGACATTTTCTCCTACTCCTGTTGCTACTCCCTGTGCTAACGTCTATGCTTGACATATAAAATACATCAACATCATACATAAAATACATTTTTTTTTACTGAATCAAAAAAATATTTATAAATATGGAAGCATAACTTTCATTTAAAAAAAAGAAAAAATTTATCGGTGCACCCAAAACACAGTCATGCACCAGCTCTGGTTCATTTTCAAACTCAAATTCACCTGCATCGGTGCGTACATACGTATGACACACCATTGTTGGTTCACAAATTTAAATTTTTATCAAAGTTTGTCACACCTATGCATTGGTGTGCACATATAACCTTTTCACGCCAGTATGGAACATTTAAGTTATCGGATTCACCGAGTTATATCTATACTTTTAAATATTATTTTACGGTGCATTTGGTAAATATAAATGCATCAGGAGTAACATAAAAATTGTACACACTGACGTACAATTTATAAATTTCCTAGTGCATTTTCATTTACAAAATGCACCGCAACAAATGTGGTGTGTTATGTTCACACGCCGAATTGTGATGCACCCTGTAAATTTACAGGGTGCACTGCTATTAGTGCGAGCCAAAAATGTTTGGTGCACTACGTAGGGAAAAAAATAATTTTTTGGAAACAATGGTAAATTTTAGCTAATTTGTAATAATTATAATCTGTTAAAAAAACAAATTAGAGAGAAACATATACATTACCTACACATTTTCTCGTCGAGAAGGCATTCTTGACACATAATGGAGAAAAAAAAAACTACCATGGTTTGAAAAAATTGAAAAGTGAGGCAATCAGCACGATACCGAAGGATGGTGAGCAAGAGAAGCGCCGACGTTAGGGAGCTTGCATGAGCAAAGAGTGGCATCGGTGCTTCATAGATCTCCAGCACTGTAGATGGTAAAAATGAATTTACGATCAAGAGTTTTTTTTTATTTAACCCTCCTATGGTGCGTTACTATAACCACGCCAGTGCAGAAGATATCCAAGAGAATCGCATTTTTTTTAATTAAAAAATATGTAATGACGCATTATAATACAGGTACCACACCAGTTCTTTGTTTGAGTATAGCATCACTCTCTTCTTAAAAATTAAAAACTACCTAGTGGTGCTCTTTAGAAGACACCCTGAGGTGTTTTAATACATTTACGGCACCAATGGGTAATTGGAAAATAGCACCACACTTTTTTGAAATTAAAAAACTATAGCGGTGCTCCTTATTTGTATGCACCAAGGTGTTTGACTACATGAACGGCACCAGTGCTTTGGGTGTATATAGCACCAACAAATTTTAAAAGTTAACCTTTTTCCGGTGTTATTGATTATTCAAGCATCATTGCATTGTGTTATTTAGTGCACTATGTTTTTTATTTTATAAAAATAAATTATCCACGGTGCACCATGTTATATGTGGCATTGGTGCTTCTATGGATAGTAAAGAACTGGTGTGTTTGTTTATTGTATATGCACCATTCAAAAAACATCTGCCTGCCCACCTCTGCTAGTGACCTCTGCTACAAAAGGATTTTTGGGTTATTTTTATAGGGGCTTCCACAAAAACCTACGCTAGAATTTATTTTCCTTGTAGTGCACACAGGTTAACATTGGAGAACTTGAAAATCAATCTATTGATCTACCACCATCTTCTCCCACCGCACATGTTCAAAATTTAAAAGCAAGTTTTGATTGTGAATCATATTTAGTAAGTGATAACATTTCCTCTCCTCCTCCATCTATGATTTCCTTTTATCCTCATGATTGTGAACTGTCACATCAACTTGTTATAATTTCTTCTCTTGATTCTCAAGAGGATAGATTCAGTGATAACTAAGAAACTTGTGATATATTTCATAATGTCTATGTGTGGGATTCTGATTCTAAACAAGCATTTGCAATGAAGTATTTTTTCTCTTCTAATCTCTCAAATTCTCTCTCACCTCTTGCCAATTATCCTAACATTTTCCATGAGCCTGTCACAATTGTCACATCTTTTAATGAGTCAGTATTTGAGAATGCCAATTCTGATCACAGTCAGGAATGGTGGAATGTTAGTATTACATCTGAGCAAGGTGAGGGAAATTCTTCTCCTTGCAATCCATTTCATTTTTCACTCTATCAATTTGAATAAACATAGAACGATATTTCATGTTTTCAATTAGCTCCTCTCTATCATTCATCATATCCTGAGGATGCCTTTCTTTTTTATCATGGATATCTCAATATATTATTTGTTTCATTTAGTAATCACTTAGTATCTTCAACTATCGATTATTCCAAGCCTCTGGTCTTTGATGATCTATCTTATGATTTCTTGGAACTACCTCAAGCTATCGATACACTTCAACGTACGCTGATGGTTATGTCAGGTTCTTGCATTCTTGATGTCAGTCCCAAGCATGATCAAGTTGATACTCTTTCTCGAAATAATCCTCATCACGTGATCATGAAAGTTGTAAATCAATATATCTCTCAGTTTCCAGATCCTTCACTTGTTTTTCATGATCATATTGCTCAATGGTCAAAGTAATTGTACCTCACAAACCCATTTGTGAAACATATTTTTTTTTCCTTCTTTATGTTTTCCAAGTTTGAAATTTCAGAAGAATTTTTTTGATATGACGTTTTGTTGCGATGTGTACAGTCACCATGATCCATTATCAGAATGTCTAGCATATGCTTTCTTATTATATTTTTCTTCTTATACTTTTTGTCTTAAAATTCTGGAGCATGTCATGTTTCTTCTTTTTTGTCATATGCTGTTCTTGATAATTTTTCTTGTTTTTTATTCCATCACCCATAAAGGTAAGGAAATGCTTTGATGATTACATTGGAAGTTTCATTTTACGTAAGCCTAGCCTATCCCTATTAGTTTATGATGTTGGTTAGTTTCGTTTAATTTTTTTTGCTTTTACTTTACTTTTTCACTACCCTTTCCTTTCCTTTCCTTTCCATTCCAATAAGTTTCGCATGACATTGTGCTTTGCTTCTGAAATGAGCATGAAAAATTTTTAGAGGACATTATACGACTATCAATGCTTGGATTTTTGTTTATTCCTAATCTTTCATGGGTCTTATATCTTTTAGTCAATGATACTCGGATGGAATATACGTTTTTTTCGAAGAGATACTTAGTAGAATTTTGATGCTTGAATCTATAACTAGTACCCTCTTCTGTAATCGGTTTTCTATGTTTTATCAATTTTATCTTTTCAAATAAGTGTATTAGAGTAAGGAGGGGATGAAACTTAAACAAGTGGATTGTATTTCAGAGGTGTATAAATATCCTACTCTAAAGGGACAACCTATTCTTCTCTCAATAAGTTGGGATCCCTCTTTCACCTCATTTACATTACATAAATGAACAATTCTTGGATTATTCAAGAGACAAAACCTCCTTTCTATATATAAGAGTCCATGGGGTCACAATATAATAATAGTCGAGCTAACAATAGTAATGTAAGGTCACAACAATAACAATAGTGGGGTTTTATGGGGCACAATAAAAATGATATGGGAACTACATGGGTACAACAATAATAATAAGGGGGCTACACTAACAACAATAAGGGACTACACTAGTAATATAGGGACCTAACATGCCCCTCTCCTTAAAAAAGTGTTGTCCTCAACGATTGAGTAGCTCTAGATGCTTCTATATAAAATTCTCATTCTACCATGTGGAATCTTCAGTGGGTAAGTTCTTCCACTTCATGAGATACTCTGAAATTGATCGATTTTGTAGCTGTCAAGTTCCTTTTTGCCTGACTTATTCAGGTTCCAATATGAATTTTCCCTCCTCATCAAGTTCTAGAAATATTGTTTGAACTGGAAGTTTGTCACCTGTAACCTTCTTTAAGCATAAAACATGGAAAACTGGGTGCACTCGAGAAGAAGCAAAAAGCTCCAATTTGTATGCCATAGTACCAATATTTTACAACACCTTGTAAGGACCATAGTACTTTGACGATAATTTATTATCCTTCTTATCTTGCTTGAGGGACATTTCTTTGTATGGTTGTAGCCGTAAAAATATCCAGTCTCCTAATCAAAACTTCTCTCGCTGCGATGTTGATCTGACTGTTGTTTCATTTGATTTTGTGCCAAATTTAGGGCATCCTTTAAGAGTTGGAGAACTTGTTGTTGATGCTCGATGTGATCTTTCACTTATTGAACCTTAGAATTTTCTCTTAAAGATGATGTGATGGACGATGGATGATATACATAAAGTGCCATAAATGGGGTCATTTTTACTGCAGTATGGAATGAGTTTTTATACCACCATTCAGCCATAGGTAACCACTTGACCCATTGTGTTTCTTTATCAGATACAAAACAATGAAGATATCCTTCCAAAAATTTGTTCACTATCCCAGTTTTCCCATCGGATTGAGGATGATAAGATGAGTTATGTGTTAATTGAGTACCCAAACAAGAAAATAATTCCATCCACAAATTTCCAGTGAAAATGGGATCTCTGTCACTTACAATTATCTTTGGGTTTCCATGTAGGTTTTGAATTGTTTCCATAAATGCAGTACCAATTGTACTTGCTTTAAATTGATCAGATAATGAACAAAAGTGTGCATACTTGGTAGTTCTATCAACTACCACCATGATGACACTCTTTCCTTCGGACTTAGGTAAACCTATGATAAAATCCATTGAAACCTCCTCCCAAAGTTGACTTGGAATGGGTAAAGGTTGTAGTAGACCCGGGGTCTTAATTGTCTCAACATTAATTTGCTGGAAAACCAAACATTCTACCACAAAATTTTGAATATCAGATTTAATGCCATCCCAAAAAAAAAAATCTTCACCTTGTGGTAAGTTTTTAAAAATCCTGAGTGTTGTCCTACGGAAGAGGTGTGCAATTCCAAAAGAATCTTTTGTTTTAGTTGGGAATTATTACGAAGATATAAGAGATATTTGTACCATACGAAATCATTTTTCCAACTAAATGTATTAGATGTACTAGGATCTTGCTGCAACTTTTGAATGAGTGTCCACTCTTTTTCGTCATTCTTCCATTCCTCCCTTGCTTCGGTTATCCAATCTCATTGGATAATATAAATGGCACAAAGCAATGCTTCCACCTCCTCATCCTTTCTTGAGAGTGCATCTGCAACAACATTTAGCTTCCCTTTTTGTAGATGATTTCAAAGTCATAACCCAACATCTTTGTGACCCATTTTTGCTGCTCTTCTAAAGATAACCTTTGTTCCAAAAAGTATTTTAGACTATCAGGACCAGTTTTTACCTTGAAGTATCTTCCCATTAGGTAAGTTCACCATTTATTTAGTGCATGTATCATTGCCAACATTTTCTTCTCATAAATATCTTTCTACAAATACTTTCCTTTGATTGGACGACTTTCAAAAGAAATGGATCTTCCTTCTTGCATTAAAACATCACCAATTCCATTTCCTGAGGCATCACATTCCACAATTAATTTTTTTGTGAATTCTGGCGTAGCTAAGACCGGTGCGAGGCACATTGCCTCTTTAAGATGTTCAAAGGCCTTAGTTTCTTCAGGAGCCCATGAAAATGCATCTTTCTTCAATAATGGTTTTATAAATGCTTCTATTCTCCCATAATTCTTAACAAAATTGCGATAATACCTTGTTAACCCGAGAAATCCTCGCAACTACTTTATGGTTGTGGGGACTTTCCATTCCTTAATGGATTTAATTTTGTTAGGGCCTACCTTTACACCCTTCTAAGATACAATATGACCTAGATATTCCACCTCTTATGCTCCAAATAAACATTTGGAGGTTTTTGCATATAATTTTTTCTCCTCCAACAGTTTGAGCACCCTGTCAACATGTTGAACATGATCCTTCCAAGACCTACTGTAGATTAGTATATCATCAAAAAATAATAACACAAAATTTCTAAGGAAGGGTTTAAAAATGGAATTCATCAACCGTTGAAATGTATAAGGTGCATTGGTAAGGCCAAAAGGCATGACCAAAAATTCATAACGACCCTCATGAGTTCGAAATGTTTTTTTCAGAATATCTCTAGTCTTCATTCTAATTTGATGATATCCTTAACGAAGGTCCAACTTGGTAAAATAAAATTCTCCATGAAATTCATCCAATAATTCATAAATCATAGGAATGGTAAATTTATCTTTAATAGTGAGCTTATTGAGCTCCCTATAATCTAGACACATGCGCCATGATCCATCCTTCTTGTGCCCCAATACTAGTGGAGTAGAAAAATAATTTTGACTAGGTAGAATCACACCAGCCTCTAACATTTCTACAATCATACGTTCAATTTCACTCTCTTGGACATAAGGATATCTATAAGGCCTGATGTTTGGAGGAACACTTCCTGGAATCAAACGAATAGCATGATCATGATCACGAATAGGTGGGAGTCCTTTGGGATTTTCAAACACCTTGGAATGATTGTCCGAGACTTTTTGGAGATCTGGAGAAATAGATGGTTTTGATGTTGGAACTTCTAGTGAGAATAATTGAGCAATTATGCCTCGTTGTTCTTTCTTCAGAAGCTTTGTCATGACATTAGAGCTTTTTATATTTCTCAGCTTCCCTGCGATACCCCGTAATTCAACTTCCTTTCCTTCCAAAAAAAATTTCAAGAAAAGTTCTTGAAAATTAAAAGCTAAAGAAGGTGTTGCTCTTTGTATCCTCATAATGTGTTATAATTTCCTCCGCAAAAATTGATCAAGTGACATTTTTTTAACAAGATAAATCCATTGATACCATACAAATGTATTTTGTTCTAAATATAAAGTTTCAATGTGTACCTTTTGTGTGTTTTGCACATTATGGAGATCAAAATATTTCTCCATCTGTAGTATCCATGTTACGGGATCCTTGCCATAAAAATTCCACATATCGATCTTTGGAATATGGTGGGTCTTCAATCCAAAATTAGAGTTTATGAAATCACAATTAACATTTATTTTGTTCTCATCATAAGTTTCCTCTATTATCTTTTTTCCATTAGGAATCATTTCTTGTATCAACTTTTTCAAACCTTCCATGTCTACTTTTAGATCATTCTTCATGTAGTCCATGTTGTATTTCATTTTTTCTTCCATGTCATCCATATTACCTTCCATGTCATTCTTAAAACCATCTATCTTATAGTCCACGTATTTCTTCAAAGCATCCATCTTAGATTCCACATCTTTCTTCAAAACTTCCATTTCATTTTTCGTTGCTTTTTGCGAGAGCGAAATTTGGTGCACTTGGTCTTGTAATTTTGATATATCATGTTGCACTTCTTCCTCTTCATGAGTCATAGTAGAGCCTTCTAAGGGCTTAATGAGTGTTGAATTCTTTTTAGGGGGGATTTTAGAACCTGATACTAATATCTATGCTTCAAATTGATTTTTCAAACTAGACTTAGGCAATTTGAAAAAAAATACACACATTTTTCTTGCTTTTGAGGAGCTCAATATTGAAACTGATGTATATCTATAATTTAAGATCCTTGAGATTTCATCTTCAGTGCTTTCTTAGCCCTCTGAATCTTCTTTCCAATGCAATAGGTCTGACCTGATTTGGATTCTTCAAGGCAAAGTTATGTCTAATCTCCCGCAATTACCTAATTACGGACTAGTTCAGTAGAGTGAACTTTTACGGCATGCTACGTGTCACTAGTTCCTCCTTTGGGTCTAAAATTGATATACAGTAAACTAGAGTCTGTGTAATTTTTACCATGTTTTACATAATTCCAATCTGATGCTCAGATATAGAGTTATGACGGTTTTCCCAAGGTCACCTCTTTGAGATGAAATTCGGGAGCCTGCAAACATCCTAACTTCCACAAATCATATCTCTCAAAATATTGTGAAACAATATCTAAAATTTGTACATGACGTTCATCAGGATTTATTCGAAAATGGATTTTGTTTTAGTTTCTAAACCTTTGTATAAAAAAATTTATAGCGAAAATTCCACGATGACCTGTTTGAAACAGTGAAACCCTAGAATCCAAAGCTCTGATACCAAATGTTATGAAACCAACTCCAAAAATAGAAGAAAAGAGAGATCAATGCCTTATAAATCAGTCACTTCGAGGGGGAACCTCCTTTAAATTACATATATGAACAATTCTTGGATGATTCAAACGAAAAAAATTCCTTTCTATATATAAGATTCCATGGGGTCACAATATAATCATAGCCGACCTAACAATAATAATGTAAGGGCACAACAATAACAATAGTGGGGTTTTATGGGGCACAATAATAAAATATGGGGACTACAGGGGTACAACAATAAAAATAAGGGGGCTACACTAACAACAATAAGGGACTACACTTGTAATATAGGGACCTAACAAGCCTTCTCTCTAGTGATTGATTTTTTGCTTTAATTTTGATGACTGAACTGATTTTCTTGATCTGATTTGTCTTCATCATGAGTGCATCTTGTGATACGAGTACTATATATTTTTGAGCTTATCTCTCTTTTATTTGGTTGTCTTCATCGTGAATCCAAATATATCAACCTCAAAAGACACTACAGAGAGTAGCAACAGTGACGTAGTTGAAAGTACCCCTGTCACCCTGCTTATTCTTCATTGAGAATGATTCAGATGTCACATGGCACATAGTTAAATATTCATTCACATCCACTAGTTTCAAACCAAATATTGAATACACACAGGTATACATAAATTTCCAGAGGTCAAACTTTCATAAAATTACATACAGGTATCCATCATTCCCTTATGCAGATATCATCAACTAGATATTGCCGCACATTGATACAAACGGCATGATCCTCAGTAGTGTTAGTGGAAAAGAGATTGCTTCATATCTGGCACATGAAATTCATCTCATGTATCAGTTTACCAATCCAATATCATACATGTATTCTCATTTATATGTGGTCACCAATATTTGAGCACTAAGGATGTTGTTAAATCCTAGGTGAAATAGCCATCCAAGTTCCTCTGACACCCAACAACGCATATAACACTAAAAATCCTAGGAAAGTGTTCCAGTACTTTATTGTTTTATGTTGTCGAATATATTGTCAGAAGAATACTGAAACATTTCTCGAAGGTTGGGCATATCTTTTGCATCATTTTTAATGAAGGAAAGATATTCAACTATTTGGATTTTTTGTCCCAACAATTGTTGATCAATGTGACTGATGCAAAGAATCCTCTTAAGGGAAAACAAGCTAGATTCTATATGTCTGCACACTTTTTGAATGGGATATTCCCTGGCATGAGTCATAATTGGACACAAAAGGAGCTTGGTGTTCATAGTTGTTGCAATTTTCTTTCATATTGAAGCTATAGAGTAGTCATGGAGAATATTAATTATCACTTCCTCATAATATTTTATGAGGTGATCTTCAAGGAAGAGGCACCTTGAATGTCCCATGAGGCTATGGAAGCAACAGCAAAACTTGTCAATTGGTTTGCCTCACCTGGTGGCACTTACATCAAGGTGTTTGATTGTAAAAATTCATCACATATGTTACCGAGGTGTGCCACTAATAAATTGGTCATGCAGGAGATAGCATACCATCTTTCCACAGAATTATCAGGAGTCTTGCAAAGGAAGAAGAGATCACCTTGACCCACTCTTCCTTTGTAGGTGGGATCGTATGAAATTAAGAATATGAAGGTTGTAAAAACATAAGTTAATGAGTTGAATAAATTCATATTCATTCTTATGGAGTATAACCTGTATGATCCTAGAAGTGTTTGCAAGCAGCATTGTGTGAAGATACATTTCAATTAGACAAGCAGAACCTATTTAGACAAGAGGAGGAAAAGATCAAATTTTTTTATAATTTCTCTAAGCCCTGCACACTAGTCAGCTTCGATGGTCCATCGCATGTCACTCCATAGCAAGAAGCTACTTCGGAAGAAACACCATCATATAAGTGCAACCCGGTGAGCATAAAGTATAAAAGGAAGGTTGCACATATTCCAGCAGAGGAGTTGAGCTATAAATAAAAAGAACATACAACTATATTGAAATCGGCTATGTGTTACACAGTAATTTGTCACCGTCCCTACCATTTCCCGTCCCGCACAATGGAGGACCCATTATGTGACCTGTGAACACTGTCATGCCTTGAAAACATCATCAATGCATCCCTCTGAGTATGAGCTTTATTTTCCCTTGAGACATCTCCTTGCAAAACTCATGAAAAACAGCTCTTTTTGCATTGGCGCGGGTAGACAGTTCAGTGCTCGCGCCAATCAGGGAAATCCTGTAAAGAGGTCGCGCCACTCGGCGCTCTGTCATAGAGCAGCAATCGCGCCACCCATTTTAGGGACTGTTTTTTAAATATGGATGGCGGAAGTTGAGTTCAAACAAACTCACAACCATTGCCTATCTTGAGTTGGGAGGTTTGGCTGCGGGAGTTCTATGCAAGGGAAGTGGTTTTGCCACCTTCCATGGAACCTTCCTTGTTGATAGGGCCAATCCCATAAAAATAGGGATCCCAACTCCCTCCTTCCCCATCTATAAAAGCCTGCTCAAATCCATGGCAAGCTAGTCTTGAAGTGCTGAAGCTTTGCATCTCCCTATTCCCAAGTGCCTTTGTGCTGTAAAGAATCCTCTCTTTCCCTTAAGGCCCATTCAAGTGAGGAGACCATTGTCACGAGACTCTGGAGAGGTTTTCCCTTTCCTTTGCGAGCTTTGCGAGACGTGGACGACCGGAGACCCGTTCGAAGGAGGCTGTGACGTCAGAACTTGGTTGTAACTTCTATTCGTTTATCATTTAATAGATGACTATGATTATGGTTCCACTCCGTTTTCCATCATGTTAATGCGAGTAATATCTTTTCTGACCGATGTTTAGTTACGTATGCTGGTTCCTATGCTTGTATATGTTCGTTTCTTCTATGTGCAGGTGTTCATCCGCGGAGATCGTGGAAGGATTGTGATCTGCCAGGGCTGAAGGACGGGGACACTTCTTCTTCAGATCATAGCGCTGGAATCCAGGTAGGCTTCTATCCCAAGTCTTTCATTCGTAATTAGGAGCTTGCTTCATAGCATTGTTTGTTTGTTGCTAGACCCCTGCTGGGCTAGTAGGGATCGCCTCTGTCCGCAGAGGGGATTTACCTCCTCAACAAATTGGCGACTCCGCTGGGGATCGTCCGGTTTTCCTTGTCTTGTTTATGATTGTTTCGCTTTGATTGTTTCTCCTTGCTTGATGAACCTTCTGGGTTGGATTCTTTCATTGTTTTAGCTTCTTGGTTTTCTTAGCTTGTATTGGTCTGCTTTCAGAGTAGCTTGTTTTTTTTAATTTTATTGAGGAACTCAACTGGCGCGGTTTTTAACCCGACAGTCGCGCCACTTGGCGCTTGTTGCCTTTGTCTGGCCCGTGCCAATTGGCTTATGGCGCCAGTTTCAAGCCCACAGTCGCGCCACCCCTGTGAGTTTTTTGAGTTTCCTCATTTTTGAGCTTTCTGGACTTGACCAGTGTTTTTCTTCTTGATTTCCTGACTGTCTGAGTGTGTTGGAGTCTTGTTTGGCTGGAATTCACCTCTATCCTTGGGCTGTTTGCTTCTATCTACCGGTTTCACGTTTTGAGCCCTAGGGCATCTAGTGGCTTAGTGTATCGAGCCCTCCTTGGGAGTTTAGGTGTCTTGATTGTCCTGTCAACTTGTTGATTGGTTCTCCGCGCTCTCTTAACAGTCTTTGATTGTTTTGCTGCGTCTTTTGAGTGATTGTTCATTCCTTCATTCGGAATTCGTTTGCCCTTGCTTTGGACCTAGATCACACGGTCCATCGGAAGCTTTTGAGTCTTTCTTTGCTTTGAGAGACTTTGGGTCGATTTAGAGATCTGATTGATTGCATTGTTGAGTGAATTTTGTTTGTTTCGCTCTCTTGGATATCATTTCTCAAATTGTTCCTTTTGTTTTCAGTGCACATTAGCCATTAAACATTGAAAATCAAAAAAATAATCTCTTTTGCTTTTGTTAAATTAGTGCAAATTGTGATCTTTTCCATATCGCTAGTGATTAGTGTTTGAATGAAAAGTGTTCAATTGCATTAGTTGCATTAGAGACATTATTGTTTGTATTCCGTTCATTTCGTTTGCATAAAAGCTCTCAACTCTTATTTAACTAGTTTTCATCGAACGAAATGTTGCACCGTGGCATATAGCTTGCATTTAGGAGTCTTCCGAGACACTACATACGATAGGGCCTGGAAATTGAAACTTAATTGAAGATCAACCGTAAAATTTATTCAATTAACCTAAGGCAACATTGGAACTTAACGAAACACATTTAGAAGGTCTAGGCTAGAGACGTGTTCCGGCGTCGTTAAACCTAGCAGCTGTCGTTCGCCTGTTGGCTTTAGATAGCGCTAGTACGAACTTGCGCTCCCCGTACCGTCGCGTATATAAAGGGAGACCCCTATAGGTTTTCAATCCTTTATCCATAGGAAGCCGAGTCTGCCGCCCTATACCCGTGATACACCGAACACAGCATTCGGGGAGACTACCTGCACGTACGGAAAGTCCTTGGTCGATTTTTGTTTCATTTTTGAAACCAAGGTGTATATTGCAGTTCACGGATATTTGGTACACCCTTTGTGCCTAGTTTTTCCTGAGCAGTCATTTGGTCTTTTCTGACTCCCTAAACTTGAAAAGACCGTCAAGCGCTTGTCCTTTCAAGCTTGTATCAACTCTGAAAGAGATAGAGTCATCTTTTTATCGTTTCTCGACTCTTAAAATATGAAACGGTAGAATTTCTTATTTTCCAATGTGGTAAAATCAATCGTCCACGATTACAGACCCGTTTAGACATTGCTTGTTGACTGTTTGATCGTGTGTCTTAACTCGTTTTCAGCCCGTGTGTGTGTTTGCTCTTTTCTTCTAGTCTTTTGCCACGGTGGCGGAACCTTCGGTTTCGTCTACTGGTAGTCCTTACACGGACGATTCTTCAGAGGCTTCTCAGCCCTCTGTTGAACCACAGCAGCCTGTTGTTTCCGAGTTCCCTGACGGGGGACCGGTCCTCGCCGAGCAACCCTTTGGAGAACCGGTTGAGTTCAACTGGCCCTTTTCGGACCCTGTGTCTGAATTGAGATTAGGAGCTGATTTCCTTTCTCTTACATCGGGTTCACCGTTTGTTGCTGCTGTTTTTCCTCCTAGTCCTCGCCGTCTTCTGCGTGATTTAACGGAAGGATCAACCATGAGTGATTCTGGTGAGGAAATTTCGGGGTCTGATGACTATCAGCGCATCCTAAATGAATTGTTTGGGGAGACGATTACACAGGCGGCTACCACATCGTCGGAAATTGGTCCTTCTTTGCGCGAGGATACGAGGATCTGGGTCGGATCATCTCATTCTTGCCTCTATGGGAATATCATCTCTACGCCGGGAGCCCGGTTTGCCCTACCACACGGTGTCTCCTTCGAAACGCCGTCCTTGTTCCGTGCGGCCTTTGTTTGTGTATTTGCCTCTTCTGCTTTATTCGTCTCATTACGGAGAGTGCAGGCCAACTCCTGAGATGTCTATCTACGCCTCTTCTTATGCAGGATAATTTTTCTGCGGAGGGAGTATCGGTTGTTTGCAACGGCGAGAACGCGGTGGACAAATTCCCAGATCCTTGCAAATCTTTCTTTTCGCACTATGCACAAGACGGCACTCCCGTGTATGGTTTCCCGGGTCAGCTTGATGAGCATGGGGACATTTTGCGTCTTCCTGCTCCTGAGGCTTATCTGTATGCTCAAGGTTTACCGTACAACCAGGCTCAGAACTTGCAGGCACAGCCTTTCCAAGGCCAACCTGCAAGCCAACCTGGCTATCTGTACGACCCGCAGGGACAGCCCAATCAAGGCTACTCTGCGGGCCAGCAAGGGCCATTCTATAATCTGCAAGGACCATATTATAACCCTGCTGGTCAACCTGCTCAGCCTCAGCCGGGGTATCAACAGGGACCGGCCTATGGTCCTGGGGGGCAAATCCAGCCTTCTTTACCGATGCAACCGCAGTATCCTGTTGTCTCTAACGTTGCATATCAGCCAGGACCACCTTATGGTTCTGCTTCAGGTCAAACTGGTTTCCAGCAAGCACCTGGTCTTGTTCCACCACCAGGCCAACCGGGTCATCCGGTACAACCTGGTGTCCCGCCTCCAGGCCAACCGGCTTATTCGGTGCAACCTGGGGCTCACTTACAACCAGGTCAACCTGCGCAACCAGCGCCGCCTGTTTATCCGGGCCAACATGTTCATTCAGGGCCGCCCCTTCACTCGGGCCAACCTGTTCATTCAGGGCCGCCCCCCCACTCGGGTCAACCTGTTCATTCAGGGCAGCCCTCTCATTCCGTTCACTCTGCTCAACAGCCTGTTCATTCAATGCCGCAGCCAAATCAACAGCTGCGCCCTACGTACCAGGCTCCGCAGGGTTCCACTTATCAGCAGTCTACTCATCCTCAGAGTGGTTATTTTCAACCGAACTATAACCACCCTGGAGGCTCTCAGTATCAACCTCCTCCACCCGGTTCTACCTACGCTCAGAAGCCAAATCCAAACGCTACTTATACGGGGCAAACGCCTAATCAGGGCACGAACTCTGGTTATCAAGCCCCACACCATGGTTACCAAAATCCAAATCAGTCTGGCTATATGAATTATGCCCCTCACGGTCAGAATCCTACGGGACAGAACCCATGGGGGCAGGGATATTCACAACCATCATGGAGCATGGGTACCGGACCTTATTCTGCGACTGGCATGGGAGTTAACCCTCCATTGCCGTTCCTGGCTACCTTGGATCTGCCGGACGTTTCAAAGTTGACCAATGATCCGATTTCACATAATCCATATTGGCCTCCGGTTCCCACCAAGATACCATGAGATTGTCCCAAGTTTGAGGGCAAAGCTGGCGAAGACCCCTAGGCGCATGTGATGACGTACCACCTCTGGTGTTCGTCTAACTCTTGGACCGACGATTCGATTCGTCTGCGTCTTTTCCAGCGTACTTTAACAGGAGCTGCTGCTAAGTGGTACATAGAGCTATCCCGTGGTATTTTTCAGGATTTCAACTCATTAGTGTTTTCTCACGCATCTGTTATTGCAGGTGGTATGAGGCAGGACGCACCTCACATCTTCACGAAGACGGGGACTCGGCCCTCACATCTCGGATCACATCTCAAGGTGGGCAGGCGCCGTCGTCGGCGATCAAGTTTCATACTGATCATATTTTGACTCGCTTGGTTCACCACCTCCTTTGTCGATAAAATCGCTCAGGATATCGGGATGTGGGACGAGTGTAGACGGAGAACAAGCCTCCCGCGCGTACCCCAGTGCACGGATCTTGTTTGTCCACTTGTCAGCACGCTGACATCTGCGATGCTCCGACCGGAACCAAAGGACCATCTACCCCTACGGTGGATGGTGTCATTGGTTAGTTTCTCAAAATTAGAGAAGTCTTGAATGAAATGAGCTAATTCTTCCAACAATACCTCTGCCAATCCCGCCTCATCCGATTCTGGTAAAACCGCGGAGGTGAATGCCGTCCAGGCTAATCCTGCGGACAAATCCTCCAAGGGGAAGAAGAAGGGCAAAGGCAAATCAAAATCTGATGCCCCGAAACCGGAATCTAAATCTCGAACTGAGGATGGCTCACAACGTAAGCCGAAATTTCCTTGCCTCATCTGTGAAGGTGACCATTATACTAAGGATTGTCCACGACGATCCGAAATCAGTCAACTTCTTAAAGGCTCAAAGGGGACTCCGGCTGTTTTAAAAGAGCCATTTCCATCTCAGCAGACCCAGATGGTCGAACAGGCGTCACCATCTGCACCGTTTGGGTCTCAGGTTTTCATGATGAAGACTAATGCACCTATCACTATTGCTACGCGGTCGAAGGACTACAATGAATCACGACAGGCACCCGGGAAGGCAGTTGCGGATGGGCCGCCTCCCCCACCTGTTTCTGGTCCATTGGAAATCGAGAAGCCGACTCTCGAGCCCATTGTGAAGCCACCTCCCAAGGGTGTTCTTCGGAGATCCTCTTATAATCCAAACGCTCGTGCCGCTCAGCATTACAGTATTGTTGAGGATCTGGCACAGGCGCCATGTGCTATGTCCGCACTTGAGGTTCTTCAAAGTTGTCCTTCACAACGGAAGGCTTTACTGTCTGCAATCGGTGGTATCGATCCCGCCGACTCGAGCCTTCTCACCTTCGATCTGGAGAATTTTACTCCCCGGCTTCCACATCAAATCGCTTTGGTCATTCAAGTCGGGATTAACGGTCTAAATGTTCATAGGGCCGTCGTAGATGAAGGTGCATCTACCTGCGTTATGTCCTCCGCTTGCTCGAAGGCCATTGGCTCTCCAGCCTTGTCATCATCTCCTAATGCCCTTGAGGCATTTGATGGTCGGGAATCTAAACCCCTGGGAGTTCTCGAGAGTCTTGCGATCACATTACAGGGAAAAACTGTCAACGTGGAAGTGGAAGTAGTCGACGCTAAACTCAACTACAATATACTTCTTGGCCGCAGCTGGACCCATGCCATGCTCTGCGTGCCGTCTACCGTCTTTCGATTTATCAAGTTCCCTCACGAGGGCAAGATTGTCACGGTAGATCAGTTGTCATTTTTTACCTCTAGCTCTGAGAACAACGTGCCGTATGTGGATCAAATTCCGAATCCCCCAGACAGCATAGGACCTGGTCTTTTCAAAGACCCAGTCCTCATGGGTATTTTCCCTGCACCACCACCGAATACCGCTCAAGTCAACATGTTGTTCAGGACTGATGACCCCTGGCTCATTCCTACACCTAAGCAGGTATATGAGTTTGGAGAATCCATGCCTTTAACGCCAGTAGAGATCAGCTACTGTGAGATTGTTGACGCATCGGACCCTCCACCTCCTCAGCATGCTCCGATGAGCATGGCTCTTGACTTCTACTCACAATCCCCCTGGCTTGGTCAGGCTGATTCACCTGATCCTCTCAGAGAGACTTTTCCTTCAGATGAGGCTATCATTGAAACTATGTCTCTTGAGGAGCTGCCCTGGGGCGATGCACATCATCGCTCCTCGTTTATGCCTAGCTTGGGGGCAATGACTGACTGTCTGGAGCGATATGATACTCAGGTTCCTTCCCCTCCTCTTCAAACACCGATCTTGACGCACGAGGTCTTTTCGGAGGGTAATCTGAGTAACATTACTCAAACTGTTCCTATCAACATCTCTGTTAAACTAGGGATTGTTGAGAACATTCATGTGGGTGTGACTTGTTCTCCCGAGGAGATTCAGGTCTATACGGAACTTTTCAAAGAATTCAGAGATGTTTTTGCATGGTCCTACGAGGAAATGCCGGGAATTGATCCTAGTATTGTCGTGCACGAAATTCCAACCTATCCAGGTGCGAAACCCGTGCGCCAATGCTTACGTCCCATGCATCCTCGGAAAGTCGCCGCTATCAAGGCAGAAGTTGAAAAATTTATGAACGCGGGTTTCATTTATCCTATCCCCCTTACAGAATGGGTGTCCAATATTGTCCCTGTCGATAAAAAGCAGGGTACCATTCGAGTCTGTGTGGATTATCGCGATATCAATCGCGCCTGTCCTAAGGATAATTATCCCACTCCGTTTATCGACCAGATTATCGACGATTGCGCCGGGAGTGAGATCTATTCCTTAATGGACGGTTTCTCAGGTTACAACCAGATTAACATTGCACCTGAGGATCAACATAAGACCACATTCATCTGTCCGTGGGGCACTTTTGCATACAAAAAACTCCCGTTCGGCTTAAAGAACGCTGGCGCCACGTTTCAGCGAGCGATGTCATACGCTTTTCATGATATTCGCCATATTGTCTAGCCTTATCTGGACGACTTGCCCGCCCATTCGGGTAAGCGAGAGGATCATCCTGAACATCTTCGCCAGATATTTCTTCGTTGCAGACGCTATAATATTAGGCTCAATCCTCATAAGTGCGTCTTCTGCGTCGATTCTGGCCGTCTTTTAGGCTTTATAGTCTCGAAAGACGGAATTCGCCTTGACCCTCTGAAGGTTGAGGCCATCATAAATCTCCCATCACCCTCCTCCCTGTATCAGTTACAGAGTCTGCAAGGGAAAGCGAATTTTCTTAGGCGCTTTATCCCAAATTATGCCGAGGTGGCCAAAGGATTCACTCGTTTATTAAAGCAGAATGTTCCCTTTCACTGGGACGAAATTGCTCAAGAATCCTTTGAGAAGCTGAAGACATTGCTAGTCAATGCTCCGTTGCTTCGTCCTCCGGACTACCACCGCGAGTTTACTTTGTATCTAGCCGCCGCATTAAGCACCATCGCTATGGTCTTGGTGCAGGGTGACGAGAACGGTGATGAACATGTCGTTTATTACCTATCTCGGAACCTTCTCGACCCAGAAACGCGTTATGCACATGTCGAGAAGTTGGACTTAGCAGCAGTACATGCCGTACAACGCTTTCGCCATTACATCCTTTTGCGCACGATAACAGTGGTTTCAGACTGCAACCCTATGACATATATTCTTTCTAGACAATTACTAGGGGGCAAGTACTCCAAATGGATCGTGATCCTGCAGGAGTTTGACTTGGAGTTCACCACTGCCAAGTCAACTAAATCACTGGTCTTCGCGGATTTGATATGTTCTCTCCCTACGGACTCTGTTCCTTCACACTCAGAAGATCATATACCGGACGAAACGCTGTTTCTTATCGATACTCGTGATCCTTGGTACGGTGACATCATAGTGTATCTTCAGACCGCGACATTTCGGTCTGAGTTGGATAAAGCTGCACGCCGTCGGATTCGGCACCAGTCCCAACCCTACCGCATAGTAGGAGATACCTTATATCGGATTGGAGTAGATTCGGTGCTCCGACGATGCCTTACCTTGGACGAGGCTGAGAAAGTCTTGAATGACTGCCACAGTGGCGCCTGTGGTGGACACATGTCAGGATATGCCACTGCCCAAAAGATTCTGAGGGCAGGTTACTTCTGGCCGTCTATATTCAAGGATTGCATCACTGCAGTCCGAAAATGCCATCCGTGCCAGATTTTTCAGCGCAAGATGCGCGCGCCGCCGTTGCCTTTGCATCCCGTTATTACCGTTGGCCCTTTCGCGAAATGGGGCGTGGATTTTATGACGTGTAACCCTCACTCGGCCGGGGGGCATGCGTATATCATTGTCGCCGTCGACTACTTCACTAAGTGGGCCGAGGCGATGCCTACACTAGCTGCTGACGGAAGAACGGCTGCTTCAATTTTATTCAACCATGTTATTGCACGATTCGGGGTTCCTCAAGCTATCGTCACTGATCACGGTACTCATTTCCGCGATTACATGATGGCGGAGCTGACAGCTGCGTTGGGCCTGCGTCACGACAGCTCAACGCCATACTACCCTCAAGCGAACGGTCAAGTTGAAGCAGTGAACAAGGTTTTGGTCACTATGCTTCAGCGAACAGTTGGGATTCATAAATCCAGTTGGCATCTCCAACTGTTCTCAGCTCTCTGGGCGTACCGAACATCTGCTAAAAGTGCAACCGGATTCACACCATTCCAACTGGTGTACGGTCTGGAAGCTACTCTGCCGGTTGAATGTGAAATTCCTTCGCTTAAGTTAGCTGTGGAGCTCTTACCGGATACTTCTCCAGAGGAAGAACGTCTTCTGTATCTCGAACGGCTGGATGAAACCCGTCGTCTAGCTGCTTTGATCATCGAAGCACAAAAGAAGAGGGTCAAAACTCATTTTGATCAATCTGTTTCTCCCCGTTCTTTCATCGAAGGAGACCTAGTCCTCTTGTACGATCAGGCACATGATAAGCTTGGTGCCGGGAAGCTCCAGCCCATGTGGCACGGTCCCTATATAGTAAAGCGTGTTTTGAAAAATGGGGCCTACGAGCTTATAGACTACGAAGGAGTTCCATTGGCGCAGCCCAGGAATGGGCTGTACCTTAAGAAGTACTACGCCTGAAATGATTTCTTGGTGTGGTGTGTGTACATAGGTGGGTGATTGTCATTTGTGTGCATGGTGTGGTGTGCTTTGTAAACGTCTTTCTGCTGATCGGGTCTTCCTGGTTGTGCAGATGTCTACTCATCCATTTGTTGGTTTCACGGACGGTGCCTCCCGCAGTACCAGGAATCTGTCTTCTGCAGCCTGGGTAATCTACGATCTTGCTGGTGAGTTGATCGACCTGCAAGGTGTTTGTTTAGGACGTACCACGAACAATATCGCGGAATATAGCGCCGTGTTGGAATTATTAACCGAGGCAGTAAACCTTGGTATGCGTGAATTGCTCGTGTACCTAGATTCACAGCTTGTAGTGTTGCAGCTGAACGGGCACTATTCGGTAAGAAACCCGTCCATTTTACGATTGTATTTGCGTATTCGATTACTGGAAAGGAATTTTGAATACATTACATATCATCATATACCCAGACATTTGAATACATTAACAGATGCAGTAGCAAATTTGGTGTTAGACAGGCATTTGCGCAATTTATAAATCATCATCACATGTAAAGAAGACCCATCCAGAAATAGATATGCATATATATAGATATCGAAATGTTTACATAAGAGTGTGTCACATAAAACTCAAAAATATACATAATTGTCTTAATACATCCTGAGACACTGTGTCTCTCAAAAAATAGGTGTGGCATAAATCCTAGAGACTAATCCGCATGGTGCTCATGATAGCACGTCACTGCACGCACTAGCCGCCTCAGGATTCGGTGGAGCCGGTTTGGAACTCCCACCGTATGGCGCTGGTACTCCATCGGTACGTCTGACAGTTGGGCATAGTCTGGGATCCCATGGGCAATCCCCTCGAGGTTCTGGACCAGTGCCTCTCCTCCGGTGCCTTCCCCCTGGATCTCAGGGGCGAGTTGTGTCCTCCGGGAGATAGGAGACATCCCGGCTGGTCTCTCAGGTCCTACATCTGCATGCATATATAATTGTGTTAATACAAGTGTGTATTAACAAAAAAAACATATAAACATAAAATCAAAAATATGAGGTCTTACCCAGCTCCTCGTCCCAGTCATCCCCTTCTGGTAGTGGGAGATCTGGGTCTCCTGTAAAGTCAGTTCCCGAATAGGGCCAATCTTCCACGATGATCAGTTGGCGCCGTAGCCACCTAAAGAACTCTGGCTTCCAGGACATCTGTTGGCCACCTCCAGATCTGGGCATCAGTGCTGCCCAGTGAGCCATTCTCGGCTCTCGTGGTATCGGACTCACCACATGGGCCTCTTGGCCCTGGAAGGTTGGTATGCGTTCCAGAATGAACGATACCAAGATGGAACCATACCCAAACTGCTTCAGTTTCCCCTGTTTGCACTTTGTGAGCTGCCTTTTCATATTGATGGTCACGGCTGTTGCCCAATCATACAGTCGAGGACCCATGCATTCTGAGGCTAACAGGAGTTGAGTCTTCGTGGCCTCGTGCGGAGCCTGCGACCCAGCAGCCCGCGTAATGGTGTGGAGAACTACTCTCAGTGCTAGATCAGGGATGGTGGAGATGTATACTTTCTTACTTCCTGATCCTGTCTGTGCCCCTCGGCACACCCGCGCCATTACCTCTTCCATCTTTTCCACTGATGGTCTGCTCCCAGTCAGTACAGGGATTGGACCTCTGCGGGACAATCCAGTAATGAAATAAATGTCAGTGACCTCCAATTCTAACACCTGGTCTCGTAGCCTGAACACTTGTTCATTTTCATCCCAGATGCTGATTAGATATTGGAGGAGCTCGGGCTGAGCTCGTAAACATGGCGTGAGGAAGAAATTTTTCAATCCACAGTCTCTAAGAGCGTTCATGCAAGCTTGGCTTTGCATGGCCTCTTCATCCTCATCTCCGTGCTCTCGTTCCTTCCATTCAATTGCCATTTTGAGTGTTTATCTGCATTCACATGGTCAAAAGCCCCTGATTAGATCTTTGGTGAGCTTCAAATTTCAAGAAATTTGGTGTAAATATCGGAATTTTAGGTGAAATTTAGGTTCGGCCGCTGGCGCGACTGTTTTGCTAACAGTCGCGCCAGGTGGCGCGGGCCCTTTAGTAAAAAGAGCTCAGTGGCGCGGGTCCGTGCCCGATACCCGCGCCACTGGGCCCGACCCTAAAATTTCAAAAGTGGCCACACAAAGCTGATTTCTAAGGGAAAATCATTGAAAAATGTATGGAAATGAAGAGCAAAGGAGCGCCTCTTACCTATGACAGACGAGACGCTGAACGGTTGCCTGGATCAGTCGGGTTGCCTGGATTGGTCGCAATCACCGTCAGAAGATTCTGCTCCAAATGGACCATTGTTGCTTTCCACAAGGTAAATAGTAAAAAGTAATTTCATTTTTTACCAATTAGACATATTTATAACTTTTCGATTTAACAAATATTTTAAAAGTATTTTTAACAATATTTGTATGTTATATCGAAAATGGATTCATTTTACGCTATTTTTGCATTAACAAAGGTGTTTTTATGAAATTAAAAAGAAGTGGAATACATTTTATACTTTTTCTATCAAATACATCAGAAATTCATTCAGAGTCATTCTTTCTATTTTTTTCGACTCTAAATATGAAAAGATTGCCGAGGTTCCTTGGTTGCCTTCGATCTCGTTAAATGGAGCACGAATCGACATTCATTCAAAGATAAGTTTAACCTTTTTCTGCCAGATGACTGACATTTAAAGGAACAATTCTAGTTTGGGTCGCGACTAGGAGGTTTTCCAGATATTGTTTTTCACCTTTTTCTAACTGGAACTATTTACATAAAAGGACCCGGAGCCTTTTCTCGTTGTCTTTTCAAATCCCCAAACATGAAAGGACGCTTTATAGCTCCACAGGTCGACTCGTTAAACCCCGATGACATTGGATTCTGTCGAAATGACGTTCTCCGAGTTTCTCCTTCCTAGGACTCGTTAAATGCACTAGGATGGATTCGCCCGAAGGGCGGACTTATATCACAAGCATATGCCATCCCCTTCAAGCTTGTTATCAAAAATAATTGGGGTACTCGCCAGAAATGGTGGGGGAAAAATGGAACCATCGTCGTTGTCGTCGGCAGTATGTCGCTCTTGAACATGGCACTTGTCTGCATTCGTGTCGGGTTGGGGACATCTCATCTCGTTGCTTCACTTTGCCTCCATGGGTTTGGGTAATCTCTTTTGACCTCTCATCTGTTCACTGCTGCGTCGCCATGACCTCTGATCCGTTGATTGTCAAATACTGCCAAGTCCATTGTCGTGTCGTTCATGTGTTCAAGAGAAGTTGGCCTCTGCAAATATCAACCTTCCTCTGTTTCTCATATGGTCCTGATTCACAACAAAACATTATGTTCCTCTGTCTCGTGTCGATGATGTGGGAATCATTATGGCCCACCTTCGATCAAGGTCACTTCCCGTCGACTTCAACTCATTATCCAGGAAGTTGGTCTAGAGACTCCTGATGGTACCTTGGAGCCTGCATGCCTCAATGGCAGGTTCGTCGCATTCGACGTGAAGTTTACATCATTGACTTCCGATCGAATGATTCTGCGGGTGTTCGACGTCAACTCATTTATTCACACGCTGTAGATTGTACCTGTAGTACCTTGAGGACCATTATCATTATTGGTGGTTTTCCTGGCTCATCACCATCATGGCCGGGGACCCATGATGTTCGCATGTTCTACACGAATACATATTCACACAAGTTCGAATCCCAGCCTTGTTTGGGTCGAGATGCGCTACAAGACCCGGGATTGTGTCCGTTGTAACCTGTTTATCAGGATTATTACTTATTTATGTACACAGACTCACCGATTGGACAGTCACACTGAATTGCTGTTCGACATTTTTGTTTGATCTAGCGGATGGCTGCGTGCCCTGCTTACTCTGGATCCAGATTATAGCATACTCTGTTTCGGATGGCTGCGTCCATACCACATATACATCATGTACTTGAGATATCAGTTGTATCTTTCTGCGCAGGTTTTCCGACGGCGGCCTTCAGTTGAACATGTTCTCGTAAAGCATTTCACCCCTCTCTCTCTCGGGCCTCATACTTTAGGGGGCATCTGTTATACAGTAATTTGTCACCGTCCCTACCATTCCTCGTCCCGCACAATGGAGGACCCATTTTGTGACCTGTGAACATTGTCATGCCTTGAAAACATCATCAATGCATTCCTCTAAGCATGAGTTTTATTTTCCCTTGAGACATCTCCTTGCAAAACTCATGAAAATGGGCCTCTTTTTGCATTTGTATGGCGGTGAGACGGGCCTGCCACATGTGGAATCACCTTCGGGGAAACTGCAGAGGTCGCGCCACTGCGCTCTCAATAATAGATAATAATCATACCAAATTCATTTTAGGACTATTTTTAAACATGGATGGCGGAAGTTGAGTTCAAACAAACTCACAACCATTGCCTATCTTGAGTTGGGAGGTTTGGCTGCGGGAGTTCTATGGAAGGGAAGTGGTTTTGCCACCTTCTATGGAACCTTCCTTGTTGATAGGGCCAATCCCATAATAATAGGGATCCCAACTCCCTCCTTCCTCATCTATAAAAGCTTGCTCAGATCCATGGCAAGCTAGTCTTGAAGTGCTGAAGCTTTGCATCTCCCTATTCCCAAGTGCCTTTGTGCTGTAAAGAATCCCTTCTTTCCCTTAAGGCCCATTCAAGTGAGGAGACCATTGTTACGAGACTCTGGAGAGGTTTCCCTTTCCTTGGCGAGCTTTGCGAGACGTGGACGACCGGAGACCCGTTCGAAGGAAGCTGCGACGTCAGAACTTGGCTGTAACTTCTATTCGTTTATCATTTTAATAGATGACTATGATTATGGTTCCACTCCTTTTTCCATCATGTTAATGCGAGTAATATCTTTTCTGACCGATGTTTAGTTACGTATGCTGGTTCCCATGCTTGTATCTCGTTTTCAGTGCTTTCAGGCAGGGAACATCCGTTCAGATCGTAGCATCAGATTCCGCTGTGGTCAAGGATTGTGGACACTTCTTCTTCAGATCATAGCGTTGGAATCCAGGTAGGCTTCTATCTCAAGTCTTTCATTCGTAACTAGAGCCAGCCATAGCATTGCTCGGTTTGTTGCTAGACCCCCCGCTGCCAGTAGGATCGCTCCCGTCCGCGGTGAGGGGATTACCTCCCTAACACTAGAAATGCAGAGAAAGTGGAAACAAAAGAGGAAAGAGGAAGAGTTAAGCTAGAAGGAATAATAAGAGAAGAAACAACAAGAGGAAAGGCAGATGCAAGAAGAATAAATGAGGATAAAATAAGAGGAAGAAATAATGTTGAAGCAAGTTGAAGAAGAAGAGAAAAATTGGCTACTTGAAGAAGAAAGCAAACAATAGGAGGATAAAGGACTTTCCCAGGAGATCAAAGACTTGATAGTGATTCAAGACATGGAGGTAGAACCAGAGCAGCAAAAGTAGGATGTCGATCTCATGCCTTGTACACAACAGATCACCACTCAGTCTCCCCCTCCTCCTGTAGAAGATCGAGCTCCAAACGATGAAGAGGAAATTGATCCTCTTGACGAAGGTCTGGTTATGAATATTTTCATTTTGACTTATGATGAGCTTCAGAAGAAAATTTTACAAGAAAGCAATAATCACTTTCCGAACAATCTCACATATCTTTCTTTCATGAAGGATAAAGTGATTGTAATGGACACCAGGAAGAATCTCAAAGCTATTATCGCAACCAACTTGGTCTTTGCATGAGCTTCGAAGTCAAACACAAAATATTTGATTGTTGATAATAGACAAATGGCAAAGAATTTAGAAGTTGCAAGGCAACATATTGAATAGCTCCAGGAAGAGCTTCAAAAATCATCTCCTGCACAGGTGTACTTAGAATAAATTTAGGAAGTTATACTTAGTGAAGTATTAACATTGGGAGAAACTATGAGGAACCTCTATGAGGAGCTAGTCACCATGCATGAAGTAGTTGTCCCCTTGCACGATATGCAGCAAAAATCAACAATGAACACAAAATCCCTCAAATTTGTTCATGCAACTATCACTGCAGTGCATGAATGGGGATTGAAGTATAGAGGTGCACCGCCTGATTTGGTTAAGAAGACAATACAACTTGCCAATTTGGAAAAATATTAAGTCTGAATGCTTATACAAAGCAATAAATAGCTTGAGAGCTTCATTACCAACATTTTGTCCTCTTATGCACGGTTGTACAACATTGTGGTTTCTATGATTAAATCTCACAAGATCCCTTCAGTCGGCACACTCACTAAAGCCAAAGGCATTAATAAGGCCAGATATGAAGTCTAAGAATACTTGGACCAGTTCAGGTGGATTTCTACCAAAGGTGATTATGAAGTCAACATAAATGGCATGCAGAAGTATATTGGTGGCCCTGCTAATATCAACACGATGATGTTCTCTTTGAAGAAGGAAACACAAGATGGCTCCAAGATCGTATTCCCAGATGCAATGGAGGCTAGAGTCTGATTTCAGCCTAATCCCATCGCAAATTTTGAGGGAGTTGTCTTGCAATATAAAACTTCACATCATTATGTGACCGAAGATTTAAAAGTTGAATTTGTTGAGCTAGAGTTTTCCCAAACTCAAGCTTGATATGTTGTTTTTTCTTATTAGCCTTGTTTTATTAGAATCTACCCAATTTTTTCCTATATGAGTATTCGTAATATTGTATTTAAAATAAATTTATAAGTGGGAGTCCTAGTGTCAATTGTGCAATATGAAAGGTCATTAGTTGGAATAAGAAAAAAGAAGTAAAAGAGTCATGTGGGAAGTCCAAAGGTCACAAAGGGAGATGGATGGTCATCTCATATGTTATAAATATACCCTCATAACTCATGTCAAGGCCTTTTGGCTTAGAATCAAAAGCTTGGGAGCATTTTTTAAAGCCTTGGCTTTAGCATAAAAGGCTTATCTTTCTTTGGAGAAGTCATTAGGGGAATTTTAAGGTCTAAAATGGGCCTCCTAAGGAAATTATAAAATAATAGTGGAAATAATAATATAAGATTTGATTACATCATAAAATTTTAAAGGGAAAAAAAACTACTTTTTCAACTCGCATTTTCAACTTATCTCCCAAAGGTTTTACTCAAATTTCGAGTTGGATTACTCGTTGGAATCAATTAATTTCTCATCCAAGGAGTACCCATGTTGCATGGTTTTTCTGGACTCTGCTACACGAAAAATGAGAAATACATGAAAAGTGTGAATTGCAATCACGTTTTTTCATGTATTTCTCATTTTTCGTGTAGCAGGGTCCATCAAAAGTATGCAACATGGTTACTCATTGGATGAAGAATTAAATTTTTCATCCAACGAGTACTCCCGCTCAAAATTTGAGTAAAAACTTTAGGAGATAAGTTGAAAATACGAGTTGAAAAAGTAGTTTTATTATTTTATTATTTTTTTAATATTTTTACCCTTTTACTTAAAAATGGTGAATCATCCCCCATGGTTGACATCATCATCTTGAATACTATTGGTTCTTATAAAGTTTATTTTGGTTTTACATTTTTCTTAGGAGGCCCATTTTATACCTCAAAATTCCCCTAATGAAGTGTTGGCTTCATGTTCTACTACTGGGGCTAGCACTTTAACTATTGTAAATGTATGTATCGAGATTTCACTCTTAATCAAGCTTGGAGGCAGCGTGTCTTCATGCATATGTCATGGATGAAGTAAGACAAGTCTTGTTATATTTTTGATATGTGTTATTCCATTTATGCTAACAGATATGAACTAATTTGTTTGACTTAGTATGAATCTTGTTGAATGTGTGTTGTCATGTTATTTTGATCATGGTTATCTTCTAAACTATTTTGTAGGCTAACTTGTGACTCTTTTATTGCTTGTGTGTCCCTTTTAAGCTAATTACTATTACACGCTTCTAAGGGGCTCACTTTCTTTATCTTTTTTGTGTTGGATCTTCTCATGCATTACACTTGACACTTCACAAAGTTCATACACTTTCTTTCGTCAAAGACATGTATACATCATTCTATGTGCTTAATGAAACCAAGGCACATTATTTAAACCGACCACTTCGACAACCAAGTATATTCCAGTTGGGGCTTCTATTCCAAATGGTGTGGGATCTAATTGGGACTTCACATCAGGGTGACCCCCTACCCTATTGGCGGCTTCCACCATCGTCAACAATATCATATAGTGGCAAGTTTGTTATATATTTTCATAAAACTATTTTTTTATGTAGACATTGTCATCGTGGAAAACAAGGAAAATGGAATGAAAAATACATTCAATAAATGGAATTAATTTTTTAATTAGTCATAAAAGTTAAACTTAAGAGAATAAATCTTTCAAATTTCTATATTTAAAATGTGGAAGATGAGGAAAAGAGAATGAAAAATCCACTAAATAAATAGAATTAAAATTTTAATTAATAATAAAAATTAAATTGGCAAGAATAAATCTTTCAATTTTTATATTTAAAATGAGAAATCATAAAATATTTGACTTTGAATACAAATAAGGAAAATGTCTTAAGTCAAAATTTAACAAAAAATTAGAGGAAACTATTGAAATAGGGGGTGAATCCTAGGCCTGGCCCTTAGCGTTTGCTTTGCACTACTAGGTCATATATAATAGATACAAGCACACATATATTCTACCAAACCTAAATTAGCCATTTAAATTTTGATTTCCCTTAGAAATATTAAGTTCAAGTAGCTTGGAAGAGTTAACTTGTAATGTCCCATAATAATAATAAAAATATTAATAATAAATAATGAAGAGAATATAATAATATTAAATATGGCATTATAGTAAATAATAAACTGAACTTATATATATATATACATACATATATATATATATATATATATATATATATATATATATATATATATATATAGTAAAAATAAGTAAAGTGAACAAAAATTAAAAAGGAATGAATCAAGAAAGAGTTAAATTATGAGGAATATTAAATTAACGAAAACTTAAAATAAAGAAATAATAGTTGCATGTTGACACATGAAATGTGTGAATTCGTACCCCTTTCCATTGTTTGGTATATTTAATGGACGATGAGGAATATGAGATTGATCAATCCTTCATCCATTCCCTTAGGAGAAAAGTGTTGTGAGACAAAGGATTCCCTAGAAGTAGTATGTTGATTGAGGGCTCGGGGGTGGCAAGTTGTAGAAATATTACGTGTAGTTGAGCCTATGGTTGGGTGGAGAGTCGTCCCCAAAATTTCCCTGCATTTAGGTGAATTCAAAGAGCATTCAACTCCAAAATCACAAGGAATATCATCAATACAAGTAAGTCGTCTCCACTCATGTTTTTAAAAAAATTTATGTTAAATAGTTGACTAATTGGGTGTTGATTATTAATCATATAAATTGATGTAATTATTTGTATATTTTAAATGAGGGTTGTTACATAAATTATGGAACAATGGTAGACACCTTATATTTTCTTTATAATTTTCATATTGTTGGTGATGCCTTTTATATATTTGCGTGTGCATATAAAATATCTTTTTATTTTACAAACTTGAGATTGAATCTTGGAGCAATTTTCTTCATAGTCTTGTAAAATTGTTGGGGAGATATTTTGATGTTCAATTATTTACCTCTATAAGTAATAGCAAGAACAGTGGCATCTATGGTCTTTAGTGGTTAAAAATTTTGTGAATCTATTCCCCGTCATTTTTTATCTGTAAATTATCATGGATATGCTACTAGATAGTTCGTTACAATAGATCTAATAAAGATTTATTGAAATTCAAAAATCTATACTATGAGAGTTAATTTTCCTTAGACTTTCTGAATTTATTAGATTAAAGTTTCTACTTATGCATGCAATCTATTAAATGTAAAAATAGAAAACAAATAGAACAATCACTCACAAAACCACATAACACAAGATATAACATGGGAAACCCTTTAGAGAGAAAACTCAATTGGAAGGTGAGGTTGCTCTGCTATTTGAATGAAATTGGTGCAAATACAAAATAGTGAGACTTGTGGCCCAAGTTTTGGTACAAAACACAAACTCTCTATTTTTTTTCTTCCCTCTCTCTCCATTCCCAAGTACTCTGCTCAACTATGGAATATAATGCACTAGAATAATATCAAACCCCCTTTCTGCCCAGAGTCCTAGTTATAAAACAACCCAATAACCAATTCGTGGTTAAATTTGACCCATTCAACACAATATGAGTTAAAACTTGATTGTTATAGAGTATTCTTCATATTTCCCACATGTCCGTGGGTAATAAGGTTTAATGGGGCATCCTCTCGAATTATGGTGGTCAATTTCAATAGGTCAACTTTTAGGAGGCATAACTTTTTTATATGAGCTTTGATTAAGCCGATTCTTTAATTGTTGGAAAGGCATAAATGTGCATATTACAGAATCTAGGTCAATATTAATTTTAAGACAGCAAAAAGTGGTCATTCCATGCCTCAAAATGGCTCTTGAATTTTTCACTCCAAACTAGGACCACTGGTAAAAATAACCCTGCAAGTTGATTCTTTTCCACTCTAAAAGCATTGAGATGGATGATAAATAATATATTGATCAAACATTAATCAATAATCACATTCCAATGTGTTTAGGTTGTGTGTTGTGAATTTACAAGGAGCCAAGAGGGTTATTGCTACAAGTAGTTTGTGGTGGTAAGAAAAAATAAATCAATCTAGTGTTAAGCTAAGAAAAAGAGAACTTTGAGCTAGTAGAACATATTCACCAGAATACCCAAAGCATTTGTAACATGACAAGTGGGTGGATTAAACTGCCTTGCTTCGAAATTAAATAGATATAGAGAATGTGTTGAAAGTGAGTTATTCCAAAATGGACACACCAGGTTGAATCTACAGTCATCATAAGGATTAGATGCTCCTGTATGAACACAATACTAGTGGAAAAACATAAGATTCCAAGAGGTGAACACCTTAAGGCATAAAAATAAAAATTATTTATTTTCACATGCCATTCTAGAGTGCACTTAGCACCAAAACATCTTTTGGCCTCATGAATTTGCCACATGAGAATATACAAATGACATGTGAATTCAAAATTGATAAATGATTTTAAGTGTGAGTGGTATGACCCACTATGTCAAGTTGTTGCTACACATGCTAGAACACTAACAAGCTTGTTACCTTCTTCTTTTTTGTCAATTTTCATAGTGTAATGTTAATTTATGGGATTAATATAGCTAGAAATTTCCACTTGAGGTGCAAAGAGTATGTTTTTATAATGTGAACAAATTGAGTATAGTTTTTCTTTAAGTATAATTATGATATCTGATTATATGAAAATATTTGTTTTAAGTAGGGAATGCTAAATTAACATTTCCTAAGTGAAATAAGTTTTTATGGAGTTATCGCAATGATCTAAAATAAGTATTTTAACTTTGAAATGTAAGGAATACAAAATATAAAAATATAATTAGAATTTGAATGCATAGACAAGTAATAGTGGACTTCTTAATGTGCTTTACTTTAGAGTTGTGTGAGTGAATATTGAGAAACAAGAAATAATATGCCAATCAATCTATCATGTGAAATCACAACAGTTATTAAAGGAGTAATAGAACCAATAAATGAGTCAAATATTTTTCATCCACTTGTTGGAATAATCTGAACTTAATCTTCATTTATGAAGTCTCCTATTTATACAACTATAATTCTATTTATTATTCATACTTCTCCTAATCATTCCAATTGTAGTTAAGCAGTGAGGAAGAAGTATAGTCATTCCAACATTCAAACTCATTAGCACCAATGTAACAATAATAATAGAGACCTCTAACATTTCTCGTTTGGGAAAGCAGAAGATGGATATATCGTTGTAGCTAAAAAATTATTTTGGGTGCCATTGACTCTTAATTGGGGGATGGATGTATGGGTTAGATGATAAGTGTGAAGATATTGTTTTAGATATATATAGACCTAATTGAATCCATGGTTTTCTAATGGAGTGGAAAATGTTGGCTAAATAAAAATCAGGTTGAGAAACATAGGATTTAAAGAGAACTCATTATGGCGTAACAAGAATAGTTTTAAAGACGATGGTATAACATAAACATTTCAATCCCTAATTTCTATGATAAATACATAACAATAATCAACATTTCATAACAATAATAAACATCCATGAACAAGGTATTTTTGAGGTTAAGGCAATGACAAAGTCTCCATTTAATTAAAATCATTAAGGATAACTAATGAGGTTGTGGCAGATACCACTATAGGAACCACAATTTTTTTCCTTGTTAAGTTTCACATTGATTGTGTGCCAAAAGTGAAATAATATAAGATGGACAGTAGTTCTGCTTCATAATAACTTCCATTATTTTTCCTTGAAAGTCTTTGTATATATGATGTGTTTGTTAATGCACTTATTTCAATATATTTTTAGCACTTTACAAGGACAACGGGTAGCTACATGAGAGAACCTTGATCTTTTCCATCATCGCGATGGAGTAAAAAGTACTACTAGAAATTGAAAGGTGATAGATTATGAAAAACATATCCACCCACACACACATGTATACTGCACAAGAATGGCGTGAAAGTTTCAAATAAGAGTCAACATATTTAATGGTTAAATTGTTTATTATTTAATTTAAGAGAGAAAAAATGACTATGGTTGCTAAGAAGGGAATATTCATTATAAGGAGAGGATATCTTAAATTTTGGAAGAATAAAACACAAAAGCTAAAATGGATGGACAACAAGGTAGAAAATGAATCTAATATTCACATGTCAAATGCCCATAAAATTCAAAAATATATTGAAATTTCTCGTAAAAAATAAAAATAAACCTTTAACTCCAAATTCCCATAAAACATCAAAAAAAATCTAAATACAATCACGAACAATTTTTATTTTATCTTTTTTTAACAAAAATGAGTACAGAGGATAAATCTTAATCTTTAAGGGTTGTGTAGCAGGAAGTCCTACTGAAAACCTAATTGCCATGTCTACCGCCATTACCTTCGTTTCCTCGGTCCTGGTAGGCTCTGTAGCCGTCGATACCAAGGCAGAGCATGCAGGCTCTGTGAGTTTCCGTGCCGCGATCCCCTGGAGTCTCTACGCTCAGAAAAATCATAGCTCGCAGCACCGTTTCACCCATTCGGAAACATATTTGGCTCTGGTTGCAGATTCAAGGTTTAAACCCGCCTGCACAGATGAGGACGCTGATGGCAATGGTGCATTTCTCATGGAGGTTTCTGGCGGCTATACCACCACCGTTCTTGCCGCAGTCATAAGGGTTTCAGCTGAGGTTCAAATTTGGGATTACTCTTCACCTCTATGGGTAGCCTCCAACACCACGGAGGGCAACGGATCAGGGGCTTTCGCTAGAGTCTTGGCTGCATTTGGGTCTTCCCAAGTAAAAACATTTCTCCACAGCAGTGGGGCGATAGGAAGCTCGACAGAGTATGATGTATAAAGCCATGTCTACAAGGATTATGCGATCCAAGCAAGTGTGCCCTTAGATTCCACTTCCTCCCCATGCGAGAAGTAGTCTTGCTTCTTGGGCAAGCCAGATCTGCCAACAAGAGCCCCTGCATTTCAGATCCAAATCACTCTCCTCTCTGGTAAAATGATGTTGCAATGGGTGCGTGCAACAGATCTTGTACAGGAGCTCTTAAGAAAGCTCAAACTTCGGCTGGGGATTCCCTCCTCTTATCAGAGATTACTGTATAAAGGTAAATAGTTAGAGGACCCTTTTCCCCTCTCCTTTTACTTTATTCAAAGAGATGCTTCTATTATTTTAACACTGAGGCTAAGAGGAGGGTCCTTCGAGCAGAGCTCCTCTGCGCCTCCATTCTCTTATAAAGATGCAGTCCATAAAGATGTAGTCCATCCTCAGACCTCTTCGAAAGCTGCTCAGCCAGCTATGGCTCCCAAGCCATTTCTAGTGGATAAATTGGAGGAAATTCCCTCTAGAGAAATCTCTCATACTACGCTTGCCGATCATTATCAGACATTTGCTGAAACCACAATCATATGCATATTTAATGGCCTATGGCCTTGTACAGCAGATTTATACCAATGGATCCACTCCAACTGGACCAATAAAAGCAAGATCTACCTATGCTCGAAAGGCTTCTTCATTGTGGATTTTGATTCAAATGAAGATTACCAGAAAGCCCTAACTGGAGGTCCTTGGTTCTGGGGCATAGCTAGGCTTTTCATCACTCCATGGTTTCCAGGTTTCGACCCTTCTACAGCTGTCATCACCAAACTCCCCATTTGGGTCAGGCTTCCGAACCTTCTGGCGCATCTATGGCACTTCTCTGTTTTCTTAGCCATAGGTGATTCCTTAGGCCGCTACCTTGCCACAGACGCCTCAAGAAGGGAGAATGGACTCTACACCTATGGAATATTGTGCGCGGAAACACACATCAGTAAAGGATTACCGGATCAGATCAACCTCAAATTTGGGGACTTCCATTGGACACAAACTTTGGATTATGAGAATACGGCCTTCAGATGTTGCCATTGTCATCAAACGGGGCATCTCCAAAATACTTGCTCTTAGCTCCAAGACAAAAAGAAGAATCTCAATCGCAAACCCAAATCCAAGAGCTGAAATCCCTATGTTCCTCCCCCCCCCCCATGGAGGACACAGACTCTTCCAGCTCGGATGAAGAAGAAATTGATGCAGATGGGGAGAATGTTGAGACTTTGATGGACGCTCCCCCAATCATTCCTACGGATCCCTCTGCCCCTCTGATCTCTCAGAAACACTCGCATGAATCTTCTTCCTCTGATTCTGATAAGGATATTCCACCCTCAACACAGAATAGTCTACAACTAGTCGCAGTCTAGCCAAATTCTAATGGTTGGGTTAAAGTAAGCAAGAAAAAAGGGAAAAAATTATGTCTGGCAGATTCCACCCACTCTGGGTAGATATCTTTGTCTAGCTCTCGTTTTTCTGCTCTCCTTGTTATCTCATGTTCATTCCTTGACAGTTATTCAGGAGCGGGGTTGTTAGCCTTCCACCTCTGGCTCCCCTGCTTCTCAGCATCGCTTGCATGCAAGCTCTGTTTGTACAATATGTTTCTTTTTTAATAGAATTAGTCTTGTTTAGAAAAAAAAAACACAAATGAGTATAGTTTTGTATTAAATTTACACCTGATCATGACAAATACCCAAGAGAATTACATGTTCATTTTTCTCATAGGAATTGGTATATCAAATTGTGTCTAATTCCCCTTACCCATAATACATAAAAGAAAAGCCCAAACTCAAACAATACTCTTATTTTCTGAGAAGTGTAGGTGCAGCAAAATTGTAACATAGAATACATACATTTGAAACCAAACATGATACTATTGATTAGTCTGCAAAATTAGTTGGCTTGTTGAGGTCAAAATATCGGGAAGGTCTTGTTGATGGATTCTATGAACACCATGAATCTTGAGATCCATGATTAAACTACGCAGCACATCCACCTCATCTTCTAGGAAAGAGATTCTTTGTTGAATATCGATAATTGACTCAAAAGAGTTGCACTTAGAGGCCTATTGTTGATACATCTTAACATGCAAGCTATGAATTTTAGAATTAACGACATCATGCTCTTTTCTACAGTGGTTACACATAATGGAGACCAAGGAGTCGGATGCCAAGGAGCTAGATTCCATAGTAGGATCATAATTATGTGGGTACCAAAAGAGGGAGACAATATATTTGGGCAAGAGAGGGAAGAGAACCAAAGAGAGTCGAGAGAGTACTCAAAGATCAAAAGGATCCAACACAACCTCTAGGTAACACAATGCAGAGTAGAGTAAAGGGACAGCGCCAGATGGGAAGGGGAAAGTCTTCGTTAATTAAGAGTATTGAATATTAATAGATTTAAAACCAAGGTCAAAGAAATTTCTAGCACTTGTCCAATTTCTCATAGTACAAATAATGCCATCAACTGATTTTCTTTCCTTAGAACCAGCAGTGGTAATGCGCCAAATCGCCCAGTTGTAGTGGTGTTGATCCCTCACGAGCTCCTCACAGTATAAGAATGCCCAAAATATTACCTAAAGCTCATCATAGAGCTTCTTGATATACCACCACCTGGATGCCACCCTTAATACAGAGGTAGCCTAATGTGAAATCAAGAGAAAATTCAAATTTCAGAACCAGCTCCACTCATAGGGAAGGAATGTTTCTATGTGCCCACAGCCAGATTTATCCCTTTCACGGCATGGAAACCACACTAGAACTTCCATTTCAACATTAACATCTCTTGAATCCTGAACCAAAGAAATCATGAATCAATCAAGGATGAAAAAACACTAGTTGGCTATGATATCAAAGTTATTCCACACCAAATTAATAAAATCAGGCACGCTTGGATGAGGCAAGCCACCTGCCCATGTCGGATCAAACTAACAAATGGTGTTCTTGGAAATCATGAGGAGGCTACTGGAGGACTTAGTATGCTCATTCATATGAATATAATTTACATCAAAAGGAGAGGAGAGAATCAAGGTAAGGTTGAGGCACATCGACATAATGAGGGAGGATAAACGAATGGAGAGCACCATGGAGGAAAACATTAAACTTATAGGATCGACACATATCGTCTTATTCCATTGATCTCTGGCTTCCCTTCATCCAGAAGGCAAGCTTTATAGGCCTATTGATCATGCGAAAGAAGGTAGAGTTAGAGGAGTGAAGTATGTTTTTACTCTGATGATACAAAAGGCTTAAGGTATTTTCTTTTAAAAGGCTTAAGTTATTTTCTTTTAAAGGATTGTCAGTTCTCAGATAGAAAATAACAAGGAAATAGTCACCCATAATAGAAATTTCTTTGATGCCTTGACCTTGAGCCAGAGTTACTCCCAAGAAAATCCCATACATTTCTTCCAGGTTACTGGATTTCCGCACAATGACCCACAAACATTTATCCACAATTATTCCTTTGGGATTTAGTAATAAATTAGAGTAGTGTCTAATTTAATTTTCCCGTAATTAAATTGGACAATAAAATTTAATATTATCTCATGATCACTTGTAATAGTTAATTGAGTGTGATAAACTCAGTTAGCTCATGAATTTTGAGTTTAGGGTGGTTGGTGAGGCATGCAAATTTATTCTATTATCTATGGAGTTCAAGTTGCAGTTAGTGCATTAGTTTAATGCATGAGTAATCAGTTAACTTAGTTAGGTGAGTTAAAGTCATTTGAACTAGCTGTAATTGTTTGTTGCACTAGTGAGAGATCAAGTGAATTAAATCAGATTTAATTCACAATCATTGATCTTCCATGAAACTGATGATTTACTATTAATAGTTGCATGCATGTCAGTTCCAGTAGAGACCCAGTTGAGACAAAGGTTAAAGGGATGTTAACTATCAGTTGTATCATTAATAGGCTGCCCACATGCAACAAGCCAACCATAGGATTGCCCATGATCATTGCACAATTTATGAAGGCTGAAATTCCTAAATAATAGGGATTTCATTCATCAGGAATTGCGCAAGCAAGGCAGGCTTAGCAGAGGCTGAAAATTGGCCAAGTGTTGGTCAACTTTGTCTAGATTAGTGTGAGACAATTGTGAGAGTGTAGGTTGCTCTTGTGAGAAGAGTGCATTTTAATTGTTTCATGATTCCTTGGTGAATATATAATAGAAGATAGAGGGGTTTTGAGCAGTACGCTTTACCCAGGAAAATATATGTGTTGTGGTTTGATTTGCTTCTTTCTTTACTTGATGTGATTAGCGATCGTGTTTATTTTCCACAATTGATTTGTAGAAGGATTCAGTATCTTGCTTTAGTACATTATTTGATCGGATTGAATCCATTGGTATACACATTGTTTGTATTATTTCTGCATAATGCACTAGAATAATATTAAACCCCTTTTCTGCCCAGTGTCCTAGTTATAAAACAAACAAATAACCAACTAGGGGTTAAATTTGACCCATTCAACTCAATATGAGTTACAAATTGACTGTTTTAGAGTCTTCTTCATATTCCCCACATGTTCATGAGTAACAAGGTTTAATGGGGCATCCTCTCGAATTATGTTGGTCAATTTCAATAGGTCAACTTTTAGGAGGCATAACGTTTTTATACGAGCTCTGATTAAGTCGATTCTTTCATTGTTGGAAAGGCATCAATGTTAATATTATGGAATCTAGGTCAATAGTAAGTTTAAGACAAAAAAAAAGTGGTCATTTCATGCCTCAAAATGGATCTTGAATTTTTCACTCCAAACTGGGACCACTGGTAAAAATAACCCTGCAAGTTAATTATTTTCCACTCTAAAAGCATTAAGATGGGTGATAAATAATATATTGATCAAACATGAATCAATAATCACATTCTAATGTGTTTATGTTGTGTGTTGTGAATTTACAAGGAGCTAAGAGGATTATTTCTACAAGTGGGTTGTGGTGGTAAGATTTTTTTCTTTTCAATCTAGTGTTAAGATAAGAAAAATAGAGCTTTGAGCTAGTAGAACATGTTCACCAAAATACCCAAATCCTTTGTAACATGACAAGTGGGTAGATGAAAATACCTTGCTTTGAAATTAAACAGATATAAAGAATGGGTGGAAATTGAGTTATTCCAAATTAAACACACCAGGTTGAATCTACAGTCATCATAAGGATAAGATGGTCATGTATGAACAAAATACTAGTGGAAAAACATAAGATTCTAAGAGGTGAACACCTTAAGGCATAAAAATAAAAATTATTTATTTTCACATGCCATTCTAGCGTGCACTTAGCAACCAGAACATCTTGCACTTAGCACCAAAACATCTTTTGACCTCATGAATTTTCCACGCGGGAATATACAAATGGTATGTGAATTCGAAATTGATAAATGATTTTATGTGTGGGTGGTATAACCCACCATGTCAAGTTGTTTCTACACATGTTGGAGAACACTGACAAGCTTATTAACATTTTTTTTTCAATTTTCATAGTGTAATGTTGATTAATGGGATTAATATAGCTAGCAATTTCCACTTGAAGTGCAAAGGGTATGTTGTTATAATGTGAACAAATTGAATATATTTTCTCTTTAAGTATAATTATGATATCTAATTATATGAAAATATTTAATTTTTAAGTTGGAAATGCTAAATTAACATTTTCTAAGTGAAATAAGTTATGGATTTATCGCAATGATCTAAAATAAGTATTTTAATTTTGAAATGTAAGGAATACAAATTAGAAAAATATAATTAGAATGTGAACGCATAGAGAAGTAAAAGTGGACTTATTAATGTGCTATAATTTAGAGTTGTGCTAGTGAATATTGAGAAACAAGAAATAATATGCCAATCAATCTAGCGTGCGAAATCACAACATTTATTAAAGGAGTAATCGAACCAATAAACGACTCAAATATTGTTCATCCAAATTTTGGTCCAATTCTAGAAACATAATCAATGGTTTATGATCTCCTATTTATACAAACTACTTGAATTTCTCGCATTGCATGCATAGCTATGCCTAATAATTCCAATTGTAGTTAAGCAGTGAGCAAGAAGTATAGGAATTCCAACATTCAAACTCATTAGCACCAATGTAACAATAATAGTAGAAACCTCTAACATTTCTAGTTTGGGAAAGTGGAAGAAGGATATATCGTTGAAGCTAAAAATTTATTTTGGGTGCCAATGTCTCTTAATTGGGGGATGGATGTATGGGTTAGCTGATAAGTGTGAAGTTATTATTTTATATATAGACAGACCTAATTGAATCCATGGTTTTCTAATGGAGTGGAAGATGTTGACTAAACAAAAATCAGGCTTAGAAACATAGGATTTAATGAGAAATCTTTATGGCATAACAAGAATAGTTTAAAAGACGATGGTATAACATAAACATTTCAATCCCTAATTTCTATGATAAATACATAAAAATAATCAACATCCATGAATAATGTATTTATGAGGTTAAGGCAATGACAAAGTCTCCATTTAATTAAAATCATTAAAGATAACTGATGAGGTAGTGGCAGATACCACTATAGAAACCACAATTATTTTCCTTGTTAAGCTTCACATTGATTGTGTGCCAAAAGTGCAATAATATAAGATGGATAGTTTTTCTCGTTCACAAGTAATTCCATTATTTTTCCTTGAAAATCTTTGTATATATAATGGGTTTGTTAATGCACTTATTTCAATATATTTTCACCACTTTTCAAGGACAACGGGTAGCTACATGAGAGAACCTCGATCTTTCCCATGGGCACGATGGAACAACAAGTACTACTAGAAATTGAAAGGTGATAGATTATGAAAAATATATCCACACAAATATGGGTATACTTCACAAGAATGGCATGAAATTTTTAAATAAGAGTCAGCATATTTAAAGGTTATATTGTTTATTATTTAATTTAAGAGAGAAAAAATGATTGCTAAGAAGGGCATATTCACTATAAGGAGAGGATATCTTAAATTTAGGAAAAAAAACACAAAAGCTAAAATGGATGGACAACAATGTACCAAATGAATCTAATGTTCACATGTCAAATGCCCATAAAATTCAAAAATATATTGAAATTGCTCGTATAAATTCAAAGAATTATTTGACTCCAAATTCCCATAAAACATCAAAAGAAATCTCAAATACAATCCCGAGCATTTTTTATTTTATCTTTTTTTATACAAATGAGAACAGTTTTGTATTAAATTTGCACCTGATCATGAAAAATACTTGAGAGAATTACATGTTCATTTTTCTCGAAGAATTGGTATATCAAATTTCTTCTAATTTCCCTTACTCATAATACATTAAAAAAAATCCTAAACTCAAACAATACCCTTATTTTCTGAGAAGTGTAGATGCAGCAAAACTGTAACATAGAATACCCTAAAGCTTGAAATCCATGATTAAACTGCACAACACATCCACCTCATCTTCTAGGAAAGAGATTTTTTTTTTGAAAATCCATAATTGACTCAAAAGAGTTGCACTTAGAGGCTTGTTGCTGATACATCTTAACATGCAAGCTACGAATTTCAGAATTAACAACATCATGCTCTTTTCTACAGTGGTTACACACAATGGAGACCAAGGAGTTGGATGCCAAGGAGCTATATTCCATAGTAAGATCATAATTATGTGGGTACCAAAAGAGGGAGACAATATATTTGGGCAAGAGAGGGAAGAGAACTAGAGAGAGTCGAGAGAGTACTCAAAGATTAAAAGGATCCAACACAACCTATAGGTAACACATATAATGTTGGCAGAGTAGAGTAAATGGACAACACTAGATGGGAAGAGGAGTGAAGTATATTTTTTTATTTGATGATACAAAAGTTTAAGGAATTTTCTTTTAAAGGAGGGTCGTTTCTAATATAGCAAATAACAAGGAAAGAGTCACTCAGAATAACAATGTCTTTGATGCCTTGACCTTGAGCCAGAGTTTCTCTCAGGAAAATCCCATACATTTCATTCAGGTTATTGGATTTCCGCACAAGGCCTCATGAACATTTATCCACAATTATTCCTTCAAAATTTAGTAATATCCTTCCCCTCCTATCACCCCTCCAATTACCTAAAAAAATTAGAAATAAATAAAATAAAAATTCATATTATACATAAAAATTACCACAAAAACATATATGCACACAAGGGAAGAAATCTTGCCCCAAATTAAATGCAATAACAACTTCCTAATGCTCATGAAAATTCATACATAATTCTCAAAGTTTCTAGTGCCCATTAAAATAAAAATAACACCAAAACTAACTACTATAACCATCAAAAGAAGTCCCAAGACTAATGATGAAACAATAACAATAAAAATATATGCTCATCCCTCTTAACATAAAAATAAAATATTCTCTCAATAGAAAATCAATGTCGGCTATAATAAAATAAAATATGCTATGCATATTTAATTAGTTGTCCATATGACCTAATATAATTTTCTGTAAAGTAATTAGAAGTTAAAAAAAAATGTAAGATGTTTAAATTTGTTACTTTTTAAAAATATTTTAACATATGATATCAACTTTATATATAATTGGTAAAAGAAATATTTTAATGTTTTATAGAATAGAACATCCAATCTGGATTATGAATAAAATATTTTAATATGAATTATTATTGGCATATCCTTTAAAATATATAAAAAAAACAAAAAAAACAAGTTTAATGTGTGCTAATAAATTACACATTGTTTTTCGCACTCTAAAATCAGTTTACCCATAAAAAAATTAATCCTTTGCTTATTTTAGATCTGTGATTAAAATATATCTATGTTAATATCACTCAACAACCTCAAAAAAACTCACCCAAAACCTTCACAATAGTGATTCTCAATAATCCAACAACGAAAAAAATCACTGCGACCAAGGCCTTCATAGTAGCGATTCTCAATTATCCAACAAAGGAAAAAGGAGCACTAGAAACCTTGCACGACTCAAATCAGGAGGTCCACTCTAGCACATATAAATATTTACAATAGAGTAACAGATTTTTATTTCTTCTGATGAAATTAATTTCAAACAACAATTTTGTCTTCTTTACTTAATATTATTCTTGAACCTAATTGTAGGAAATTTTGCGAGGTTTATAATTAAATTTTATTTTATTATATGTATAAATTTTTGTTGGGTTAATTTGTCACTGATTTATGAGACTAATTTTTGGTTAAGAAATTGCAATCCATAAATATTGAAGAAGTTAAAATAATCTAAGAATCACATTTAGTTTAGGCCACATTAACTGGTAACATGGCTGGATTTTTGTAACCATATGGTTTTGAACAAATACTTCACGCAGAAAATACATTAACCATTAACACAAGAAATGCTTTAATAAAAAAAAATTGCCATCGACTATTCTATTTCTCATGAATTATTAGATATATAATACAAAACCTACGTACATAAAGCTTCTGCAATTTTTTTCTTAACACAACAAAGCTTCTGTAATTTATTTCCTTACCACAATTTAGCCTTTCTTACCCTAGTTAACACAATTTTCACTTTTGTTTTGAATAGCCATAAACTCTCGCTGACCCTTTGGCTACCCAATAATATCCTTTTAAAGCCCTTCAACCTCCAAAGTCACTCAACTAATTATGAATCCAACCCATCTACAATATCATATTTGTAAATCATGATTGACCTTTGCATAATTACCTTGTGATTATGGGTTGATGGAAAAAAATATGGCCAACCCTCATTGCTTTTATTCTGGTCTGTGTGAAAATGGTTCAAAATCCATACTACATTTTTCTTTTAGAGATAGGCGTGACATAGATATTACTGCAAGTATTTTCAGGGTAAGATTTTCTCCTCTAAATGAAGGCTTCTTTTATTTGGGCTTCCGACTAAATCTAATAAATATCAGATTATAGATTGGCATTGGATAATTCACAATTTGAAAAAGAAACTTAACTCATGGACAAACATGTGGCAGTCGATGGGAGGTAGATTCACTCTTATACAAGTTGTTCTACAAAAAATTACTATATACTGGGCACACATGTTTGTGATTACATCTGCTATACAATCCCAGATAAAAGAAATAAATATTACTTTCTTCTAGTCGGTTCTTTCAGGCGATAAAAAATTATACCTATGTAAATGGGAGGCGTTAACAATTCAAAAAGAATATGGAGGATGGGATAGTTTGGAACAAAAATTCTTTGGTAAATCAGTGCTGATAAAATCCATATAGAGGACTACGATGGGTAGTGGGATCTTGAAAGAAATCATCAAATAAAAATACATGAAAGGAAAGGAAATATGTTCATGGTATACAGATCAAAAACAATTTGAAACAAGGGAATCAATCATTTGGCAAAGCCTCATAAAGGTGATACATTTTGTTCTGGATGCGGATGACATGGGTATTCTGCAGTGGGAATAAGATTATGATTGGGAATGATGGTATAATGGGTGTCAATATGACATATCCACTGAAAGATAATACATTGGATATTATACATTCTCGTGGCTACTTCTTTCTCTATTATAAAATCCAATGATGGAAAGATGGATATCCTATCTAGAAGGGCGCAAATGAGATTGGTATCCATGGACAAGTTGCACAGGACTCGATGGAATATATAAAATCTCTAAGGTTAGTTGGGCTATGTCATAATACACAAGGAGATCATTTCACCTATGGTGGGAGCCTTCATAAATAATCAGTGTTAGTGGTGGAGACTTATCATTATTATATATCATTGGTATATGACCTCTCAACCCCATCATGGTTCATGGTACAAGAAGATCTAGTGTATGAATATTCCACTCAAAATCATTTTATTTGCATGGTTAGCATGAAGGAACAAAATATTGACATGGGACAATCTTATCAAATGAGGTTTCACTGGACCTTGATGGTTTATCTTATGTAGGCAAGACAATGAATCATGATGTCATATTTTCATCTCATGCCCCTTTACTAAATCGATCTAGTGGAACATTACATTGGTATATCATGTTCAGGATCAACGAGCACAAAATATTGAACAATGTATTATAGCATGGATGAATGGAGGTGGAAATACCAAAGAAATCCCTTTATTCTTTTTTTGGGAAATATGGAATGCAAGAAATTGATGGATATTTGAAGGAATTCCAATCAACCTGGCCAGTATTTCCCACGGGATTATCTCTTGGATTTCATCTCTCACAGGACACCTGACATATGCAAAGATCTATCCTATCACCATATTCCTCCTGTAGTTCTTTTCCCTGCAGCTATTTCGACGAAGTGACACAACCTGGAAATTGTGGATGTGGAGCTTGGCACAGGACTAATGAATCACATTTATACAAGCTACCCTGGAATCGTGGCCCAGGCACAAATAAAAGGTAATAAATTATGGCCCTATGAGGTCTATTATGGTTCGCATACAAACTACAAGTGAAAAATATTCATATATATGGTGACTCAAAAACCATCATTGATGGAATCGAGTGTCTTACTTCTTTTGAACCCCCTCACATGTCTGATTGGATGGAACGAATAAATCGGATGAAGGTATCTCTCTGAGGTATTACTTTCCAGCACATCTATCATGAACACAGTAGGGAGGCAGGCTCTCTATCCAAAGAAGGCCTCAATGGAGAACATGGAAGGGTGCAATATAGGCTCCTTATGGACAACAACACTCAGACAGAGGGTGTTATACAACTCCATAGATTTGGACTGTCACACTGTTTTTTCTCCTGTATATTTTTTTGTGGGTATGATACAATGTTTGTATTTTCAGTTTTCATGTGTTACTAATTTTGAATTTTATGGATATCTCTCTAGATCAACTTAGGATGATGACATGATATGATGTTTATATTGTCTATCCAGCTACAAATACACGAGACATTTCTTTGGAAAAATATGGTATGGGAGTTTAATATCATTGCTTTTATGTACTGGATTTTCATATTAATATACCAATCCAGTGTTTTTTTTTCCTCTGGAAAAAAATAAATCCCAATAACATTAACCTTCACTATAAACCTAGCACAAAAAAGGCATCACGAAGAAAATGAGACATCCTTTTAATAAATTTCCGCAATATTCGCTATCCATGAGATCCTCATGTATCACTACATTCAAAAACCCAAACCCATCTTGATTAAAACGTTTAATATTTCCTTGAAATGATATAAATATACTTTTAAAATAAAATATTATATTAAATTAAATTTGTGAATAGCATATAATAAAACATAAACTAGTACAATCATATGCATTGAATAATATATAATATTTACAAAACTTTGATAGGAATCAATTACGATAAGGATCAAAACGATTATTTCATAATGCACCTCACATTATCAAGATTAAAAAAAACATAAAAATTAACTAAATTATAGTTGTTACAATCAACGGTCTCTACATCACACTTTCTCTATTTAATCCAATGCCAACATCTTGTCGTGGCGATGAACCACACTGGATGATTCAAAATGCTTTGACAAAATAGTTCTTATGTGATTATCACTGAAACATTTTTCTTAATAAACTAAATTCTCTATTTATTTTAAATTATTATTATTATTATTATTATTATTATTATAATATATATATATATTGTACATTTTCAGACATGTAACAAGATTCTTAATTATGGAAATTTACCTCTAATTTATCATGAAGATTATTAACTTGTAAATAATATTTGTTACAATATCATGGGTTAATATCATGACTTATCAATACTATATGTCCAAAATATCACAATTCATTTCATATGGAACTTGTTCATATAACATTCCTTTTTAATTAATCAATTTAATTAAAAGGATATAAAGGCATAGCTATTTTTTAGATAAATTTCAACTTTTGATTTGTGACTATAACTAAGAATAGTCTAAAATATTTCATGGATGATAAATCCCTATCATCCATTTAATAATTATTAATTAAATTAAAAATTTTAAAATTTTATTCCAAAATAGATACACCTTAACAACATTACTCTCCAAAGAAACTCTACAACAGAAGAAATTTATGTTGGCGCTGCATAAGTTTATGGAAAGTTATTGAGCAGTTAAATAGGATCACATCAGAGTATTTTTTTCAAAGAAAAAAAACTACTCTTTTCATTAAAAATGATAGTACATATTCCATTTTTACATATATGTATGCAAATGATTATTACTTTCTATACTCAACCAAAATTTATCCTACTCCTATTACAAATTTTTTCATATCTGTTCAAAAATGGTCACCAACATACAGTTGTTCATAAAAAATCCAGATATATGTTTACATTTAATTCATCAAACAACAATATCCCCTTACATATATTTATGTATTGTATTTCAGAATCCATGTTATGACACCTACAAATAATTGATGCTTCCATCATTAATCAACTTTCCTTGTACAAATTCATTGAAAAAGAACTTACCTAAATCCTTAGCTATGCCTCTCTTGGATAATAGACCTGTCATCCAGTTTTTTTCTCGATAAATATGTTGAAATTGAATGCTTTGAAAGCTGTTTACCATAGTTTTAATTATCTTCATCCATTTTTTTAATATTGGTGGATAGAAATTGGTGTAGTATTTCACCCAATCGATGATTCATTTCGTGTATCTAAATACCTTAATATTTTCAAGCCTGAGCCACTTTGTCACAATTAAAACTTCCCATAATGCTAAAATATTTTCCTTATTGTTCGATCCCTATCCTCCCTCCCACCAAAAGTGGTAGTATCTTCCAGGTTCTGAGACTATTACTACCCCACAACCACATAGTCTCATTTTACTCGCTCCATCAAAGAACCCGACTGGATATGTTTTCCATATATCCTTAAATTTTCAAATCCAAATTCCTTTTTTTCTTCATAACTAGTCCCATTTTGTTGAAGAGAGTAATTTCCTTGATGATGTATTCCCTAACCTTCACTAGTTTTTGTTTAAAGATAAGGCCATTTTTACTTCTCCAAATGGACCACATAATGTAATAGGTAAGATATATCAACCTTCTATTGTTGCAGTAACATGCCTTAATGAAACAAATGTGAGAAATGGGCTTATTTTAAGCTTCAGAAGTCCCATGCACCCTTCCCAAACTGCCCTCACATGACAACAGTATAACAATAAATGTATCAGACTCTCTAGACCCCTCATACATATCAAACAAATGCCTGGTCCATAAAATTCTTGTCTTTTGTAAATTACTCCATGTCAATATTTTTTTATTAACAGCAAGCCAACAGCAGCTTCTAATTTTATAAGGAATGTTTCCTTTCCAAATATTCTGAGACCAATCATGATTAATAGATTTATTCTTGATTCTAGGCATGAATTAATAAATATATTTGACCCTTGGGAGTTCCTCCTTAAGGCTGCCTCCACAAACCATTTGATCATGTACCCCTTGCTCCTCTAAACTGAGACCAGCGTTTCTTATTAGTGAAATGTACCTCTCCCACTCCTCTACATAATTGTCTGTTAGACCAAGATCTATGGCTCTGATACATTGTTGTTGTTCAATTCTTCGACCCCCTGCCTCATAAATATGTCCCAATAAGAAGACTCCTTTTCTGTGAAAAATATTGATCAACTGTTCCGATAGGGAGTGATTCTCAATCATCCCTATAATAGAATCAAGACCAATGTTAATCCTTGAGTCATCTCGCACCTCCCATTGAATGAATCCCTTCAACAAATGTAGATTATGCAGCATAATTTTCCAAATAAAATAAATGCTATATTGTTTCCTCTCCCCTCTACCTATCCATGTAGGAAAATCCTCTCCATACATATATTTATCTTTTATGATGAGATCCCAAAGACCCTTTCCCGAGACCGCTCCCCACATATTTTTTATGATTAATTCCTTATTAAATGACGATGTGTCTATAATACCCCATCCACCATCTTCAATAGGTCGTGCCACGTTTTTCTAGCTGAGAAGATGATATTTCCTTTTATTATGAGTCCCTATCCATAAGAAGCGTCCCATAATTGCATCAATCCTATGTATGATCTCCCTTGAAAAAAGGAACATATGCATCCAATAAACGAACAGGTATTGAAGAAAAAAATTGAACATGACAATTCTTCCTTCCATCATAAGCCATCTATGTTTCCAGCACCCAAGTTTCTTCTAGAGTCTTCCAATCAACCATTCCCAATCCAAGTTGCAATATCCTGTAGGTTTCAGGTTAAAACCCAAGTAAGTAAAACCCTCATCAATGCAAGTGTATTTAAGCCCAAATAACATTGAAATCTCCTTATTTCTTTCTTACTCTCCATTCACTCTGACTAGCAATGATTTCCCCTCGTTCATACATATCCCAGACGCATGTCCGGATGATTTAATAATACTTTGTATAGTGTCCCATTCCTTGATGGTGGATCGACCATTGAAAATTATATCATCAACAAAAATTAAGTGTGTAATAGCAATATGTCTAGAGATATTAACTCCAATCATTATCCCATCCTCTCGGGCACCTCTCAATTTCCTGCTCAAACAATCTATAACAAGCAAAAAGAGAAGCGTTGAAAGGGAACATCCCTATCGCAGACCTCTAAATTCCTAAAATAATTGAGACGGAAGAAGATTGATTATAACTGCAAAGTTGGTAGATTTTATATGCCCCATAATCCAATTGGTATTATGAATGTACATACCAATTTTGATCAATACCAATTTCACAAACTCCCAATCAATGCAATCATAGGCCCTTATGAGATCAACCTTGACGAGGCATGCTTTTTGATTCCTAGTTTTAATGGAATGTATCATTTCTTGAGAAATCCCTATATCATCCTGGATATGCCTCCCTTCTAAAAACCCAAATTTTTCCTCTGTAATGAATTTAGACAATATCGGCTTGATCTTATAGGAAATCAGCTTTGAGATCATCTTATAGACTGAATTACAAAGGGAAATCGGCCTATAATCTGCAAACGATTCAACTTTCTCCTTCTTGGGAATCAACAATGAAAGTAGCATTAATTGCACCTAAAATATGCCCATGTATCCTTGCTTCTTTCAACTACCAATAAATCTAGAATCATCAATGCCCTTAAATGTTGGAATAGCTCCACCCCCCAACTATCCAATCTCGGACTCTTCTCTTTTGCACATACCTTCATAACCTCAATCACCTTTTTTTCTGTAATCAGTAACTCCAAATGTTCATTTTTCTCCACAGTAAACATTTCATGCAGTAGAGAGATGTACTCCATTTGAGACATAAATGGATGTGGCTGATCATAAAATTGACCTTTAAAATGTAATATTTCTCCTGCTCTATATCCGCTTGTGAGATGTGAATTTTTCCAGAACCATATTTAATGTTCTGAATAGAATTAAACATTTTTTTTTATAATAATGTGCATGGAAGAATCTTGAATTTGTGTCATCGGCTTTGATCCAGGTAGCTTTGATTTTTATCCTTATTTCTTCTTCTTTTGATTTGAGAATGTCACTTCTCCTACCTTCCAATGGAATAACCTGCGATCTATATTCATCAAAAAATAGAAGTGGATTCGCAGGATTGTTGTAATATTGAAGGATGGCCTCAATCTCTTAAATATATTTTGTCTCGACCTCCTTCTTCTCCCTAATCTAATGCCTCATTTCTGTGAAATTTTCTTAATCTAAGAAACCCTACTGCTAACCATTGATTTACTTCTTCTACATGATTATTTATACAAGTTATTAATATGAATATTCAAAAAAACAACGAAGTAAACGCAAATAGTAGCCTACACATATAGATCATTTACTGAATATAATGCTCATATGACAAAGTGACACAGATTTTTTGGACAAATGTCCTCGGAAAAAACCCAATGTGGGAAAACTGGTGTAGCTAGCTCTGGAGGGTTTTGTTATTATTCAGAATCTGAATACAAAAAATTTTGGGCACCAAACATGGTTTTCCCTATAGTGAGAATCACGGAAAAAATACCTCTTTCACTCAGAGACAGAAAATATGTTTGATTCACACCCCCAAACGGGATTTACAGAACTCAAGCCATTTCTGGCCCACCAGAAGACACAGTGCTACTCCTTAGCCCTTTACGTCAGCCTCTGCACTGCTCTGGAAAGGTCTGCGTCACCCTATCTGGGCTTACGTTGCTCCTGCGCTGCCCTGACTAGGCGTGCGTCAACCCTGTGTGGCTCCCGCTACCTCTGTGCTACCCCTAACTGGGCTCTGGCTGCACTGCGTAGCACTGGATTCCCTCTGCGTTGTTGGATATGATGCCTCTCTGGCGTTGTTGTATTCTTGCACTTGGATCAAAACCCCTCACCAATACTGCCCCTCAGTGCACTACAAACTCTTTCTGAAATTCCTATAAAACCACGCCCTATAATTTCAAGTTCGCTTCAATGCTTTGCCAATGTGTGTGTTCTCCAACTAACCCCAAGCCCTTATCTTATACTTTTCTCATTGGAAAACCAAAAGCCATGATCTAATCTCTAATCAATGGCTAATATTAGAAACTGCTTGATCCATGTCACTTAGATCATTCTCATCACATGTTTAATTTAATTCACTTTAATCTTTTAATTTTCCTAAGTTAGACTTAGGGTCATTAATTACAAAGATTAATTATTTGAATAACTCTTAAACTAGATGGAATTTCTCCAAACACTTTCTGGGTCTTGGATATCTCATGTACTCTAGCTCCTCCACCAAATTTTGGAGCTAGATCACATCTTATGCTACCGCAAAATCTCAACACTCCCTCTTAGCGAGGAATGTGCTCTAGAAATACATCCGCACCGAAGTATTGTAGTGATCTCTGGCATCGGTCCCCGTGCTGATGCTTGGCATGTTGCCCTCCATCACTGCATTGTTCCTGCTCTCTGTACTGCTACCCATTACTCTACCATAGTCATTGCCACATATTTACCTCATCTCCCTCTCAAATTGTTGCAACATGCTGCCAAATTTTGCATTGCAACTCAGTTGCTGAGAAGTAAGCAGCTGAAGGACCCTTGCCCAAATACTAACAGAAAATTTAGTCAGGTTTCATCTCATAAATGAAGGTCCCTTGGCTGCTGCTCTGCGCTGTCCTCCTGAAGCCGTTGTGCTGCTACAAATTTGCACTGCGTAAGCACTGCCTCCTCTGCACTACTGATGTTCCATCAGCCCCTCTGCGCTATCGCTTCTACGCTGCTGCTACCTCTACACTACGTTGCTCTTTCTACAATATCCCAGCTCTGCCCTCTACTTCACTATGATCCTTTTCACCCACTACTCCAGTCATCCCCTCTATTGTCTTAAGGCTCCCGTAGCATGTATGTTATCCAAGATTTGGGCACCTCAAGGATCCTGCCACCACTTTGTAGCTAATCTATAGATCAATATCGTCCCACCTCTTCTCTCGAGGTACATGAGCACTATTGTCTTGAGGGAGCCTAACCCAGGTTCAGAGTTTATGGATAAACCAACAAACCTCCAACTACTGGCCCTTTTGGTAGTGATCTACTTGTGAAAACCAAAGTCTCACTCGAATCAGTATGGGGGGTGCTGGAACCAGGTTTCCACACCTTGAGAGAGAATTTAATGAAGTGGTCCTCAGAAAAAACCCGAAGTAAACTTATACAGATGCGTGCAATAGTTTATAACAGAATCACAAAGAATGAGAAATTACCAATAGAAAACAAAGAATTATAGTTCGCTTTAGCGTAGATAACAAATCAGAACCAGATCTAGATCTTAATCAATGTAAACACTTAACATCTCTATTAATCATCAATAATCATGCATAATCATATCAAATAACTTAGCATCATCATTAATAAGTAAAAATACAACGCGATCTCATCAAAACATAAATAGTAAGGAATATAGACGTGTAACACAGAGAGCTTCACCAAAACTATTCTTTCTATTATCTTTCAGATATGTCAATACATCAACTATTCTTTCCAAAACCCTTGCAAACCCTTCCGCGCACACATCCAACAAAGTCCTCACATAGCCAGCAGGAGCCTTTCAACCCAACCCAAAACCCTTACAGACGCATAAACTATCAGAACATCAATATCTCATATCACATGTCTTACTAACTAACTTAGACATACTCTATATATTTATAATACGCCTAGCCCGCAGATACTATGGTCTAAAACCATAGATTGAGGCCCACAATTTACATTTAATCCCAATTATATCAAAAATTGGGGACTAAAATCCCCTTTAATTCATTTGCGCAACGTGCACATACAAAAATACAAAAATGGTCTTTGGAACTTGTGCCTCAAGGGACCCCACTCCAACAGTCCCCCAACATAAACATGTGACTCGTCCCGAGTCACTAAGGCAATGTCTCCTTAGTCTTAGGCTAAAGTGTCTTGACAGAATTCTGGAGAGGGAGCACTAACTCGAGGCTCTGCGTTGTTGCACTCTACACTTGTTGAACCATCTTGTCTATAGTAGGCCCCTCAGTGGCCGTTGAACCATCTTGTCTATAGTAGGCCCCTCAGTGGCCATCTCCACACTACAATGAGTCTGTTGAATAATCTTCAAGGTATTGGCCAGCGTCTGGGATATTTGTAGCACTTCCTCCGCCCACAGTTGCATGCACTCTTTCAGCACATGTTCCTTCTGGTGCAAGTCTGCGATCTCTGTTTGAATTCGGCGGCCTTCTTGCAGACGAGCCAGTCATTGTGTAAGGAATAATGTAGGTGCTATGGTCTGAATCTCTTTGAATTGTTGCTCCTTCTCATTGAGTGTGTCGCAAAACTGTTGCACGACCGGATCATTCTGGACAGAGGCCCAAATTTCCATGGCCTCATTCAATGACTTGTCACACTAGGTGACAGTGGCAGCAATCTTATATTGTGTTTGCTTTACTTCTGCTGCCCTCTTCCCGCGAACCTCCGGTAGTGTCTCCGGATGCAATTTGGATTGGAGGTCCACGATTTTTTGCTCATACTCCATTTGAATTGTTTGAACCTCCTCGCGCATTGCTCTTACTGCAGCATCCAACCCCTCTAACTTCTCAGTAGGCGCAGTTGTAGCTAAGAGAGTTGGGATGTCTCGGCATGCCTGATTGATCTTGGCCTCCAATGCAGCGCACTGGGCCTCTGCTTCCCTGCAAGCTGCTTCATCTTGTTTTTGTTTCGAGTGTGCTTGGGCAACATGTTTTTGTGCATCTTTGGTCTTCGTTTGTGTGGTTGCTTCACGGAATTGAAGTTCGTCGGCAATTACTGAATGCAGCAAATGTAGTTTACCTGCAGGAAAAACTGAAATATTAACATGAATATCCCTTGTACCAGTAAATGGAACACGCTGGCTAACATCCATTTGTATTGGATGTAGGGGGATGTGGACAAATCGAGCATCCCCTAATGTTGGTAAGGTAACATCCAATGGTTTCACGCTGGTAACATGCACACTGGTCTGGCTCGCCTGAATCACACTCTCCTGAATCTCACTCGCCTGAACTTTTAATTCTTGCAACCCGACTTAGGCAATCTCCAGTGCAAATTTTTATTGGACCTCCATATCTATCCATCGGTCTTCTGTCGTAGAGGTAACTATGTTTGCGACCTCCTTTATATCATCTTCTATGAACATTAGGACCTCATGTCCTGTTTTCTTAGATCCCTTTTGGTTCTTGCACAATCCACCTATGACGTGAGCGCCACGCTTAGTGCCTTTTGATGTTTCCACTTTGCCGGTATCCTTAAGTGCAGAGCCATTATTCTCCAGCACTGTCGTTGTTTCAATGGTTTCTCCAGTCGTAGTCGGTGTTGGTTCCTTCTCTATAGGTTTTTCTGTAATTGTCGTTGTCATTGTTTCTGCGGGCTTTTCAGTAGCTTTCTCTATGGAATTTCTTATCGGAGTGTGTGGTTGTGTAGGCGAAGTCAACTAGGCTGGGGCCATTCTGTTGTAACTCTTATAAGGTCATCTTTAGTCACCAAATAGGGAAATTCATTACACACGCCCTCTACACCGCCTTTCGCTCGGATATGTATATTCTGAAACGTAGCCTTAAAGTCAACTATCATTTTGTATTAATCGTACAGAGTGGGTGACAGTATAGGCTTGGACTGTACTGTTTGTTTTAATGTCACATCATACAAAACCTAGAAGATCTTATTCTCTTTTGCGTGCCTTGGGTCTAACGAGTTCCAAAGTGTTGTGTAGCGCGCGGCTTTGCACATTTTCTCCTCAAGCTCAAGGAACTACGTATCTTTAGGGGTTCTCCATCCAATAAGTGAAATTAATAAAAGGATCCACGCATACTTGAAGGGCTTTCCTTCCTCCTGTGCTTTGCGCACATTCTCAAGAAATTTTTTGCACAGGTACCCACACCAGTTGTATATGACTCCCTTCTCACATCTTCCAGCCATCGCAATCACATGCACAGGCACCTCCTTGGGCCTACACTTGCACATCATCTTGCAGGCTAAGATGAGGGTGCCAAAACAGACAACGGGGTTGTTAATTTCCTCCACAATGAACCCCCGGTATTTTTGAGTGACAACATATTTTTTCTTGTTCTAATCCGCCACTGCTTTCTCCTGCGCTTTGCCTCCAAAGTTCAGAATATTTTTGGCCCCCTTATTCGAAAGACCTATGATTCAATGAATCAAATTTGCATCAATCGAGATGCACTCTCCCAACCAGAATGCATCATCATGGACCAACTCCAACAGTTTCCTGACGCAGATTTCATCAATGGAACTGTGCCCAAAATCAGGGATCCCCTCTTTGGCTCAAGGTGCACCATGCCTCCTTCATAGGTAATTTGGTCTAGGTAGAGCTCTGGCACGAGCTCGGGAAACTTTTCGACATTCGTGATGTCCCAGGAATCAAACGGAAGTTGTGGGATTTTTGCAAGCATATCCCCTTCCATTGGGACATTATCCGGGATTAGAGGCACTTGGATACTCGCGCGCACCTTATCCATGTCCATCGGTGCTTCGACAGTAGTTTTGCGTGGTGCAATATAACTTGGCAGCCACGAGAATGGGGCTACTTCAACAACTTCTTCGTCCACTTCCTCAATAGTCTCCGGAACCTCGGCCATAGACCTCTTTATATTTTCTCTCGCTGAATGACGCGGTCTTGGGGTCTTTTCTCTGGGAGATCTACACCTTCCAGGGGTTTGGCCCTTCTTCGTTTTTTATGGTGCAGGTGTTTCTACAATGGGCACTTCCGGCGTAGCAGTGTCATCACCTAGTCTTGTGGTTGTCATCTTGTCCTAAATTACTTACCCTAGCCTAGCCCAGCGCAATGCATCCTCAAACACTGGATCCAAACTAGACATAGACACAAAAAATGCAATAGCAAACATAGATCTCAAAGCATAAAAATAACTTAGAATTCAAAGGGAATTATTGCGACCCCATAGGTCATATTTATACTTGTGGCGCATCTGCAATGACTCCTTATGCATTGATGAGGCTCCATTACTGACAAAATAGTCCCAAATCTAGAAAAATCCCTTAATTAAATGCATCTTGGATGCTCCTAAAAATGGTAATAAATTTGCCTTATCCAGTTTTACTGTTCCAACATCTAGTTTTTGACACCTTTGCACATCATTCAATCTCCTAGCATGGATATCGCGCGCATATCGCACCTTACTATGCATATAATCTAGAGCTAAGGATAACCATATACAGAAATTCCACCCAACATAGGCTTTTTGAATAGGTAATTCAAAGCATATTGAGTAGTGTCCGTCATATCCCTCAATAACTGCAAACATTTCTGACATTCATCATCCCAATGGACTGTTACACCTCCTCTGAATAGTTGGGTCATGGGCACAGTTATCGATTCATACTTGGGAATGCGCTTTTTGTAATATCCCACAAGGCTTAGCATGGAGCGAATTTGTCTGACATTCGAGGGGACTGATGTTCCTTTGAGCATGTGTGGTTTCCTAACTTCCACAAGTGCCAATATTCTGCAATGTACAATCTCCCTTATCGGCGCATTAATAATTTATGGGATCAAAGCTTGGTCATCATTTTTCGAGCTAAAGGTAAGAATAAAGCTATCTATCAGCGTAGACCACTCACTAGTGCCTATTCGCATCTCTTTTTCCAAGTAACATTCAATTGGCACCTTTTGCAATGTGTGACTAAACCTATGGACCCATTCAAGTCTTGTGTCTACACCCCATGCCTGATTCCACTTGGCCAAATGTCAGCGCAAGTCCTCTTTTCCAGAATAGACATCCTCCAGTTTAATTACTGGACATTCAAATCGTAGCCTCATCATGCGCACACATTCCTCCCAGTTTCCCATATTCTCCTTATGTGTTTCCCACCATCTTGTTGGCGTAGCATGCAAACCAAGATCCAAAGCATGGAATCTTTGTCATTCAGGCATATTCCTTTCTATTTCTCTTATAAACATGTTTACATTATTTGAGCCCTAATAGTGCGGTAAATCACGTACCTCAAATGTTATACAATGTAGAGTGCGGGTCACACGATCACAATGCATCGCGTACACCTCATGCAGTCGGTTCTGCCAATTCTCTAGTTCTTCTTCAGATTCTAAAAAGAACGAACTATCCTTCTCCCATTTAAGGTTCCCATCCACTATCGGATTAATCCAGTCTTGCTCGTGCAAAGTTAGCTTATAGATTTTATCAATCTCATGTTCAGTGTGCACTGGTTCAGTACACCTTTGGCCTTCTACAAGATCGAGAGGAATGATTACCCTAACTCCATTGCTCTCAAATTCCATTCTTCTTCTCTTCAGATTGATAATGCCATCCATGTCAATGGCCCAACACAATCCCAATAGTGCAGGATAAGGATTAGTGTCATCTACAATTTATATGACCTCAAAGTCTTCCAACACCTTAACACCTTCTATATTGACCAAAACTCTTGACAACCATCCTAAAGGAATGATCTTCTGTTGATTATCCATGTGCAGTTGGATAGTAGACCATTCCAGCTTTGACTCACCCATGCACTACCAAGTTTTTTTAGGTAGAACATTAGCATCTGATCCCAGATCCAAAATGACTTGGTTCATTTCATAAGCACCAATCTACGCAGTCATACGCATCTCTCTACCCTTCCTATTCTTGTTCTTTTAAATCTTGTTGAATGTGCATTGTGTTACCATGGGTTGTTCTTTCTCCGCACAATTATCTATCGATGCTTGTAAATTTTCAACAGCCTTCTTGTTGCGCAACAAATTTATGCATGCTTGTAAAAATGCCTTAATCTCCTCTTCTCCTCCCGCTTCCTTCAATGTTCTACCACTTGTTGATGTACCTCCTTCTCCAAAGTATTTCCTTGGTTCAATAAAGGTTTCTTTTGTGCGCTGAATATTAAAGCCTTCTTGATTTTCAAGTGCTTTTTGGATCCATACCTCAGAGGCAGCTTTCTTTCCCTTATCTTCATTGGTAGCTACACCACTCCTGGTAATTACATTCACACAAGGATCTTCTTCATGAGTTTTTTCGCGAACCATATAAATATTTGTCATTGGGGTCTTCTTTTCCTACATTTTGGAGATCAAAACAAGACAATCGTCTATAACATGATTGAATTTTCTACAGTACCTGCAGGACTGTCGTGCTGGATTCAGACAGTCGCACGCATAGTGCCCAGCAATCCACCTCCTCAACCTCTTCCTCTACCTTGGAATCCTCCGCGCCCAGAAGGGGATGCCGGTGATGTAGGCTCAACCTGCATTCGGTATATCTCTTCTTTATCCAACATCATATCATAGGTACATCAATTCTTCTCATCATGTCCTAATAACGAAAAAAAATTGTAAAATAATTACTTCAAATCAAGCTGAAATTTACCAATCCTTAGGCAAGAATCTGTGTCATGTAGTTCAGCAATTTGACATATTGTGTACCAAAAATGATTCTTCAATGGACTAGGACCTCTAGCATTTAGATAGTTTTTGAAAATAGGACATTGGTGTTTATGATGCCCACAAGCTTTGCATTTGATGCACCATACCTCTGCACATAATTCCTTGCCTTTGTCCTTGCACAGGCTTTGAATTTCTAGATGCATGGCTTCTAGCTGAATCTGAATATGTTGAGTTCCAAGCACAATAGGTGTTGGGGTAGCCTCCAGTTTCATTGCAACTTCTACAACCTTAGCTTGTGTGGCAATATTTTGTTGACCTAATGGTTGGCGCAAATGTGGGAGCAACATAGCAATGAACAATTCCTTATGTTGAGTATTATCAATCACAAATCCACCATCTTTGATGGTGCGTTTCAACCTTTGATCAGCCTCCCATACATACTCATTAGGTTCTTGATGAATATATTTCATTTTTTTCACTAGTTGTGCGTATGACTTAAGTTTCTTAAACTGCTCTTTTATGGTTGCTTTAATTTCTTCCAGGGTAGAATTAGGGTTTTCTTGCGCATACCTAATGTACCAGTCTAGTGCGCGATATTGAAATGTAGTAGCCAACTGCGCTTTTCTAATATAAATATTGTTCACTTGTTGAGTCTGCCATACGGCCTCAGTTACAAACCAGAAGTGATCATTGTCCTCATTTCCAATACCTCTGAAATTAGGTAACTTCATGGACGCATCCATATCTACTTTAGGGGGAGGTGGAGGTGGAGGTGGAGGTGGACTGCGTGGTGGAGTGGGTGATATTTGATGTGAGCTCACAAGTGGAGTGGATGGGGTGGGAAATAGATTCAAGGGTTTCTGATATGACGAGATTTCTTTTTTAGAGTCACTTGAGCTACTAGTTTCTGGTTCAGGTTCACTATCAGAATAAGGCTTCAGATAACTATAAAGTACTTTTTCAGAGTCTTCATGGTAAATTCTTCCACTGCATGTAACTGATCCTTTTTGATGCATTCAAGCAGTATGTTCACATAGACGACCCCGTTCACACAATATCATTTTTAGTAACAATTTCAATGAGTGCAGGAACATACCTCTAGGACCTTTGAAAATCCTTCTTTCTACTTCAGAATATGACACAAATTGGTCAACAGCAAATTCAGTCACAAATCCTCCCAGGAGGCAATCAATCCAATGATCTACCACACGAGTGATCTTATTATCAAACTTCTCTATGTGTTGGATCAGTTCAGGAGTCCACTCAGTGACTACAGCGTCTTTTATACAGTGATGGAATTAAGCTAAGCACAACAACCACTCTTGTAGTTCGTGCGCAAAGGAACAAAAGAAAATTTCATGCACTTCTGTATAAATATACTTCTATACCCACTGCTCATCAGACAATTCAGTGCTTCTATTCTCTTGTAGCGCAAATTCCAAGATCTTTCTATCCAATAAATCTTGTAAGTCGTTGCACAACGGATGCCATAACATCAAATCTCCCTCAAAATGATGATCTCGGTCCTAGAAACGGAACCATTTGTTGGCTTGAGGGGTCCTGAACCAGGTTCGGAGTTTATGGATAAACCAACAAACCCTCCAACTACTGGCCCTTTCAGCAGTGATTTGCTTGCGCAGACCAAAGTCTCACCCGAAGCAGTATGGGGGGGTGTTGGAACTGGGTTTCCACACCCTGAGAGAGAATTTAATGAATGGTCCTTAGAAAAATCCAAAGTGAATTTATACAGATGCGCACAATATTTTATAACAAAATCACAGAGAATGCACAATTACCAGCAGAATAACACAAAATTACCGTTCACTTTAGTGCAAATAACAGATTAGAACCAGATCTATATCTTAATCAAGGTAAACACTTAAAATCTCTCTTAATCATTAATAATCATGCATAATCATATCAGATAACTCCGTGCAATAATTAATAAGCAAACGGACAATGTGATCTCATCAGAGCATAAACAGTAAGCAATATAGACGTGTAACACAGAGATCTTCACCAAAATTGTTATTTCTATTATCTTTCAGATATGTGAATACATCAACTGTTCTTTCCAAAACCCTTACAAACCCTTCTGCACACATAGCTAGCGGAGTCTGCACATAGCCAGGACTAGGTCTCCACGCACACAGCGAGCAGGATCCTTTCAACCCTACCCAAAACCCTTACATATGCATAAATTATTAGAACATCAATATCTCATATGACATGTTTTACTAACTAACTTAGACATACTCTATCTATTTATAATACAACTAGCGTGCATATACTATGGTCTCAAACCATGGTTTGATGCCCACAATTTACATTTAAGCCCAATTACATCCAAAATTGGGGACTAAAAGCCCCTTGAGTTCATTCGCGCAACGCGCACATACAAAAATAAAAAAAGTGTCTTCGGAACTTGTGTCTCAGGGGACCCCGCTCCAACAAGCACTCATCGCCACATCATCATCAAAGCCATTTTCTTCTTGAGTTGTTGCAACCTTGGAACTAGAAGCTTCGTTGTCCTTCTTCCTTAGAGGATAATCGATGGCGAAGTGTCCAAGTTCACCACATCTAAAACACTTGTTCTTTGATAGATCCCACTTCTTTTTACCTTGTTTCTTCTTAGATGCCAGGGTTGCATCTTCCTCTTCCTCCTTCTTCACTTTGCTTGATCTGGTGTTCGTTTGTCTCTTGGTCATCCGGTGGATTTCCTCTTTTCGAAGGTTAGCCCATATGTCATCCCATATTGGAAGGTCATGTCTGCCCAATATGCTTTGGACAAACATTCCCATCATCTGTGACTAAAATTAGAGAAATACTCACCATGACATCATCATCAACTATAACCCCCATGGAAATAAGTTGATCCCTGATCATTTGTAACCTAAAGAGGAAAGGATCAATTTCCTCTCCCTTAGTCATCATAAAAAACCTCATTTGGTTCTCCAAAAGCATCTTCTTATGGACGCATTTCCCTTGATACATTGGTGTTAACACTTTCCACATATCATTAGTCGTATTTTTCTTGACTATGTGTGGGACCACGTGATCCTTGACCCCGTCCATGATGAAACACTTAGCATGTGATTCATCTTCATTATGCTTCGCGAGAAGAGTAGCATCGGTTGGTGTAGTCACTTTCTGCATGCTTCCGTAATTCGTATGCCTCTAGGACCATCAGGATTCTGGCCTTCCAGATAGCAAAGTTGGACAAATCGTCCAACCTATCTTGATCACGCAGTTTGTATGGCGCCATCTAGCTCAGAAATAGTCCATCAAAACAGATACTCATATCCATGCTTCTATTGCTACGCTTAACAGAAACTCAGAACTAGGGTCCTTGCCGAGAAAGTAACTCTCTGCTCCCTCTAACAATTGATTTCCTCCCTTGGAAATCTACCAAATCCTCTGAATCAGCCCTCTTCGATCACCCTCCTGATCGATCCTCAGATTTATTTGGAAAAAAAATATGTTGAGTGGTTGTTCTCCTCCCGCTCTTTGTCAACTTAGCTAGGCATGATTCTGAACCAGCAGAATCTCCACCACTCCAGCAACTGTTGAAGATCTGAAGCTCTTCTTCCGGACTACCGCAACTCTGCACAACAACTTGAAACTGGACTGCGTCCCTCTGATTGGCCTCTGCGTGAGCAAACTGGATCATCACAACAACTACACAGCAAAGGCTACTCCTACATCATTCTGGAAGGCTCTGCATTACCTCTGCATCACCCAGCAAGGACTGTGTCAGCCCCTGTGTGGTCTCTGCTAGGATTGCGTCCTCCTGGTGCTATGATGCCCTCTCCGAATCTCTGCTACTTCAACTGCTACTCTGCAGCAAAAATTTCTTCACCCGATTTGCTGGAGATTCAGCTTGATCTGTAATGCTCTGATACCATGAGAAAATTTCTTAATCTAAGAAAACCTACTACTAACCATTGGTTTAATTATCTTACTTGATTATTTATACAAGTCATTAATCATAATATTCAGAAAAACAACGAAGTAAAAAAAAATAACAGTGTACACATACAGATCATTTACTGAATATAACACTCATATGACAAAGTGACAGATTTTTCAGACAAATGTCCCCGGAAAAAACCCAATGCGGGAAAACCGGTCCAGCTTGCTCTGGAGGGTTTTACTATTATGTAGAATCTGAATACAAAAATTTATGGGCACCAGAAATGGTTGGCTCTATATATAAAATCACAGCAATAATACCTCTTTCACTCGGAGACAGAAAATATCATTGATTCACACCCTCAAATGAGATTTATAGAACTCGAGCCATTTCTGGCCCACCGGAAACCCCAATACTGTTCCTCAGCCATTTGCGTCAGCCTTGTTGGTCTACATCAGAATCTGCACTGCTCAGGAATGGCCTGCGTCACCCTCTCTTGGCTTATGTTGCCCCTGCGCTCCCCTGACTGGGAGTACGTCAGCCCTGCATGGCTCCTGCTGCCTCTGCACTGCCCCTGACTAGGCTCTGGCTGGATTTTGTAGCACTAGCTGCCCTTTGCACTGCTGGATATACTGCCTCTCTACCGTTGTTATATTCTTGCCGTTGGATCAGAATCCCTCGCCAATACTACCCCTCACTGCACTGCAAACTCTTTCTAAAATTCTTAGCAAACCACGCCCTAGAATTTTAGCTTAGCTTCAGTGCTCTACCAATTTGTGTGCTCTCCAACTGACCCCAAGCCCTTCTCTTATACTTTTCTCCATGAAAAACTAATGGTCGTGATCTAATCTCTAATCAACAGCTAATATTAGAATTTGCTTGATCCATGTCACTTAGATCATTCTCATCACATGTTTAATTTAATTCACTTTAATCTTTTAATTTTCCTAAGTTAGACTTAGGGTCCTTAACTAAAAATATTAATTATTTGAATAACTCTTAAACCAGATGGAATTTATCCAAACGCTTTTTGGGTCTTGGAGATCTCATGTACTCCAGATCCTCCACAAAATTTTGGAGCAAGAACACATCCGATGGTACCCCAAAATCTCAACAGTTTCCACTTTCAGAGATTTAAGTTTCTGGCATATGGAAGACATCTGGTTAATGTGTGTTGATAAATCCACCCTGTTTCACACTTCATGAACCAAAGTACCAAATTCCACCACTTCTCTCTATGAAGAGATCGGGCCTATGAAGAGGTCAGGTTCATAGAGGTTGTGCAATCCAAATCAACCGAAGAAGTTAGTCCAACCGACACTATAACCCTAAAGTTGGTCGAATGAACCTGAGAGGCTGTCAAAAGATAAGTATTAGTAAGTAAGGAAATAAGTATGATAAGTAATATATATGAGGAGGGGAAGCTAAGTAGAAAGAGAGACGGTTGTGGAAAAACAAAAATTGAATATATGGGCGCTTCTACTCTATGGGCTAACTGTTGGGGAATGAAACCAATGTTTATGGTCCTCCCTCATCTATCTATAATAACCCCTTTATAAAATAGAAACAAGTTTCGAAGAAGAACGGGCACTATTATATATTCCACAATCACGCTGATCTACCCTCGCAAGATTGAGCCGCTCTATACCTCTATAGGGAATAGGATCACCAGGTAGGAGGATGAGTGGTACCTCCTAAGCTCTTCATGACGGAAGTGGATCTAGAGCTATTCTTAAGGTGGTTAATTATGAGGCTCCGACTGAAGCCATTTTGGATTGAACTTAAAAGGATAATTTCTCCTCCTTGTCTCCCATTCCCAAGTAAGCATAGTAGGAAAATTATCTGAAATGAATATTGGAATAATATAGGATCTAAAACCACATAATATTATACATAGACATGCTTACAAGAAACCTATCAAGTCTCTTATAAATCCCCTATGTGTCTATGTGATTATTTCTCCATTTCGTACCAATGGGTATCGACATTATGTCTACCAAAGCTCGTTCCTCCAACATTTCCTTAAAATATATAGATAAATAATAAATATTAGCTTTAGAACCCCATATTTCTTCATTTCCCACCGAGAAATTAAGGTCACCTGCTACTATCAGATAACTCAACTTTAAAATTCCAGATCCAGCCACTTTATCACAAAAATCTTTGCGGCCTACATATGCAGCATATGAATTAATTATGTGAAAACTTTGACCAGTTTCCACCAAATGTCCCACAAGGATAGTACCTGCACAAGATGTAAAGGCATGCATCCTAAAAACCCACGGAACCAAATTATCCCCAACCTACCAGAATTTACATTTGCACTAGTTCCACAAAGGTTCCAGTCAGGACAAATGGACAGTAGAATATCCCACGTTTTTTCTCTAGACATCATATTTTCTTGAATTAAAATCATAGTCGGATTGTGCATCCTGACAATACCCCAAAGGGAGTGATTTTTGAGGGTCTCTCCTAGACCTCAAATATTCATAGAGATAATATTCATGGAAGAACCTTCGTCACATGAAATTCCCCCATAAGGGCTCGAGTTCCATAGAAATACGATATTGAAACATGTCTAGAAGTATAAGTTGGGTCGATCTCGAATATGGGAACCTTCAACCCTTCTACTATACCAATTGTGAGATCATGTATATGGCTTGTCGACACCTTTTTAAATTTAGGAGGTCTCTTCTTTTTTTGAGTCACATTTTTATAGGGATTAGATTGCTCCCGAGAATGCACAAAAAAAGTCATTTCAACAATGAGTGGTTCCATGGATTCCAAGGAGGAAATCAATACCTCCAACCCCTTATCAAGAGACATAGTAGATGGAAGGATCACATCTATCGATTGAACGGGAAATTGAGGCATATCAGAGCGCCTATCCGGAAGCTGAACATGATGATAATGGGTCTTATCACAACTCTTCATGATAACCTTATCATTATGATGGAAATAATGCAATCCAGTGATTCCCCCCACTCGACCTGGCTGACACTCGGCATCTAGAAACACTAACTGCGGATTATAAGGGGAATCAGGAAGTGAAGAGGACCAAGATCCGACTGCATCCCTTCTAAGGGCCCAACCAAATCCTCATAGGAAGTCAAAACATAATCATAACGAGGAGAAACATTATTTTTAGAGCTATATAGATCTTCCAAAATATATGATAAGGGTACCAAATTACCTCCATAAGATTTGCACATGGTAGGGGAACCGCCTGTAGGAGCCTCATGGTAAATATCATTCTGAATGCCAGTAACCTAATTTCTATGAAAATTATTTCTCAGTAGAAATTTTTGCAGACATGTTGACACCAAATGACCTGTCTCATGATGATCCAAACACCTATATGGCACGTTCCAATAATCTATTGACAACATAAATGTAAAGTTACTCCATCGCAATTCCAATTCTGTTGCCAATCCTCTGCCCATCTCCACCTCAATTAACACCCAGGCCACTCTTATCCAATTGTCCAAAACTCCCTTCATCCCAGTAATAAATCTTCCCAATTATGTTTGATATCTCTAAAACAACAAATATGTTCCAAAGTTCTAGCGACAATCTCAGAAATTTTTCCCATACGAGATTCCTACAAGGTGCCTTCAAGAAGGGACTGAATCTTGTGTGTCATCTCTGCAATACTAGGAAGCCTCTTCCCTTGACCCAAGGAGTCTTTAATATATTTTCTGCATCCTCTGAGCTAGGGAAATGGAAGCATATCCATCCATTGAAGAGAATGCTCACTTTAGGCCTATATTTCAACATTTCAAGCCATCTTTCTTCCACCCATTGTTTCACCTGCTCTCCTTTCGTCTACATATGATACCACCTCTCAACCAATGCCTTATGTCTCGGCCTTTATATATTATCCCATAATGATCTGACCCCCAAAACCAAAGGTGGTTCCCCTCTAATAGCCTTTACAGGTATTTTCTTCAGCTTGTTCCTATGTCCTTTGGCACTGGAAACTTATAAAATACCCCTAGTAGCAACCTTCTCAATAATATCTACATACCCAATTTCATGTCCCAAAATTTCAGGTTCTTGTAAAAATTTCGAGAATTCCTCTCTCTCTTCCTGAATGGTAAGTTCGATCAACCTTTCAGGAGAAGCAGAGGAGGCCTCCAGCATGCCCTCCAAGTGCCCATCATATGCCATCTACTCCCCACCAACACATCCTTCCACATTCCACAAACATATTGTCACCCAACCTATGATGAAGCCACATTGATCGGATATTGGTCCCTGTGCTAGAACCAAAATATTTATTGCCCTTCCCGGGACCACCTAGATATTTCTCGTCCAGCCTTAATTTGCACCTTCTAATTCATAGTGTTTTTAAATTGTACAACTATGACTATGTAATACTACCTTTAGTAAATAGTAGTAACCTATAGTTCACTCTCCCTATCCCCGAGGAGAAATCTTTCCCTTCTACCTATACAAATTCGGTCAAAGGAAGATATCTCGATGGGCATGTGTAATGGGATATGCCCTCTCAAATCCATATGGTACTTCTATTTTTCCACTATATATCAATCCTAATAAATAGATACCTACCTCATCTATCTCTATCAATGCATTTCAAAAACCCGGTAGGATACTGATTAAAACACATAAAATCTCTAAAGAAATATCTCCATACATTATAATCACAATATCCACTATAATGATCATCCAATACCCCTTAAAATATGTCAATGGTAACCTCCATCACCAGAGACACTCCTCTGCACCCAGATGAGTAGTCAAAACCGGCTAGTACCAATGACGAACATCTATATCAAAAGCTCAAGAATAAACCAAGCACTAGAAAATAAATGATCTTGGTGACAAAAATATTTCTTGCTCAATACCCTTCCAAAGCAATAGATTCTAGCTCTCTACCACTTCCCTCCTTCAATATCTAATAAACCACTAACGAAATTACAAGAAGAAAAGCAATGGATCGCAACTCCCCCCACTCCAGAGAAACTCCACCCAAGAAATCCCAAACTAAGGAAATCAAATGAACCATAACATGAAAGAATCCCCACTCCATTATCCTCCAAAAGAAATGATCTAGGTGACAAAAATATTTCCTACTCTAGTACACTTCCAAAGCAACAGAATCTAGTCACGACCACTTCCCTCCTTCAATATCTAATAAACCACTAATGAATATACAGGAATAAAAGCAATGGATCATAGATCCCTCCTCTCCAGAGCAGTTGCACCTCATCGGCCTAGAGGCCAGAGAGATCTATGATGGTTATTTCCACTTCTTATGATCTTGCGTTCAAATATATAATTGTATAAATGGTAAGACAATATTAACTTCATAGACAGTGCCGAAAATAACTCACAAGAATGAAGGTCACATCAAAGTATTATCACAGGCCTTTTGTAAAAGGCCTACGGGGGAGCACCTTCGAGCACTGAATGATCATGGGTTTTATTTATTTTGTATTTTTTTTGCAGCAGATTTATTGATTATGTATCTTTCTTGTGGCTTATAACACATTCATATATATGATGTTATATATCGGGTATATAAAAAAATTTCCGAACAACTTGTAGAAATTATACAAACATATGTATATCAATGGATTCAATCCGATCAAGCAATGTACTAAAGCTAGATACTGAATCCTTCTAAAAATAAATTGTGGAAAATAAACATGATCGCCAATCACAACAAGTAAAGAAAGAAACAAATCAAACCACAACATAGATAATTTCTCGGGGAAAGCTTACTGCTCAAAACCACTCTATCATATATTGTATATTCCACAAGGAATCATGAAACAATTACAATGCATTCTTCTCACAAAAATCTCATGCAATCTGCCTATCGCCTCACATTGATACAGACAAAATCGGGCCAACACTTAGCCAATTCTCAACCTATCTTTAGCCTTCCTTTCTCACACAATTCATGAGGAATGCAATCCCTATTCCTTAGGAATTTCAACTGCCCTCAACTGCGCTGAGTATCATGGGCATCTTGTGGTGTTTTAACTGCATCTGGGCAGTCTGCTAATATCACAACTGATAGTTAACTTCCCTTAAACCTTTGTCTCAACTAGGTTTCCACTGGAACTGACATGAATGTAGCTATTAATAGTAAATCATCAGTTGCATGGAAGATCATTGATTATGAATTAAATATTATTTAATTCACTTGATCTCTCACTAGTGCAACAAACAGTTACAACTAGTTCAACTGTCTTTAACTCACTTAACTGAGTTAACTGATTTCTCAGGCATTAAACTCATGCACTTAACTGCAACTTGAACTCTAAAACACATAAAATCACTCTGCATGCCTCACCAGCCACCCTCAACTCATAATTCATGAGCTAACTAAGTTTATCACACTCTATTAACTATTAAAAGTGATTATTAGATAATATTACATTTTATTGACCAATTTAATTAAGGGATAATTAAATTTGACACACATCCAATTTATATCCAATTTATTAAATAAATTGAATTACACACTAATGTATCGCTAGGACCCATCACTACATGACCTGTGGTCCCACACTAGTGTAGGTGCTGTCATGTTGTTTCTGGATGCCAATTTCACTATTTCTTGTTGCAAACTTCAACACTCCCTCTCAACAAGAAAGGAATGTCCTTGCATGCGACATGAAACCCTTGCATGTAACACTTCTCTAGTGTTTCTCACACATGCAACTCTTGCATGCAACACTTCCGAAACTGAATAGCCTCCAAAAAAATGAATCAGTATAATGCATATGATCGGAGTATTTTGACTGTTGGTACCTACTGCACATGTCTACTAGATTCTCTGCATTGTTGACATCTGCATCCATGCACTCTGCACTGCTGCC